>CM060958.1:26895231-27017731 GCA_030765055.1 Mantis religiosa
ATTATTATTATTATTATTATTATTATTATTATTATTATTATTATTATTATTATTATTATTATTATTATTATTATTATTATTATTATTATTATTATTATTATTATTATTATTATTATTATTATTATTATTATTATTATTATCATTATCATTATTATTATTATTATTATTATCATTATTATTATTATTAATATTATCATTATTATTGTTGTTGTTGTTATTATTATTATTGTTGTTGTTGTTATTATTATTATTGTTGTTATTATTATAGTTGTTATTATTATTGTTGCTATTATTGTTGTTATTATTATTGTTGTTATTATTATTGTTGTTATTATTAATGTTATTATTATTATTATTATTATTATTATTATTATTATTATTATTATTATTATTATTATTATTATTATTATTATTATTATTATTATTATTATTATTATTATTATTATTATTATTATTATTATTATTATTATTATTATTATTATTATTATTATTATTATTATTATTATTATTATTATTATTATTGTTATTATTATTATTATTATTATTATTATTATTATTATTATTATTATTATTATTATTATTATTATTATTATTATTATTATTATTATTATTATTATTATTATTATTATTATTATTATACAGAAATGCCGAATTCATTTTAATTTTAATTAATTTAAAGAAAACAAGTTTTGTTGACTACTATTATACATTTTATGAGTTATGGAAAATACTTCCAATGAGTATTTGAAATAAATCCATAGCACTTAGAGCTCTGCCAGGAATATCAAGTTATGAACTGGGGTTCGAAGAGCTTCTTATAAAGTCAAAAATTCCTAAAACAATGGAATTGAGTAAAATATTTTTTAAAGTGCAACGCGGTCTTTACCTAGATGGTAAAGGATCAGTTACATAGAGATTTCTGGCTTTAACCCTTTTTTTAAGCCAGTTATGTATAATTGATGTACAAGTTGTAAATGTAATAAAGATGCAAAAAAATCTTAAGGTTAACATTCCTTTTAGCGAATTTCAGTGATGCAATGCTTTAAGGTAGAAGTAGATCATCCGTACTTTTGAGATTATGAGGTAATTCTATTATAGTATATTTAAATCAAACTATATAAACCAACGTCACTCGCAATCCGGCCAATTTTCTGTTTCCGTTTTTCGGAAACTGTTAAATAGGCCAATCAATTAGTTTTAAAAGGGCTTTTGTAATGCAAAGATTGCGTGAACAATTCAGAACAAAGACTGAAAATTTTTGAATGGATGTATCGCACTGAATTCCACCTCTTTTAAAAAATCAGTTGGTAACACTGTAAATAGCTATTTCAATTCCTCGTGTGTTTCTACATAGCCTTTGTTACATCGGTCGCTGTTCAGCTCACATCAAACGGAAGAAAAAAAGTAGAGTGATGCTGAAAGCGTGTGTAATGGTGATTACCAGCAAAAGGTAAAGGTATTGACGAACCGGGGTACCCCCCTAGCAGGGGTAGAGCACCACACGTATATTCTCGGTCCTTTGTGCGTATACAGTGAGCCCTGGGGGAGAGGGATGGATAAGGGGAGAGACTCGAAGGGTTTCTAGATACGAATGATGTACGCAAGCATGCACCGGTCTTTGACGTGTCCATTTTTTCTTGAAAGTTCAAGATAACTCTCGAAGAAAAAGAAGAACATTTTAAAGTTTTGCATCAATGAAAAAATCATATCTCTAAGTTAATTGTGGAAAGTTTGTAAAGTCCTCTTAATTCTCAATTAATTTTGTACAAATTTGTATAACTTATAGACAAAAATTACTTTAGGAGAAAAAACAAGGGTCGACCACGAGAATCGAACTTACGACCCCCCAAATACGGGCCAAAAACTTATCTTCTGAGTCATCTTCTAATTTAGGTTAAAAGAGGTAGTGCATTCAATCTAAAAATCAATGTTTAGGTTTCACGAAAGTGCATCATTAGAGGCCCCTTATAAGAAAGCTCTACATGTGTTAGTCGGTGAAGAACATAACTCAAAAACGAAATACCAGATATATACCAGTATTGGTTTAAATTCAGCTTCTTTGATACTGCATGAACATTTTCAATGACATTTTCCCTTCCTGAACTACTCTTTACATGGAGACGTTTTTCTGAAATCTAGTTTTTTATATTTTTTTCATAAATGCTGTAATCATTTTTATTTAAAAATAATGCGAGTGAGATATTTTTACATGGCAAATAAAATGTATATCTTAGATTTTCTGGGAGTAAACAGTGGAGTCCCCTTCATTCGTAAAAATACCTATATGTTTTAGTACTATAAAAGATATACCTACTGCACAAAAATTGTAGGCATCGTTAAAATTACATTGATTTCAAATGAATTTTTTGTGACATCAGCCATTTGGGTGATATTCCTATTACTGGTTTCAATTTTCAACAGTGCTATCACTTTTAAACGACAGTCCTTATTCAGCAGTTTTTCATGATGCCATGAGTATGAAATTTTGAGGCCGCGTAAAATAATGACGTCCGACTATCAATTCAGTTTTATGTAATGCGCCTTCTACGCACAACAAAATTTTATGAAATTATTTCTGGTAGGGTTATTTTGATTAATGTGGTGTAGCTATAAAATAATTCATTTTAGGCTTAGTTAAAGCAGTTGTTAAACTATAGTGTATAGAAAAGGTTGTGTGAATGTGCCATATTAGATTTTTAAAAGTGTTTAATGCGTTCTTTATGCAAAGAGAATTCCAAATATTAAATGTAATATTGCAAGTTTCTGTTTACACATTCTACTGATATATTTACTTCCTGTGCGCTTCTATATTGCTACTACAAAAATTGTAGATAAATACATATCAAAATATTTATAATGAACATATCAGAAAAGCTCCATTTTAAGGCAAAAAATTCAGAGTAAATATGAACCTAAATTATAGTGATTACTGATTATTAACAGGTGGATTCTTATGACATGTCATTTATTAGGTTTTTAAAGTCATATTCTCACTTTTTCATATCTTTGATAATATTTATGCTTATTTCCATGATAAATTCATATTTTTGTCATATTTTTGGGATCAATTAGAAATAAACCAGTTATGACTCTTTATAAAAAGTGGTCCAAGTTTTTGATTCTTCTGATTCGTCATCCTTTTAAGATTATGCAAGATGCATTTTCTTTACCGACCTTGGCAGAAAATTTGGCATTTAAAAAGTCGAACTTCGGTCAAATATCAGGTGCGATTACCCGCCTAGAAACTGAGAATTTCACTTAGTGATGCATTGACAATTGTGAAATAAATTTAAAGTTAATTAAAGCGAACAATATGTGAATAAATTACTGCAAAGTTGCAAAGATGTTGGTGTCTAATACAGGTTGTACTATCCTTTCCAAGATCAGTGACATTCTTTGTGGACTTGAAGCAAAGTTTTAAGATTATGAGCCAGCATTTTCCCTAAATAAATTAATTTACTTCAAAAATACTCCTATAGCCTCATGTGATGTGAAACGTAGTTTCTCCACATATAAGAACATTCTCTCTGACAATAGAAGACACATTGTCTCTTCACATAAAAAATGCACATCGTCATTTAATGTAACTTTGCTGTTGATGGAAGGATATGAATATTTTATTTCTATTAATTATTCTTTCCTTAAGTTACAATAATTATTCTTTTCTAATTTAGGACTCGTTAAACTTACAAATTCCACAAAGCACTGAATTAAGAAGTAGAGAAGAATTTTCTCTGCAGAAACGATTAAAAATGTTTATGCATGAACAATTATTAATTGTTAATTAAAGTTTAATGTCAATTAATGTAACATGATTAATAAATTAATTAAGTTATAAAGTTCATGAACTCCACTAACTATGATGTCCGGGCTTGTAGGCCGTGGTCCATTTTTACTACCTTCCAACGTTTCGCCGAAGGCTGCGTTCGGCATCATCAGGGTTCTAAGTATATAGACCCGGAGTCCAACACAAGACTGGAGCACCGAGTCCTGAAGCATGGAATTTATAGCCGCGCGTGGCTAGGGGGCGTGGCCTGGTGGTGGGCGGAGCGTGATTGCCTATTGGCTCTGTCGGTCCGTGGGTTGTCTCTGTTTTTAGGCATAAATTGGAGCGCTTCGTCTTGCTGCGGTTTCACTCTTGTATTCTCCAGAGCCGGGATCCATGCCCTGCTCATCTGTTGTCGCTCTTCTTTCCGATTGTAGCAATTCTTATGCTTGTAAATTTCTATAGCTTCCCTTGTCAGTCGAGCATGGTAATGTGTAGTTCTTGACAGAACCGCAGTGTCCTTATAGCTTACGTCATGTCCAAACAATAAAGAATGCTCTGCCACTGCTGATTTTTCTGTCTGACCCAATCTGCTGTGTCTTTCGTGTTCTTTTAAACGTGTACTGATGCTGCGCATGGTGGTTCCAATGGATTGGATCAACATAGACGGAATCACATCTTTGTCCATGGCATCCGCATATGAACAAACTGTGAGGCGACAAAAGAGAAAGTTCAGCAACCTTGCTAAGACCTACAACAACCCTGGGTTGGATCCGTCACGCGTCGTGGTCAACCTTACTGACCGCACTCTTACAGAGGGCGAAGTATCGCTCTTATCTAAAGGTGGAAACTTTGCTATCACTCCTGCTTATGTTCCTGTGGAAGATATTATAGCCAATGTGGAACCTGCTTTACGACTGCTACCGTCACATCTAGCTGAAGAAATAAGGGGCGAGACTGCACGTATTCTACGGAAAACACCAGCCCCCAAAAGCAATTTAACAGCTCTGGAAAAGAAGGCCATCAAAACACTAAATGATGACGATAATATCGTCGTTCTCCAGGCGGATAAGGGGAATGCCACAGTAGTCATGTCGAAGAAAGAGTACAACACCAAAATCTCAGAATTGCTGGATCCTAACACCTACAAAAAGCTACAGAAGGATCCAACTGGCCGGATTTTAAGGAAAACCAATCTTCTCATAAAGAGTTCCTCACTGACTGACAAGATAAAACAAAAAACCTGCAGCAGCGAGGCATTACCGCCTAGACTCTACGGACTGCCAAAAATCCACAAGGAAAACGTTCCACTGCGGCCCATTGTTAGTGCCATTGGCTCCCCCACCTATAACATTTCGAAATATTTGGCCACTCTACTACATGAACACATTGGCAACAGTGCGTCCCACATTAGGGACTCCAGCCACTTCATAGAAAAACTGCACTCCATAAAACTGGACCCTGAAGACCGATTAGTCAGCTTTGACGTCATCTCACTTTTCACCAAGGTTCCGGTAGCAGAAGCTCTGCAGCATATCGCCATGATCTTTCCGTCCGACATCACTGACCTTTTCCACCACTGCCTAACGACGAGCTATTTCCTTTGGAACAACACCTTCTACGAACAGACAGATGGTGTGGCCATGGGCAGTCCACTAAGTCCAGTGATTGCCAATTTCTTCATGGAGAGGTTTGAGGACCAAGCTCTGAAGACAGCTGTATATAAACCGAAAGTATGGTTTAGATACGTGGACGACACCTTTGCCATCTGGAATCATGGAGCTGAGAAACTGGAAATATTCCTTCAACATTTAAACAGCCGAAACCAAGGCATACAGTTCACCATGGAAAAGGAAACAGACAACAGTCTTCCTTTCCTTGATGTCTTGGTAACAAGAGAAAATGGATCACGCCTGGGTCACACAGTGTACCGTAAACCTACTCACACGGACAGGTATCTGCACAAGACTTCAAACCATCACCCCCAGCAAAAATCAGGCATAATCAAGACTCTTACTGAACGAGCTAAGAAAATCTGCGAACCAAGAAAGCTGCACAAGGAAATCCTGTATTTAAATGGAGCCCTCAAAAGGAATGGCTACACATACAAAGAAATCGCTAGAGCCCGGCATCCGAGGTACCCGTCGGTACGGACAGACAGGAAGGAACCGCCATTAGCTACCATCTGCTTACCATACATTAAGAGAGTTACGGACCGAATAGGCAGACTGCTACGGTCACAAAACATCAGTACCATCTTCAGACCAACTAAGAAGATAAAGGATTTACTGAATTCTGCAAAGGACAAGCGTCATCCTCACAGCGCAGCTGGTGTATACAGAGTCCCATGCAGTTGCGGCCAGGTATACATTGGAACCACCATGCGCAGCATCAGTACACGTTTAAAAGAACACGAAAGACACAGCAGATTGGGTCAGACAGAAAAATCAGCAGTGGCAGAGCATTCTTTATTGTTTGGACATGACGTAAGCTATAAGGACACTGCGGTTCTGTCAAGAACTACACATTACCATGCTCGACTGACAAGGGAAGCTATAGAAATTTACAAGCATAAGAATTGCTACAATCGGAAAGAAGAGCGACAACAGATGAGCAGGGCATGGATCCCGGCTCTGGAGAATACAAGAGTGAAACCGCAGCAAGACGAAGCGCTCCAATTTATGCCTAAAAACAGAGACAACCCACGGACCGACAGAGCCAATAGGCAATCACGCTCCGCCCACCACCAGGCCACGCCCCCTAGCCACGCGCGGCTATAAATTCCATGCTTCAGGACTCGGTGCTCCAGTCTTGTGTTGGACTCCGGGTCTATATACTTAGAACCCTGATGATGCCGAACGCAGCCTTCGGCGAAACGTTGGAAGGTAGTAAAAATGGACCACGGCCTACAAGCCCGGACATCATAGTTAGTGGAGTTAACGACGCCGGCCGTGAAAGCCTCAGTATTTATATAAAGTTCATGCTTTTGTCATTTTAAGTCATATTTAAGCTATATTTTAGGTCATTAATGCATGCATATTTTCCATTTTTAGGTCACAGAAATCCACCCCTTAGAGATTAGTAAAACTCATGCGATTGAAACACACCAGAATTTGAAGACAATAAACTTATTATATTTGATCACAGAAATAAGAACTATTTGTAACTTTTCTTCCGTTGGTTACAATAAATTGCTACCAATCCACTTAACTTTGATAGTTTATATTCATTCACAGATTACAAACTTAAAGACATTAATATAAAGACAACCAGAATTATGAAGTTTACTTGTTTAATTACCTGCAAAATGAGGTAGGTATTATAGATATCATGAACGATGGAGATCTCACTGCACTTGCTGTGTAGTGGGGTCCCATAACGTTTACAGGTTGAGTATTCCCAGCCCCTCTTTGATGCTCTTGGGACAGTATGGGCAGAACAGGAGTAAATAGTTCTCTCCTCGAAACACATCAGGCATAAAACGCAGTGCATCGCTCCTGGACCTCCGGTCTTCAAAGACTGAAGTAAATGAACGGGAGTTGTAATAGAAAACTGTATAGTAGTATGCAATCCACAAAGCATTCACCTACCGATCTAGGAAAACCACGAAGTAATCCACAGTTAGGGTGACTGGGTATTGAAATTGCATTCTAAAGATATGTACGTCTTTATAAATCTAAATGTCAGAGATTCAATTAGAAATGGTGACATTCAAGAAAAACTAAAGGTTAAAGTTTGATTTAGGTAGACGTAGTTAGTACAAAAGAGAATGACCACAGAAAATGCTCTTGAACTCTAGTCGTTGCAAACTCAATTTTACGCACCAAGAAGCAAATGCGGCAAGCACTTCATTTAATCGTCTTGCTCT
Organism: Mantis religiosa; assembly: GCA_030765055.1. Taxonomy (NCBI): domain Eukaryota; kingdom Metazoa; phylum Arthropoda; class Insecta; order Mantodea; family Mantidae; genus Mantis; species Mantis religiosa. The sequence continues at coordinate 26,902,866 of CM060958.1, forward strand.
TTGGAATGGGAAATGATCCTGTCTGTGAAACAACGTAAGAAGAGGAGTAGGCGACAGAAAATCAGGGCAAAGACAGGCTGAATATGCTGAAGAATTATTTCACAGCACACCAAATATGAAAATTTAGATAAATTACAAACTTACCACGTCTGGGTGTCTTAAAGAAGGAAGGAAAAAATTGTCACCAAAAGTCATCGTATTCAAGATTACGAGTGCGTGAATAGAGAAATATTCAGTATTGAATGAGCTCGCGGAACCGGTCACTCTAAGCAGTAGGACAGCGGATGTTCGCGAATAAATTTTGAAAATGTATCCAGAGAAAATAAAATATTGTTTTGCGTGAGTTTTTGTCTTTCTTTTTTTTTTCCTGAAATTCTTGGGAAAGCGGCGCTTCATTGCTCGCTTCGCCACTGATGTCCATGATTGTTTTTGTTGGTCGTTGCATATAACTAAGACAATAATGCTTAATTTTAAAACATTTGCAGTCAGAAAACAACTGTACATATCGCAAAATAAATAAAGGAATAAACTTTTTAACTCATACCGTAATACTTAACAGCATATATGTGTGATTTTCTTGCATAAATACAAGCGTAAGAGTGCATCTTTTTTAGAACTTCCGTTACTGTGCTGTTGAATTCAAATGTATTAATTTCCAATGCACGTTTCACACCAATCGATACGATTGCCCTGGGTTGGCTTCGATTTCCGAACGGTGAGAGAATGTATCTTTAATTAGGATCATTCCCAATCCTCCATAAAACTCTGAAAAAAGTGAGTGTGTTTCATTTGTGCCCGATGAAATTAAACGCCACAATAAGCCAGAGGGCTAAAACTGGCTATGAATTCCATAAAGTGTTCCTGATGTGGAACTGCACATTTGGAACAAAACAAAAACATTGGTTATATCAATGAAACCTTTGTAGCGTATTATTTCCTTTACCAATTATTAACAGGTGAAGGATTATACTCCACCCGGAAATTCGACATCGAAAAGAAGACTCGCGCGCTGTTTGTGAAAAATCGAGACGTTGGATAAATACCAAACTTGGTATTTATCTAAAGATGCGACACTAATTTTTCCAAAAGCAAAGAGTTGCTGAAGCATTATTTACTTGGACAATGTCTCGACATTATTTGCTTCCTCATATTTGGATGTAACGATTTTGGTTAAAATAACTGTATGTTTAAGTTACGTATATTACAAATAAAATGTATATTTTTAATGGTGAACTCCAAATTCATTCTGAATTGATTTTTGTATAATTATATATATATAACTGTTAGAGAAACACAAATATTATTGTACGAGAATTATAGATGTCACTGTAGCACATAATTTATATCACTGCTTTGTGGTGCTGGTCTTTTAGGAGCTCTTCTTGCTATGGGTTGAGACTTTTTTTTACACTTTGACATTTTTTTAAGTGACACATCACCGTTCCTTTGTTTCTGATTTCTCTTTCCGGTTTTACTTTGGATCATGAAAATAATTTCATAGCCAACATATCGACCAAATGTTTAAATATTTAACTATCAGCCTCCTGTGCCCATCTTATACTGAAAATTCTGTAAAAGATATTTTGAAAAGAAGATATAAAATAAAAAATAGTGGGTAGAGAAAGTCATATAAAGTAGACGCGAATTATCAAAATGCGGAACACTTTGAGACATTATTAAAAATTATAAATAGTTTGAAATAATTTAAGTTTATATGGGTACCATTTTATGTGATTATACGAAATTTGCTATAGCGTTCATAATACAGGATGTAAAATATTTTGGGAGGATCTCCCAACTCAAAACAATAAAAAAGTTAATGTGAACATAAATCTGAAAATCATTTATTGCTGAGTTACAAAGAAAGATTACAATATTTCTCGAAGTGGTGGCCCTAAGCCTGCTATCGCGTACTCTGTTATAAAATACGAGTGTTTTATATTTTATCAAATCCAGTGTGAATACACCCTGTCAGAGTGATAATATCCAGTAAAAAAGTTACATAAATCAAAGACATTAAATGTCTCCAAACAAAGAAGTCCATTGGATTTAGATCGAGCAAGTGATACAATGAAACTCCCTCGGAGACTGCATCTGTACAGAAAGTCAGCATTCAAGAAATTATAAGCTATCCGATTGAAATGAGCTGGTACAACATCATGTAAAAGCTAATTTCTTGGATAATGCCGAAAGGCACACCATTAAAACAAAACTACAGACGCATCTCTGCTTTCAGGTGGGGAGGAAATAAATAGTAAACATTTAGGTGGTGATGAATGATTATATCCCTGAGGTTTAGGTAGAACCTCTGCATGCAAATAAATTCATGAACAAAGCACAACTCTGTAACACAAGTATTGTTGATCAAGTTCTGCCATATTTAACCCTTGAAGTGATACGAGTAATAAAATTTCATAAAAGATTACTCAATGACTAACACCTTCCTTTGTACGATGGCTGTTCAATAAAGAATGATCATAATTTTTTACGGCCATAATTTTTCGCACTAAAATTCACTCTTATTATATTCTGTTAGCTTAATGTGAGACAAACACGCCGTAGTAGTTTCATTGTTGGTACTCCTGGTTCCCGCCTGTGAGAACCAGGCAACTTTAAATATGTTCAGTATCGCCTACCGCTGCAATGGAGGTAACACGCGAGGAACAATATGCGGCTTTGAAATTCTGCATTCGTCTCAACAAATCTTCAGTTGAGGCCTATATAATGTTACAGAAGGCCTATGGAGAGTCTTTTCTTCCCTATAGCACGGCTCGAAGGTGGTTTAAAATGTTTAAAGAGGGGAGACAATCAATTTCAAAGGAAGGTGGAACCGGTACTCCAGTTACTGCTCTTACGGAAGAAAACATCAGCACTGCTGCTGCCAATTGTGAGAGAGGATCGACGAATTATCTTAAGATCATTTTCTGAAATACTGAACATTTCATTGGGTGCCACATTTCCGTGAAGCAGGCTGGATGCTGCACCACGATAATGCGCAGCCGCATATTGCCAATGCTCTTGCTGAATATCTTGCAAAAATCAACGTGAAGTGCGCCCCTCACCCTCCCTATAGATTTAGCCCCATGTGACTTTTTTCTATTCCCTAACTTGAAGAAACGCCTTCGTGGGAGGCATTATTCATCATCAGAAGCAGTGGTGAAGGCTGCGGAGGCGATTTTGAAGGATCTTTCAAATAATAGTTTCCAGCATGTCTTTGAAGACTGGCAGAAACACTGGGACAAGTGCATCGCATTCAGGGGAGACTGTTTTGATAAGGATGAGTAAAGGTACGTGGTCAAAAAAAAAATTATGTTCATTCTTTATTGAACAGCCCTCGTAGTATTTGTGCCCACATGTCGAAAAACTCGTTCTTCACGGCCAATGCTTCGTACCCATCTTGGTCTCCCAGCTCTTTTCTCAAATGGGCCACTTTCAATGATTGGTAATTGGGGAGAAAATTCATGAACAAAGTAAACCTTTCAGCATAAATCTCACGTCCTTTCCATCTGCAAGGTGATACATGAAGTGCATAATCAATTTGTTCACTCATAAAATACATTCTCTTCTACCTTTTGTTGGTCTACAGCACAAAAACAATCAACTAATCAACGGACAGCAATTTAATTCAATTAATTATTAATTCTTTGCTCTACAACAAACAACCAAATGAAAGCAATCAGCCAGTGGACTGAAATTTAATTCACTTAATTATTATTGGTGTTAACGAAGGGACAAATCGTTTAATAACTCTCCAACAAATGATTTCCAGATGTTCATGTGAACTTTTAAAATGTTTTTATGTTGGGCGGTCGTCCAGCAATAAAAATACATCCTGCATTAACTACCCTCGATATAGCAATCGAAGTTCATTTATCAAAATTGTAGCTATTTCCTTTATAAGTATTGAAAATGAGCATAAAAATCTCACAGAGTGGAAAATGTGTGAAAACTTCATTGCCTGTCTTGGCGAACATGGGAACATCAATCTCCTGTGGTGACGGTCGTCCATATCATGGCTGTCCATCTCCATGAAACAAACAACATGTTCTTGTCGTTCATCACGAATTTGAAACGGAAAATACATAGCAGCAACAGTCCACTGAAATAGTCGGGTGGAGGCATTCAAAACATTATTACCCTACGCGCTCACAAATGCGTTTCGGAAAAGGTCGCAAAAAGCGATTGTGTACACTCTTCAGATCATATCGTATAAATATCATAGGTTGTAATCTCTACCCACTATCACTTAGTTTTACATATTTTATGTTTTAAAACTATTGTCATAAGATTTATATGTCTCTGTAAGTCGTATTAACTACAATATATTTTTGCGACAACAATGTATCAGTACAACATCTTCAAGTATGGGGTGTTAGAATTAATCGAGTCAAACGTCTTCTACATAATGTGAGCATGAGGTACTACAAATATAGCCTTAGGATGAAAAACAAGTCCTATTGAAAGCTTACAGATTGAAGCAGATGAACCGCCACTTGAAGTAAGAAGAAAACAGCTAAGCCTTACATATCTGTTAAGATCAATTGCATTTATTAATCCATCTAAAGTCGTCGATGCCAAATACACTACAACAGATGAAACATCACAAATATTTGCAGTTCCATATACACGAAGAATTTCCTATTACTTGATATACTTAGACTAGAACTTCCCTTGTTAACATGCAGAACTAGTAAGAATGAAATTCCCCCATGGAGACTTTCAGTTCCAAAGATAAATTTGGAAATGTCTGAATATATTAAAGGTCAAGTGGACAGAACAGTGTACCAGAAACTATTTAAGATATAAATGCACACTATCCTGGGTATATGGAAATTTATACTTACGGTTCCCACTCTCAGTTTGGAAATGGCTGTGCTGTTGTATCCCAAGAAGTTATAATGATATATAAACTATCAAAATTCTACACAATATTCTCTAGTGAATTATATGCAATTAAAAAGTCCCTAGAAGTGATACAATCTGCAATGCACCCAAAATATGTGATTTACTCAGATTCCATGAGTGCTTTATTGTCCCTCTAAGATTTTTCGTCCACTAAATTGATAATCAAGGATATCCAAAATGTGTACAATCAACTTATTCTAGAAGACAAAGAAATACTGTTGACGTGGATACCATCCCACCAAGGAATAGCCGGAAATGAAAAGGTTTATGAAGCTGCTAAAGAAGCAGCAAAACAACTGCCAGTATACCCCCCAATAACTATTCTACATGAAGATGGTATAAGCCATGTCAAAAAGGACATAATTTAAGAATGGAAACATCATTGGCTAGAAAACAATGTACATAATAAACTCCGACAAGTGAAACTAAACACATCTCCTACTCAGTGTCTTTATAAACATACAAGTCGAAAACAGCAAATATTACTCTCCAGACTTAGAATTAGACATACACAGCTTACACATGATTACCTCCACACTGTGAAACTTGCAACCAACCATTATCGGTAAATCATATTATAAATGAATGTTATCACTACTCAACCTATAGGACTCTTCATAAAATTCCTACAGATCCTCAACATCAACAGAAGAATCTACAATCACTGTATTTATTTCTATAAGACTGTAAATTAACTTCCTCAATATGAAAATCTATTCAGTGTTACCTAGTTTCTATGAAGTGGGAACAACAAGTATGAACATAGTGCTGTGCAATATCGATTCTTCAGTTGAATGTATAGTTTATGTGAACTTATATGTTTATACTGTACCGTAACCTAACAGTTCCTAAAATGTTCATTGTACTGAACAACTATACAAAATTTGTTATACCATCTTATAGTTGTCGCTATAAGACCATTGTTGTTAGGCGACATTAAATAAATTTATCTTAAAAAAAGAGATAAAATGTTTAAGAAAATACTAGGTAAATCTGTTTATCCGCTACCATAAGAAAAAACACATAATTACGCGATACTTTTGTTACTGAAAAGTAGGCGTTTTACTGTTAGACATGAATAATCTCTGCAAAGAGTCACACTATCTCTAGCAGAGTCAATATAGCAGGCCAAGCAGAGGAATAAAGTTAAAATTTGCGAGACAAAAACACATTATTTTTAGGAACACCTACACTAATATAGTGTCAAAGACATTTTTATTATTCTGGTTTCATTAAATAATTAATATTAACGGTGCAAATCAATTTTTACTTAGGTAACGGATAAAATTATCATGCTCTTGAAATTTAAGCTATTTGCGCTAACGCCTCAAGCGTTAAATTTTTTCACTCGCTAATAATCCCTTGCAAGTTCCATAAATAACTATTACGTGTCAGATTGAATTAAAATTAAACATTCCACAAAACAAATCAATATAAAATAGCACACAAAGCTTTAAAAAGACAAAAAAAATGCCACGTCAGAAAAATCTGCATAAACCTAAAACGAATTATAGAACATTATATTACAAATATGACTTGTTGAATTTGCATTAGTTTTTCTACTCATTGTTCCATAAAATATTCTTACGAAAGCATATTTTTCTATCCGCTTCTTGTTAATAGAGATTAAATTTTCACCACTCGATTACATGTTTCGTTTTTGGTATAAGAAACATACAGTAGGCAAAACTGATAGTTGGATTTTAAAATTCAAATCGCTCTGTGATAGTTTTATAATTATATTTCCCTTGCATAACTTCTAAAAAATTTGCTGCGTTGCATTCATATGATCTTATCAAATATTGTTTACTTTTATACACCTTCTAAAAAGCCTTCTTATTTTTTTATCTACTTAATGTTAGTTGAGAAGTTATTTTAAATAAATTTATGTTTGAAAATATATAATTTTTGGTGCAGTCGCTTCTGTCACTCTCTTATGGTTTACTAATTTCGCAAAATTATAGCAAATTCCTTCCTACGAAGAGGACTTCTTTACATACTATTCATAAAAAATATTATATACATTGTCGCGAACCCATTATTTACGATAGCATGGCGACGCGCACAAACAGATAGTGCAGGATAGAGATAAAGAGCCTGCAGATAAATATAGCGCGGAGATAAAAGACTTGCCGACACAGATAAAGTTAGACGTCTGGAACGTTCATGTTTCGTCTTGTGCCGTCTTACAGAACAATCGATTTCTTGTTTGTTACAGAACAGTCTAGAATTATCAATGGAGGTATATATAAGAGATCGCGACACGTCAGCGTTGTAGTCATAAACAGAGTGTAAACAGAGTGTAATCAGAACTGAGTATCGTGTGCCTGTAATTGTGAACGCTTTTGTTTGTTGTCAACGACCTTGGAAGATTGTATTTGTGTATGTTACGTAATTCTGCTACTGTAAGGATTGACCAGAGTGTATTTCTACAGAAATAAAGAACATGTTGAGTTTCTGAAAATTGGACTTTTAATTTCACGAACCCACAAAGTCACAATATCTTGGAATATTAAGAGATAAACTTACTTAATGTTGTGAAGATTTATTAATATTAATACTTGCCTATCTCTGTGGTCTCTGGACCAGCATGTTAATGTTCAATTTTAGAGGTCCTGGGTTGAATTCCCGGCTATAGACTGGGAATTTTTCTTTAGGCAGTGTTATTTTCATCCTATCTGGAATTGGAAGACGTACAAGTGACAGAAAGAGAGGAAGAGAGAGAGACAGTGTGTGTATATGTGTATGTGTGTAAATTTAATGTAATAACCAGTAAACCAACCCAAATATTAACACTGTAAGCGAGTGAACATCATTGCTGTTGAGCCAAAGATATGACTCAAAATGTTAAAGGTTGCATAGAAATGAAGCATGAAATCATATATCAATATTTGCAGGACGAAATTTTCCTTATCTAAGTTGGCTGTTATTGGTATGAAGACGTTGTCAATGAAAATAAACGAAGAACAGGACAATTGAAACTTTTCGCTTCCTTTCCTTTCACAAGTTGAAACATATTTACTCTGGTGAAAACTTGTGCTTGTGCTGTGTGCTGTTTCCCCGGGCAGATTGAAAGGGGAGCTGTAAAACATTATTTGTAGAGATATTGCAAAATATCCCCCAGGCTGACTATCGCAAACTGCCAACTTGCCCCGTAGATATCTACACAGCAGATCTTATGATGCCGAACAAATCAATACGGAATGTTACGGCTCAACTCACAGGGTAAGGGAAAATATTCAGTATATTATAATCACATGAGTTTTCCTATCCACTCTTTAACAAAATAATTCTCCGAAAGTCTTTGCCTTTTGAGTTCAGTTAATGAGATAGATATTAGCAGAAATTATTTCATTACACAATTGTTGTAGATATAAGACAGCTGCAGCTTCACACTCGATATGTGAGAGTAGCATATCTGTCTCATATGCAGGCAGTTCTTAATTAGAATCTCGATTAGGATAAGTTATAGGAATAAGATTTTCTTCTACACCGAGGCTTTCTTTATCCTGAAAGCGTCAATCTTCGTTAATTCTAAGCTTTATGTACTCCAAACTCATTTGAGCATAATTTCGCCAACTCCATTCGTTATCCAAAATTATCTATACAGTTAAATAATATTACAATTCCCCCTTCCCGAAAACTAGGATACTGAAACGTAACGTAAGTCAGATCTTTAAACCCGAAACACTATATACTGACTTTAGAAATTCATAATATTTACATACCAGGAGAAGAATCAAAGGTATTAAGAAGTTGCCAGACATGAAAAGTCCAATATTATGTCGAGATCCGAACCACGGATCTTCTGCTCTCTGCAGTAATGTGTCCTCCAACTTTAAGTCATATCGGACGATGAATGAATTGGGTGAAAAGATGCTCAAATGAGTCTAGGGTCCATGGAGCTTACAGCTACCCGATATTCGTCTTGAAGGATAAGGGAAAACCCCGGAAAAACCTTATCCAGGTTTACCCTGACCGAGATTCGAACTCGGGACGTCTGAACGTGAGACAGACATACTACCATCTACGCTACCGAGGCGGGCATCTGCGCATTGGAACAAGTCACCTGATTCAAGTATACCAGAAACCTTTCACGGCGATCTCAAGTTACTATAAACATATCCAACATGAGTGTTGCAATGTTTTGAATTTCCAGAGTGTACGGTTAATTATGTTTTAGTTATAGCTTTCTTCACATTCGCCATGCGTAAGTAGTCAGTTGGAAAGTTGAATCAGATTTGAACAATTCAGTGCCACAACCGGGACTTGATCTATAGATCTTCAGTTCTGCATGCCAAACTAACGCGCATTTCTGTCTGTAGTAGGTAGGTGTAGTGGTAAGTACGACAGTAAGCAGAGTCTAATATTCGAGGTTCGAATCCAAACCATGGTATCCAATTTTTCATCTTTGGCTGGATTTTCATATTGTTTTTTAAATAAATTCCTTAGTTTTGAGGAAATAAAAAAACAAGTTTTCCATGTAAAGAAAGTTTGGGATGGAGAGATCTTATTTATAAATCTTTGTTGTAAATCCTTTGAACATAAATTTAAATACCATATCTGAAATCCTTTGACATTTGATTCTAGAGTTATACTACTCACAGACAGAACGAGATGGTGCAGGAGGTAGCGTAGGTCGAGAGATCATGCCCGACCTTCCCGACTATTTTTTCGTAGGTCCCCCCCTAGTAGCTAGGAAAATTTTGAGAAGTTTCCTTTCATTCCCCGAGTTTCCTGTCCCTCCAATTCTCCTTACTTCTCAGTTTACTTTGCTGTTCGTGTGCTCTGTTCTTTCAAGGTTTTCCAACGTATCAACAGGTTCTCGGAGCTGCATGGTGGAGAAAAAGTACGCTCTTAGTACTTGTGGTAGGACCTTATACAAGCCTACAGGGTCCCGTTTTACTACCCGATGTTGGAAAGCTTCATTCTGAAACTCATAGGCAATCTGCCCTCTATTCTGTCATATCAGCCACCCTCTATCTCCGCACACCTCTCCCCTCCCTACTGAGGACGCCCAGCGGGAGGGACATGCACAAAAGGTCTACGATGTTCTAAGCGCCGGGGTCTCAACGGTTTAAAGGTAGATACAACACCAGGCAACCCACAAGAGAAAGAGAGAAAGAAATGAAGGGAGGGAGAAAAGGAGGAAGGGAAGGAGGGAGAAAGAGAATAGGGGGGAGGCAGGAAGGGAGGAAGAAATAAACCTTAGAGTAGAGTACAATTTTTATCTTAGTTACTATATGTTTGCAGTGCAGAAAATTTAAAATAATATGAAAATTAAAATAATATGAAAACCTTGCCATGAAAAAGTTTGCCTAGCGTGGAAAAATTGCAAGAAATTCTTCGGTGCACTGTATTGCACAAAACGACCTTCCTTTTAGCCCCAAGCTTCGGGAACATATATGGTCATATAGCTTCTACATCTTACCATTACAGTGTGCAAATTTATCATACAATGAGAGGGTATATTCAGCTTGATAACAATTCGTAGCAATAAACATACCGAAATTGAAATAAAGATCTCTAAAGAAATTAACAATGAATTGTGCACACATAACTTCCTCTAGAGTCAAGGTCGACATGTGGAAAAGATAAAAGAGCAATTTTAAGACTATAACCACACTCACACGTGACCAGTCATACCGAGCGAAATATCTCCAGGGGATTTAGCAGGTCCTCGGAAACTGGCCTCTGAGGTGGTAGCATGTCTGCCTCACGTTCAAGAGGTCCCGAATTCGAATTTCCGTTAGGGAAGAGTTTACTGGATAAGGTTTTTCTAGGGTTTCCCTTATTCCTTAAAGATGAATTCCGGGTAAGCTCTATTGACCCTGGGCTCATTTGCGTATCTTTTCACTCATTACTTCCATCATCCGATATGACCAATGTTGGACATGGCTGTGCTTACTTTCTCTACTACATTTACCACAGTAAGTAAATACTGTATTCTTTCAAATACACGTTTTGATTTTCCCTCTCTCAACAGGTTTATGTGGCTAGTACCGGATTACATTTCGCAACATCGGCATTCCTCTACGGCAAGGTTCTGAACGAAGATTTAGAACCTCCCCTTTAAAAGATCTTTTTACATGCACATGAAGGGGCGTTCCACAGGAGGGAGGAGTGAGGTGAAGTTACTAAGAGTGGCTGGACCTGAGAAGAGAACAGCGCAGAGCATTGGAACTCACCGTTGGCGGCTCTATAACAGGCTTACACATTTTCTGAGGAAACATAACCCGGAGACGTCTCCCAAGCAAGAGAACGGCGATTTATAGAGAACTATTTCCCTACCATGTATGTCGAAAACCTTGCCAACACTTAGAACTCAAATACAGCCAACCAGGATGATAAGTGAAGAGAACAGGATTCCGGGGATGTAAATTATTTTCGCAGCGTTCTCCTAGAACTCGAGGAAACCTCCAAAAATCTATAGATTAGGAAGTTCGGCCACGGGAATCGAACCCACGATCTTCAGAATGTGGGCCACAGTTGCTGCCTCCAAGTCATCCACTTCGTATATCTCTATCTCCGAACAGAGAGAGGATAAATTTATTTAAAATTCTTTCTCTAACTGAATGTGTTTATCACTGGCTACTAAATTGGCAAGTAATTGTGAACACGTGAATATTAATTACAAAGCAATTTATTTCTACAGGGTGACTGAATAAAAATGTTTTACAGATCTGTAGTTAATGGTTAGGAGTATTATTTATGCAAACTGATAATTATTTGAGGTAACTGCCAAAAATATATCATTTTATGCAATAAAGAGAAACACTTCGTTAGTTAAATTTGTGTCGCAAACGGTCTTCATTTATGCGATAACAACTGCTCAATCTACGATACTATCATGAAATAAATACTAATTTCTCTGTCAACATTGTCCTTTAGTTCTGTAAGAACAACCTAGATTTATTTGTTCTAGCAAGATGGTGACATGGCACAAACTGCTAGAATTTCCTCAGCAAGTTAGCTTCGCCTATTTGGGATCGAAATATGGACACACATACACTCGTGCACTAACACACACACACACACACACACACACACACACACACACACACACACACACACACACACACACACACACACATTGGACGGTATGTTCAATCAAGAGATTCAGGAAAACTTGGCGGAACAAGGTGTGACAAGTGTATATCGAGTTCACCGCAAAGAACGAGGTGAACTAGTGCCCACTCGTACCCTGTTTCTTACTTGATCAGGTAGATCTCCCACAAAGGATTAAGGCAGGGTATGAAACTGTTGAAGTGAGGCAGTATATACCCAATCCACTGAGGTGTTATAAATGCCAGCGCTTTGGCCACACGAGTGATTCTTGTAATGGAGTTGCTACTTACGTTGACTTCGGGGAAGTCAAGCATGATAATGTTTGAGCATTCGTTAGACTTCTGTCCCTAGGACCGTTACTTATAGTGCAGTTGCAGCTAAGCCTGTACCTAGACGTGAAATCGCAACACAAACCAGTGACATAAACGGGGTAGTAATATCCGAAAGATCAATTACACCAAGATCACAGCCAAAGCAACAGACACCCGCACGAACAACAGTGAGCGCGCCGACCAAGTCCAGTCCTGAGAAGAAGATGTCAGCCATGTCACCGCCGAAAGCATCTACTTCAAGAACATGTGAACCGATCGCAGTTTCCGATCGTTTCGAGAGACTCGATTCGAAGTTACCAGTACGAAATTGACGATGGGGAACGGGTGGATCCTGTCCTCACTGCCCAAACGACAGCGAGAAAAGGCAGGAAAAACCTGCTGAAAATGCTAGCCCAGCCTCTAAGAAAAGGAACAAATTGATTCGAACCCAACTGGGCAGGTAGCTTTTGTCATGGCAATTTGATATTGAAAGAAGTAATTTTTTATGTCTTTTGGTATTTTATTGCTAATTATAGCTTTTTATTGTTTTTTTACCCATTTGGGCTTATTTATTATGTCAATTTGTTTTGATTTTTTTTTTTAATTTTCAGTAATTTATATCTGGGTATTGCCAAGCAGTTTAGACCCTTATATACAAGTCGTCACACACACACACACACACACACACACACACACACACACACACACACACACACACATACACACACATTACAAAAAGGGAGAAACCTTGTAGGTTTCCTTTTTTTGCCTCAGAACTTGCACTCTTGGCGAAATATCAGTATCGAGTTTTTTTCGGCTTAATACAAATTCCTCCTCTACCTAATATAGATAAGTGGTTCAGTAAGTAAAATTATTCCAAAGATTCATTAATTGGACAACTGCTTTTCCAAACATATATGGGCATATAGTTATATTTTGGAACGGCTCCAAAATAACAACTTGTTGAAAACAGTTTTAAAAACTGCTTGAAAACATTCCCTTGTTGTATTTTTTATATTTAAGATGCCAAAAAATACTATAAAAACGGAATAGAAGTGCAACATGCACCCAGAGCCCTTGTAGTGAAGATAAACGTTAGAAGAAAACATAGTATAAGCCATAAATTTAGAAAATGTTATTTTTGTGTACTTTAACATTTTACCTATGCACTATCATAACTAATGTCATATTATCACTTATATACTGTATGCCAACTTTGTAACTAGCTTTGTAACAGTCCTTAGTAACTCCCTGGGAAACATTCAGAAGTTTAAAACGCTCACATATAAGAGAAGAGGAAATAATTATGGCATTCATTACTGACCGTAATATGCAGAATAACTAACGAACCTGGAACCCAGAGCTATAAAACGCAGTTGAACTTATGAGTTGATAAAGTGTTTACCTCTGTAATTTCAGCTATCAATTTTCTACTCATTTCCGTCGGTCTTCACGCTTTGTTTACGTGCACATAAAACCATAAATTAACATAACGCCTGAGCAATTTTGCGTTTTACCAATTTTGAGTTAATTGCTCATTTGAATTCATCTTAGAGTCGAAAAATGTAAATTATAGAAACAGTAATTTCCACAACGTTCATGAATATTAATCTAAATAACTGAAATTAGGGGATGCACCAAATTGGTCATTCTAAGCAATTTCAAATCGAGACAGAGGGCTCAGGCAGCAAAGTTTATGACTCATATTCATGGAAATATTCATTCAAATCCTATTTAAATTAATAGTACTGCGTTTTTTGTGGTTTTCGTCAGTTTGTGTAAACATAGATTCGAAATTCTACGCCATAAGCCAAATTACATAAAAAAGATATAGAAACGAAAATAAATGATACAGAACACAATCTGAGGCCATTATTAGCAAGTACCTAAGTAGGCGCTATATGGAAACAAGTACGGGACTATAGAAAGAATACACAATTCAAGTCTTCTATCAGCAAGCTTTTCAAATATATGCTATAGAAGGGGAATGAGTATCTACGAGTATAAACTAAATGATTCAGAAACCCATGGTAACAATCCCGAAATGATCAAGATAATCGTCTTTGTTTTTAAACAAATAACTGATAGCATAAATGTAATACGTATGATACAAGTTGGAGAAGAAATGTTATGGAATGTATTTTTAAGTGTAATCTGTATTTACTGAGGACATTATGGGACTGTAAGAATGGGCAGGAAGAGCGGTATGTCCCCCGATTTGAGGAAGAACTTATTTGGCCATCGAAGGGATATTTTTGCTCTACTTGTACACATATACACAAGACTCAGACGCATACACATATACACCCATGCCCAAGGCGGGACTCGAACCCGCGACCCTCTACACGAGGGAACGTTGGAGACCTACGCTCTAACGACCATGGCTAAGAGGGCCGGCGAGTGGTAAGTTAATCTTTATCAGGTTGCCGGGCCAGCCCGCATGGGTGCTATTACCAGTTGGCTGACACGGACAGCAGTATATATGATGCAACACCGCATCTTTTCAGTGGTTAACTTTTTAACTCAATAACTCGAGAACTATTCCGCTTGGAACATATACGCCTAACTTTATGTCTCTAATTTGTTCTTGCAGAGCTATGGCCGAATTTGCGGACACTATATCAATTAAAAACTCGTATATTTCTGCCAAAGCAAACACTTGGATTCATAGGATCTCAGAACATCTGAGTTATTAGGAAAGTGTTAAAGGATTGAATCAGGCTAGCATGTTCCCATGGCAGCTCAGTTGATTAAAGCGGACGCACCTAGAGCGGAAGAGATACATAGTTCAAATCCCGAATATGGCATTGAATTTTCCAGTCTGATTCTGCCTTTCAAGCCTTGCTGCTCACATCCTTCTGTAAAGGAATGTTTATAATTGACTGACCTACAAGTTATTTATAAAACTCACAATTCTGTAAGTCGCTACTGGGATGTGTTATCTCAAATATGATTGGGATACTCTTGTAATTTACCACAGAAGTGCGAGTCTTTTGCGAAATTCCATTGCATACCGGCATGTTGCCATGGGAGCTCAGTTGCCTAGAGCTACTGCACGTTGAGCAAAAAATCCAAGTTTCAAACCCCGGCTGGCATTGAACTTTTCTGCCTGATTCTAACTTTCAAACTAAATTTGATTCACATTTTGAACACTATATGTAAATAATTTATTGAATATAGAGAGAGTGAATAAAACCACGACCGCGCCATGGCTGAGTGGTTAGACCGCTTGGGTGTTACCAAGGCGGCCCGGATTCGATTCCGCAAAGTGAGATTTGTGGTGGACAACATAGCGCTGGGACGATTTTTCTCTGGAACCTCCGGTTTCCCCCGTCAACATTCCACCAATTGCTCCATCATCATCTTTCCTATCATTCATCTCGCTCTTATATCTATCATCCACTTCCTTCACCTTCACACGAGGCATTGGGCTTTCATTTTTAATTTACGTCCTCCAACGTTGTCATATCAGGCAATGAATGAAATGGATGAAATGGTGCTCAAATGAGCCTGGGGTACATGGAGCTTAAAGTTACCCGACATTCGTCTTTCAGGATAAGGGAAAACCCCGGAAAAACCATTATCCAGGTAACCCACCCTGACCGAGATTCGAACTCGGGACCTCTTGAACGTGAGGCAGACACGGTACCATCTACGCTACTAAGGCGGTCAGGCATTGGGCTGATCACCTATCCTGATTCTCTATCGGATCCAAAGCTTCGGTTCCTCAGGCCTGACCTTAAAAGGGATAGAGGAACAAGAATATAGTGGTACAACTAGAGAAGTTAAAGAAGAAGGAAAATAAAAGCTCAAAAACAAAGAAAAAAGGTAAACAAGTGAAATTTCGACTAATTTCATTTATCCTATACTGTTTTACATTTTAGTAAAGACTTTCATGTTATTAGTACAGTATGAAGCGTTCGATGGTTAAAAAAAAAACACCTACAATGAATGACACTTATGTACTGTTATTGCTTTTAATACAGCGAAAAGTTTGTAATATAATCTGCTTTAAACTACTATCAAACCTATCATTTACTGAATTGTTATACATATTTCAATAAACAATTGGTATCCTTAGTATTCACACATTGCTCATACATAAATCGTAGAATACCCTATTAAATCCCGTCCTAGTTTTAATTTTCTGTTGATAAATTTGCTAGCAACTTTTTCACTCTCTCTCTCTCCCCCTACTCTCTCTTCGTCTCATGCTGAGAGCGCGCCAAGAGGATTGAAACCAGGTACCGCGGTTGTAAAGCCATCTAAGGGAGCACTAGACCATAAACGAATGTGACCAAACGGCAGTGCCATGCGCACAATCCTTGACTCAAGGATATCGATCCCCGGATCATGTTTTGTTGTAAGTCACGGAGTTTCCAAGTTTACACTTTACTAAAATTGAAGTTCGCGCTTTGCTCCAACTTTGCTTTTTCGGGACTGCACCATTAGCAACACCCTTGTGCATTGTAATGAGGAAGACAAAGAAAGGAATTTTTGCATTAATAATAAAATGTCTTTTGTCCCTGTCATGCGAAAGCTAAAACTTAGGACTGCTTTAGACTAGAACTGGAAAACATGGTTAAATTAAAACTTTTGTTCTTTCAAGCTTATGTGTTTTAGAATAATTAACGCCTTAATTCTAAATATTTATACTAAAATAAGTCAAAATAAATATTTTATTTTTACTGTGGAGCATTGAACTAAAAATGAAAAACATCAGGTATTATTAGAAAGTAACACCACTCTTTCTGTCTCATGAGAAACAAAAGAATGATGAATAGACCTTATAACTTTAATGATAAAGTATTTGAAAACTCAAATATATTATCAGCAATTAATATCTTGCAAATACAAAATACAAAATACAAAATTTGTATTTACTTCCTAAGCGTTACTATTTATCTAAAATTATATAAAATATTTTAAAAAGAACAAGAAGTTAAGGATTAATATCAGAAAATTAAACATATATATGTGATCAGGCATTAAATTATGTTAATCCTATGACAAACAAAAGCATTAGTATAGCGGCATTTTTTTTTTTTTTCGGAAATAAAACGTGACTATATATTTTCCTGCAAGAGGTAGTCTTAGGATTTGGGAGAATTTTTCCAAAACATATGCGTACTATCTTCAGAATCCAGCTCAGCCAGTTCCGTCTGTGGCCCCATTCTGGAGGTCTGGGTTCGATTCCCCATGGCCTAACTACCTTACCCATGTTTTTTTCCGGGAATTTCCCCTGTCGCCAGGCGAATGCTGGGTAGGTTATTTACATCTCCCGAATTTTCTGTCCCTCCATTTTATCTAATTATCATTTCACATCATCTCTTATCTGATGGCCTATTAGAGGACAGAAATACCGGCACGTGCCTCGGCGTTTTATGGCAGGATGATATGCTCTTGGTAAAACTTCCCCCTCCGGTAGAACGCTCTCTAGTCTCGGAACCCGGTCCGGTGCGGGCGTTTCTGAACCACAGTAGAGAAGGATGTCGGTTCTACTGGTCTGCCGGGAAGTTTCCAACTGGTCAAGTGTAGGGAGGGCCTCTGCATCGTCGTGGCTCCTTGGGACGGCGACCCTCTGTCTCCTCTCACTTCATCCTTCCTCCCGGGGTGCCCCATTTGCGAACATAGGTACAATATGCCAAGTTTGAACCTCCGTGCCAAATCTCCTCCGTAGTGGAGGAGGTGTAGTGCAGTACAGTTCAGCATCTTTAGAAGTAGCTAAATTTAATGTACCTTTGTCTTTCATTTATCTATGACATGTGGTTTTACGTTCTCTAGTCCCTGACTGTAGTTCATAAATTAAAAAAATTGTATATTGCATCCAAAGTTAGATATGACGTAAATAGATGTTCTGAGGTAATTGAACGAAAAGCCTTTTCAGGGAAAAATAGGGTCCACGTGCGTATGCCTATGCATGTGTCTGTAAACATCGCATTTAAAAAATGAAAAGACGAGTAAATACTACACTTAGTATGCAAGTTCAAATGTCCCATAATCATTTCCAGCTCTTCAAACTAATAACGCATTACGCCACTGTTCTTACAGAGGGGATAGATAGATAGTTTTATTCACCTTAGGAATATACAATATTCATGGCTTCGTCAAATTTGTACCCATAAGTATAATACATTTCTTATGAGTAATACAATTATGAATAATACAATAGTAATTAAATAATACAATAGTAGTTAAATAATACAATAGTGATTAAAGTAATGCAGTAGTAATTAACAGAATAATAATACAAATAGTAATTAAGAATAATGCAACTTAGGTCACATAATAGTTTAATGTATTACATTTTTAAGAACTAGGCTGTAAGAGACATAATTTTTACCAAAAAAATCAATATTTACTTTATTATTTAATTTTACTTCTTAGAAACTCATCTGTTGTCTGTGGCATTACTTTTAGTAGGATATTTTTTACAGCTTTTCTGAATTAGTCAGTCATATCATCCTTTATCCTCTAAGTGTTTGTATAAGCTCCTAAGAGCGACCCTGTAGCATCGGACCTGTAATAGCTATATTACATCTAGGTACCCTTCCACAGCTCTCCCTCCTAGATGTGACATGCCCATACATATTCTACAAAACAATTATCTAAAAATACGAAGATTTAAAATCATCTTTAGCTGGATTCAGAGGATAAGACAATAATACCGTTATAGGAAAGGTCTTAAAAATTTTTAAAAGACAGTGCTTTAACCATGGAAAAATATGTATTTGTTAACGAGGCTGTCAATCGCCAGGATCATGTCAGCGTCGACGGTGTGCCAGAATTTCGTTCAGCGGAAGTTCCTTTACACGTCACCTAAGTCTACTGATATGGGACTATTGCTTTTATAAACACTCAAATACTATCACTCTAGGTCTAAACCCACAACCTTAGGATCATAGGCCAGCGTCTAACCAAATGAGCCAACCAGACCGACATAACTATTAATAAACAGGTGACAGTGAGGTGACGTGTTTTCCACTACCACTCTAAACATCAAATCATCAACTTATTTGAGAGTAAATTGGTGTATACCTGATTTGAAGCACATTAATGTCAATTCAATATGAGTTCCATACAAGCCGCTAAATATTGGTAAATATGTTTTCACATTATGTAATCCAATGAAAGCAGAGATAAGAATTTTGACTCAACATCAAGTCGAATGAAACATCTTATCCCAATGAGTTAAGCGCAGCTACGTTTCGAATTGCATGACTACAACAAAAATGCTAGAAACTTGACAACCTACAATGTTTTTAGTAATTTTAATTCAGGTCTGAAAATAAGACACACACGCACACGCACACACATACCTACCTACCTACCTACCTACCTACCTACCTACCTACCTACCTACCTACCTACCTACCTACCTACCTACCTACCCACCTACCTACCTACCTACCTACCTACCTACCTACCTACCTACCTACCTACCTACCTACCTACCTACCTACATACATATATACACACATTGTGACTTTGTGGGTTTGTAGAATTAAAAGTCTTGTTTGCAGAAATTTAAAACACTCTCTATTGCAGTAAACAGAAGCTTTTGCAGTAGCAAAAAGACGTGACAATGACAAAATGCAGTCTTCAAGGTCGTTTCCTTACGTAAACAAACAAAAGATTCTACTGCGGTACATCACACAACTCAATTCCACTGCACAGCTGCAACTCAACTGACTCTCGCACTTTGCCGCTATTTATACCTCCCAGTCATTGTTCTACAATGCAGTAGATTATTTGATAACAATCGCGACGGCATCAGAAAAGCCGAAAATTCCAGATTTCTCTCTGTCTCTTTCCATCTCTGTTTCTTTCTCTCTCTCGGCAAGCGTCCAGTTCTGCACGCTACTCTCTGTCTCTTTCTTTCCTGCCCACGCGCACCCGACACTGGCTTGTCGCACCTCCAACACAACAATGCAATCGGTGACACCATGTATACATTGTAGTTTTACCCAGGTTTCATAGACACTCCACTTTTCTTGTGACTTAGTTCATTTTTCAATGCCACTTCAGTTTTCTTTACTTTGCGCACAGCATGTAATAAATAACGCGCAAATGGCCTTGTCTTCCCTCCATAAGCTCTTTAAAAGTCGGACGTGGGAGTTCATTTCTAGCGCTAGTTGCATTAACTCTCGCTCATGTCTTGTACTAACTTGCACTTCACTAGCTTTAACAACTCACTAACTCATTAACGGGTCGTCGCGAACGCACTTGTCGATATATATATTTGCAGCAATTTCGATAGAGTTCGCGAGAGGCGTGGTAGAAACGTTCAAAATTATCTAGTTGTGACTCGAAGGCGTATCTGGCATACCGATCTCCTTATCTCTCCAACCAATCAGTCAGTCAGTCGACAATGAAAAACACCGCCATCTACGCGATTAACTGAACCTATACCAACTTCGTAACAATAAGAGATGCATTTACTAGAAGGATTTTAAGATGTTGATATATATAATATGCACTATGACAAAGGCCAACACAGATTTTGAGCTCAGTTGTGTGTATGCTTAATATACAGCCGCAGGACTTCAGGCTAAAATGAATTTATGTTTAAGTATCATTAATGGCATGCTTCCCCTTTATCTTTTGCTCCAGAACTACAATGATTGGGGAACCGCATAACAAGTTTGTACAGTTGAGTTATAAGCTCAATGAACATTATATGCTGCCTTACAACACTCTTATTTTAACCCTTTCTACTGTGTGACGTATATCGACAGAATTTTGAACACTTAAGCTGCCAAAAGTATACAATACCTTATTTTTTCCATATTCTCAACTCCTAATCTAGAAATCTGAACGTTTAACTTACTTGGACAAAACACTACAATTATACAACAGAACGTGCAGGCTGCTCTGTATATTTCAAAAGTCAACCTAACTCTTATTTTTAATTCTATATAATTATACAATAGAACGCTGTACTCAGAGCTTTTCAGTGTCCTAGTAAAGTTGTATATTTTAACCACTTTGAGTCTTACGTAGAAGTACTTGCAGTATAAGTGTTTAATGGCATACACAATATGAAGAGCTAGGGAACGTATTTTCATAAACCTGGCGTAGGGAATGTTTCGTGTTGAGAAGCTATGTAGGTGAACGTTTGTGCTAAACAGAGCATTGAAGGGGAGCAGAATACAAACTGTTGCAAGCACAGCTCTCATATCGGCTTTACAACTGATTTTAACACCTCCAGGTGAAAATTGTGCACAGACCATTACAAAAAGCGCACAGAACTAACGTATCATGAATTAATTTCATTGCTCTGCAGTTGAACCTCTGACCGAATTCTACATGGTACGAATTTTCAAGAGGGGGCGAATGCGGAGTTTACCCTTTAAACCAGAAATCAACATTTAGCTATCTAATGAAAAGCATATTTATGATACGTAAAATTCACGTGGCATTCTTTACTATTACTTTAACAAAGTATTTTTAGAAAATGCCTATTCTCCTATATATTTCGTATTATTTGAGATAATCATTTGTAAATATAGTTTTATTATTTAATACACATTTTCTTATAGGTGCAATATATTAGGGGAATACAGTAGTCCTAAGCATTATCAAATTTTTAAACAACGAATCTTTATTTGATGACATTGAAATTTCGTTCTCTTTGCTTGACCAGGAGAGGAAAAATGAACAACTACTTCACATTTCAGATTGGTATAACTGTTTGAAAGTTCAAACCAATAACTTATCTCAGAAACGGTTAACTCCACAAAAATAAATAAATAAATAAATAAATAAATAAATAAAAACAAAAATTTTATATAAAGGATGTAGTTTCACGAGAGCTACATTTTAAGCAGTAAAATTTAGCCTATCTCTTACGAGTAACCAGTTATGCAAATAATTCACAAAGAAGACTAATTAATGTGTCATTCCAAGAAAATTCAAGATATATTTTAATTTCTCCTGAAAATATCTTAAACGTACTACGACATTTTAACCAAAATCGTTATAGCCGCTAATAACAAAATAAACATTGTCAAACATTTTTTTTCACATAAAAGGTAGTTTGCGCTGGTAGATTTTGCTCAAATGGTTCGTGACACATTCTTAAAAAATTATGAACTTAAAGATCAGGTTTGTATTTAGTGAAAATTTTCGTTTTTGAGTCATGACGTTAAAGACACATGAACATATGTACTACGCCTCGTAAATGTTTCGATTCAAAGAATCTCAGAAGTATATTTTCAATTAAATTTATGTATCGAATACTTTGGTGAAATGCAATACCTTGTCCAACTATTACGTATGTAGTAGATTAAGTAATTAGGAAAAATGTGGTTCACTTGCAGTACTTCTAAGGATGCCCAACAAGTTTGAGAAAATCCTTTCGCCCCAAGTTAATTTTTACTTGCAAAACTTATTGTCATTTCAAATTTTTACCATCGCCGTCACCTACGTAGTAGGTAGAGAAGATATTGCATATCCCCAAAATCCAATAACCTGCCTCTGTAGCTTACACGTAAGAAGTCTCGAGTTGGAATTTCGGTCAGCGAGAGTTACCTGGATAAGGTTTTCTCCGTGGTTTTCTCTTATTCTGATAAATGACTGTCAACTAACTCTAAGCTCTTGGACCCTGGGCTCATTTAATCACAATTTCATCGATTTTATGACAACTTTGAAGGACATACGAGATTTCAGATATTTCATAGCAAATTCTCGCTTTAAGAATCCCTTAAAAAAATAAAACAGCCGTGTATTTGTGAAGAGTACAGCTCAATACAGAAAATTCTCTTAAATACCAAATTTGGATTCAACAAATATTTTCAAGAGAGTCTTTCACCCCGGACCACCCTTTACATGGTACAGTTTTCAAAAAAGGTTGATTTTGTCAAAAACTCATCTAACGATTTTGATTGTATTACAATATGTTTAATATATTTTCATTACAAACGAAATATACAACTTGAATTTTCTGGAAATAGCCCGGGAAGTTATATTCCTTCTGAATTACCTTAGTATAATTGGTAAACTGAAAGATATAGACAAAATCTTACAACACAAATAATTGTAGATCTTAACACACAAATTCCGTCTAATATTCTTTTTAAGTGTGGTGTTAAACATCTAATGAAACATTCTTATGTTTGAAATCTACAATACTTATATTTTTATGAAATTGGAAGCAGTTATTCATGTTTTATATCCCTGACATGTAAAGAAAATGTAATGTAAAAGCCATAGCACATAGCGATCATCTTTGCTCTTGAAAGATTTATTTATCACTCAAAGCCTGCAAACTATATTTATAAACGCACATTCCTCTATTTTTATTAATCAAGGTAAATATTTGCTAAATTTATCTTATTACAAATTGTCTTGTCTGTGCATCGAAATATGCCAATACAGTAGCCTTTAAGCGCTGGTCAAATTTATAAACAAATGAGGCTGTGACGCCTTTCAAATTCTGTTCTGTTTGCCTGGTCAAGAGAAAACATGAATAACGACTGCGCATTTGACATTAGTATGAAAAGTTGAAAATTCACATAAATAACAAGGAGTATCTCGAAAATGGTACACCACGCAAAAAGTACATTCATTTGAATAAGCTGTGTAGTTTAAAGAGATTTGATGTTTTTTGTAATAAGATATTAAGATATTGTCTATCTCATATGATTTACCAGATACGCAAAATCGTAAAGAATGAAGAGAACTTAGAGGACATGTCTAGAAAAAACAGGCTATTAGGCTCCTGTTTGATAGTGCGAGACACACTGGCAAAAAGATCTGCACAACTGGAGCACCACCGATGCTATTCCTCGCCAAAGGACGGGAATAACTTGGTTTTCTTTTTAGTACATTGTACATAAATAATAACAAATGGTTTGGAAATGCAACTCGGTAGCATGCGCTGGCAACCGTATGAGGTCAAGAACCAATTTGGACTAACTGCTATTCAGTCCAATCCAGTGGCAAGCTGGCAGGCTGTATACAGCCCGAAGATCTTTGCTGCGTGCTCACCCGTTAAGGGCTTTTAGGATAAAATTGATTTAGGAGGTAACTGTGAAGTTCCTCGCGATGGAAGAAAGGATATAAAACTTATATACCGCTGTGTTTTGTTTTATAAATTTTAATTTGGGGTTAAATTTTGAGGCCAAACAGCTTGGAATGATTATGTGGAGCTCAGCTTTAGCTGCTGTATGGATTAGCCCCGTTGTTATCTCGGGTGCCCGCAAGCCATGTGCGGTATCCGAAACAGCCTGAATCGGGCAATGGGGTCAATCTCCCAAAGATCTAACTAGGATGCTTCTATGAGGTGGTAAGTTAGCGTGCAATTTTTGATGCCTAATTTCGTCCTCTACCTATGGAAGATCCGAGGCTTCGTGAAGCAGTATTGTAGGAAAATAACGACCCACAGAATAAAATGGATCAAAGTCCTCTATTCTGTGCCTGTTGAAGCCATGCTAGCCAGCAGTCTGCGGCCATGCCCCAGATCTCGCAGGCATATAGCATCACCGGGATTACCAGCGCTCGGAAGAGGTGCAACTTCAAGCCATCCGGCATCAAATCCGACGCCAGCTTTGGATACAGGGAAGCAATTGCCCCCTGTACGTTTGCCGAGAGTTTCCTGATGTGGTGGCGGGAAGTTAAACCTCTATCGAATTTAACTTCTAGGTATTGGACGGAGTTAGTCCACTCTATCCTACGGCATTGTAAGCTGAATTTGGGGCAGTTTGCGAGGGCGTGGCGCTTTGTGAAAAGTATGGCGTGGTTTTTGTCCGGGTTAACGGATATCCACCAACGCCGACACCACTGTTGTGTGAGGCAGAGGTGTCGTTGTATGGGGTTGAACGCTTTGATAATATCTTTGTCTTTGCAGAACAGCAGCAGGTCTTCAGTATATTGTGCCATTATGACCTGTGGCTGTGTGGAGAAGTGTGTCATAAAGACTCTGAATAATGTGGGGGATAGAACAGAGCCTTCGGGGACTCCGCCTGTCACACGTCTTAGTGTAGATGATTTCCCCCCGACTGTGACTTGTAATGTACGGTATCTGAGGAAGCTGTGTAATATGTTGATCAGCTGTATTGGGAGACCCAGATGCTTGCCTGCTTCATTTAAATACACATTCGTCGACATTCTGTATTGGTTATCAGCGCTATGCAACACTGGTGCCATCTTGTTCGTTTCTCTGAACTGCTTATCTACATTAGCGTTGCTGTGACGCATGTTTCAACTTACATAATATTATTATTTTAACAATAATTGTATGTTTTCGTATAATACACTTTATGTATTGTGATTGCATTCACAATATGGAATATTAATAAAAAAAACTTTAGAGCCATTTTTAATTAAATGCAACTTTACGTATAGCTTTATATAATGTGTAGTCTGAGGGGAAAGATTATCTTAAAGACATGTACTTCCCGGAAATCTCGATATATTTAAAATCTGGAGGTAAAGGCTTGAATAAGAATGACTTGAAAGTACGACCCCACAGACATGGACGGTCATTAAGAAAGCCGCGCATAAAATCACATTAATTTATTATATTAAACTAAACAAAATCCATAATGAATGAAGGGGCTATTCAGAAAAAGCAAGATAGTCACTTTATTATTCGCGCAAATGTTTCAGACTTGTTATAGCTTATTGAAAATTGTTATAATCTGTTTTAGAATCTTAAATTGGGCCTATTTTTCTTCTAAAGAAAATTTTCAGTGGGTATTAGGTACGAAATTCGGTGGCTGTTCGACTTGGATATCCTTCTAGTGTAATTTCGATACCGACATTTTGGTTCGAATACTATGTTTCATTTCCCTATTAAAGTATGGTCTTGGCTCAGATTTATCACAGCATGAAAATATCACCAAACTATATGCATCATCAAAAGCAAATGGAGGGTATATGACTGAGCTCCTGTATTTATCAACTGTTATTTGCTCATTAGGTGTGCCTGTTTGTTGTTGTCAAATAATAAAGGCCAGAAGTGTAACGACCCATAGCACCATGTTCATATTGAGTGAACACGCTTTAGCACCTACATACACAATGTCATTAAAGGCGTCCACTGAACACCAACAATACAGCACCACGGTCAGCTCGTACCGTGAAGCATTAACACAATTGGTGGCCGTAGGGTAGCTGCTAATGACGTCACTATTCCACGCAAGTTCCAGAACTTTGTTAACATACATGTAGGTACCCTGTACATTTTGTGTTAATTTTTGTTAAGAGTATTAGGGTTTGTGCCATTCCAGTCAGAATACAAGAGTTTCGCTAATGAAGCCCAGTCTTATTATGATTCACAAAGGAACTATTCCAGTTAAGAACTGGAAAGTGTTATGTCCATATTTATATTTATTATTATTTGTTTTAATACTTGTTACACATACACAAAGATTACTATGGCCAGAGATAATGCAACGAAAGCTTGCCAGCCAGAGCTGCGCGAGACTTCGGTACTTCGGATAAAATCGGGTAGTCTCGCTCTGATTGAAGGCCACATAGTTTAGCGCTCACCAATCTTGATTTTAAGGGAGGTATGATAGCTATGTAAGACAACTTAAACCACGAAAACCACAAAAACACGATAAAAAATAATAGATCCGATCAATGATACACTCATTTATTGTGATATTCACAACTTAAAACGTTGTTGGATAAAGAGATTGCAAAAGAGAAATGTGGCCCTGCAACAGGCGTAACCCTACTTGCGGTACGAGGACAGTGATCAAGCACACTGGCAAACTTTGGTTGAGCCAGTCCTATCCACAAGTGACAGGTTTCTATGGATAACGCAACTGACAACCTGCCTCCCTCACAAACAGAAACCGTTCGTGCAACAGCTGCTGACTGACCCAACTTTTCTCCCGTAAACAATGCTAACAAAGTGAAATAAATCTCTTACAAAACTGGCCGCATAGTATATAGAACATATACTGAACAGTGGAAGGCTTAGAAAACGTACACGAGGTGCTGACTTCTAATTCATCTAACGTATGGGGCTTGCTTGTAAATACTTTATCTTTAAGCATTCCCTGCAAATAATAATCACATGTATTTAGTTCTGAGGAGTGTGTCAATTATTCTCTCATAAAAACATCGTGTAATGTGAGGTAGCGATTTTCTTTATACGACAGCCCATATTTGCCTAATTTGTCCTTTGATTAGAACTGTTGGTTATGTTCCTTCTTGTCTAACACGGACCTATCTGTTCAAATTTTTCTAACAAACCACACATTGTGAATTAATTAGAAATGATGATATTGGGGGACTTCTGCATCAATTCAAAATGGTAGTCCGCAGGTAACTCAGGCCAAGTGTTCAACACGTCCTGTGCTGGTAGAGACAGGTAAAAGCATCAATTGGAACATCCATTATAAGGAAAGATGAGCCTATCTTATGATCACAGTGTTTCACATCGTTAGAGGAAGCAGCGAGTCGGTTCATTGTTACTCCATGAACGGTTTCGTATAGTAGTGGCGTGGGAGTGACGGACTGTCATGAATGAAACTAGATGATTCATTATAGTAGACATACAAATGAAAAATTGACTTTCTGAGGGATTTTGTTCAATTTTCAACTATATGCACCCTTAAAATAAACCCGATATAAGATTAAGAATATAAATTCACAGGTTATTCTCATAAATCTTGGCATGATTTTTATGTTCTATGTTATACGCCAAATACACTGGGCAACAAAAAAATAAATTTTGAATGTTTCGAGCACTTCATGAGGCAATTCCTACTAATTTTGGGTTTAGAAAAACAAATATGACAATGAAACATTTTTGTTAGCTCTAGTTTCTATCATATACACAAGGTGGAAGTATTACATATTAACGGATTGAGAGAAAAGGATACATTTTAATTACATACATGCTAACAACAATGAAAGTGCATTTGATTTTTTTAAATGGTAATTACATGCTAAGAGTTCTAAATTGCTGGAAAAATACTTCGCAGATAGTCGTATCTGAAGAGAAGCATGTGGTGGCCTATTGACTTCGTCGTCTTTCAGCTTGCCTCTTGTGATGGAGTTCCGCAGAATGCCTATACAAAGACCAACAGTAATCCGCAAGCATTACTTCATTCCAACTGCCCTGATATCTTTATTCCATAACAGAAATGTCCTGATGGAATCTCTCCCCATGTTCATCACTAACAGTTCCACAACTAGGAAGGAAAAAGTCTAGGTGGGAGTGGAGAAAATGGATCTTAAGGGACATGTTGCATCCAAGGTTACGGTATTTTTGCAGGAGCACTGTCACCAAATGCTTGTAGTTGTCATCTCTTTTGTTGCCAAAAATCCAGAACAACGCCCTTGAAGGCTTCCCAAGCTTCCTTTTCTTTCCCCTCCAAAATTTGGTCAAATGCAGGATCCTTTACAAGTTCTCTTATTTGTGGTCCGACAAAAATGCCTTCCTTAACTTTTGCGTCACTTAATTTCCAAAATTTCTCTCTGATTGTGTTTTGTTATTTGACGGATGTGCCAACTCCCAAAAAGTTCCCCCAAATTTAAAATCTTCACTGTAAGAAATGAAATGTCACTTTATCTTCAAAACAAGAGCTAATCTATCATTTTTATGGCGACTTTTGAATTCAACAGGTGGAAATACAAGTAAATTCACTATTTTTATGTCCGAAACATTTTCATTGTTGCCCAGTGATATTTAACATTTTAAACAAAATCATTGCAGCCAGTTTTGAGAACCGGAGGTAAAGTGACTTTTTCTATAAATAAATTGTTGGAGTGAAAGAATATCCTTAAAATCATCGCTGCTGAAGGATACTAGGCTTAAATTAGCGAATATTTGCATGAAATCTTGGTAAACAATCTTTTGATAGAATGTATTACTGCCTATATTTCTGTAGCTAGGCTGAATAGAAACAATAGTTGACTTTCCACGTGCTTTAAGTATTTTCAGTTTTACATATCAGCTTCTACAAGTAATTATTTTCTAACTCTTGTTAATCGAGATAAACGTTTGCATAAATAATCGTAGTTTCATTAATTACCGAGCGGCATGGTTCAGGTGGTTTCGTCTGTGGCCAGCATTTGGGAGGCCCAGGATCGATTCCTCTGGCCGACCCCCCTGACCCATGAGATTTTTCGAGAGTTTTGCCGGGTCGCTAGGCGAATCTGGGTAGGTTAATTACATTCCTCGAATGTCCTGTCCCTCTATTTCATCTCCATTATCATTTCCCATCATCTTATCTGGTGTTTTATTTCAGGGTAGAAGTGTCTGCAGGAGTACCGGCGTTGCATGGCAGGATGATATAACCTTGGTAAAACCTCCTGGAGGACGGTCTCCGAGACCGGTCAGGTGGGGAAGTTTCCGGACCACAGTCGTAGGAGCTGCTGGTTGTTCTGGCCTCCCGGATAACTTCCAGCTTGTAAAGTGTAGGAACCCTGCCCTCCTCTCGTCCTTCCTCCCGGAGAATTCCCATTTGGAGCATAGCTACAACAGATCCGTACCTAATCCAATCCAATAATTACAAATTCGTTAAAGTTGCAGGTGGAACATACAGGGTGTATATAAATGGATATCAGCTTTTTAACTCTTTATAATATTTATTACATTCAACTTACAGTTATAAATGATAAGTCAAATGAAAAAGCAACTCAAGCAGTTTTACCAAGAACCTTATAAATGTTCAATATAACTACCTCTTGTCACACGGCACACATCAAGTCTATAGCCGAATTCTTCCCAAACGTTGATTAGTGTGTATTCAGTAATTGTGGCAACAGCTCCTTCAATGCAGTTTCTTAATTCAGGAAGGTTAGCTGGTAGCGGAGGCACGTACACACGATCCTTGATGAAGCCCGAAAGGTAAAAATCGCATGGTGTTAGGTCAGGAGAACGTCGAGCCCATGCTTAGCAAGCCCTGTCATTGGGGCTCTTGCGGCCTATCCACCGCTCGGGTACAGTGACGTTCAACCAATCGCGTACTTCGTTAGGCAAGTGAGGTGGTACCATCTTGCTGGAAAATGAA
Source organism: Mantis religiosa (assembly GCA_030765055.1). Classification (NCBI taxonomy): domain Eukaryota; kingdom Metazoa; phylum Arthropoda; class Insecta; order Mantodea; family Mantidae; genus Mantis; species Mantis religiosa. The sequence goes on from CM060958.1 coordinate 26,933,128, forward strand.
GTTATCTGGCTCATTTTCTTACAACTGAGGGAAGAGCCATTGCTCTAGAGTATCAAGGTAAGAAGGGCCAGTTACAGTAGGTTCACCAAAAAGAAAGGCCAATAAACTTTTCGCCGGGATACGGCACAAAAAAAAATTCACTTTAGTGGAATCTCGTTGCATTTGTACCATCTCGTGAGGATTGTCTGAGCCCCAGATGTGCACATTAAGAGTGCTAACATGTCCACTAAGGTGAAAGGTCGATTCATCACTGAAGACAACACGATCCATAAAATCGCCATCGTCATGACGATGAACAATTAAGTTCCATTAATTGTACCTAATAGTGGTCCGTACTAAAAAGCCCGGGTCTTAAAGTACTTACAGCATAGTAAGTCGCCATTAAGGTAGTTGCTCGTGTGTTTATGAGAACTCCTAGGGGTTTACTATAAAGCCCGGGTCTTAAAGTACTTACAGCATAGTAAGTCGCCATTAAGGTAGTTGTCTCATGTGTTTATGAGAACTCCTAGTGGTTTACTATAAAGTCCGGGTCTTAAAGTACTTACAGCATAGTAAGTCGCCATTAAGGTAGTTGTCTCATGTGTTTATGAGAACTCCTAGTGGTTTACTATAAAGTCCGGGTCTTAAAGTACTTACAGCATAGTAAGTCGTCATTAAGGTAGTTGTCTCATGTGTTTATGAGAACTCCTAGTGGTTTACTATAAAGTCCGGGTCTTAAAGTACTTACAGCATAGTAAGTCGTCATTAAGGTAGTTGACTCATGTGTTTATGAGAACTCCTAGTGGTTTACTATAAAGTCCGGGTCTTAAAGTACTTACAGCATAGTAAGTCGTCATTAAGGTAGTTGTCTCATGTGTTTATGAGAACTCCTAGTGGTTTACTATAAAGCCCGGGTCTTAAAGTACTTACAGCATAGTAAGTCGCCATTAAGGTAGTTGTCTCATGTGTTTATGAGAACTCCTAGTGGTTTACTATAAAGCCCGGGTCTTAAAGTACTTACAGCATAGTAAGTCGTCATTAAGGTAGTTGTCTCATGTGTTTATGAGAACTCCTAGTGGTTTACTATAAAGCCCGGGTCTTAAAGTACTTACAGCATAGTAAGTCGTCATTAAGGTAGTTGTCTCATGTGTTTATGAGAACTCCTAGTGGTTTACTATAAAGCCCGGGCCTTAAAGTACTTACAGCATAGTAAGTCGCCATTAAGGTAGTTGTCTCATGTGTTTATGAGAACTCCTAGTGGTTTACTATAAAGTCCGGGTCTTAAAGTACTTACAGCATAGTAAGTCGTCATTAAGGTAGTTGACTCATGTGTTTATGAGAGCTCCTAGTGGTTTACTATAAAGCCCGGGCCTTAAAGTACTTACAGCATAGTAAGTCGCCATTAAGGTAGTTGTCTCATGTGTTTATGAGAACTCCTAGTGGTTTACTATAAAGCCCGGGTCTTAAAGTACTTACAGCATAGTAAGTCGCCATTAAGGTAGTTGTCTCATGTGTTTATGAGAACTCCTAGTGGTTTACTATAAAGTCCGGGTCTTAAAGTACTTACAGCATAGTAAGTCGCCATTAAGGTAGTTGCTCGTGTGTTTATGAGAACTCCTAACTGGTTTACCGGGAAAAACACGAGTCAGTTAGAGAATTTAATGTCATATTGGCACGTTGGTCATAATAGCTCAATGGTTTAGAGCGGCTGGACGGAGACCAGATGATCCGTGGTTCAAATCCCAGCTATGGCATTGAATTTTTCAATCTAGCTCTATCCTTCCTCAGTGTGGTAATGGTTTTGCAAAAATTAGCATACGATTCTCTTTAAATCCAAAATGTAGTTTTGAGCAACTCATGTCGTTGTATCCTTGGAGGACCTAAACAATTGTGGTGACAGCGTTAACAACAATTAATACTCTTATGTTTAATCATCCCATGCAATTTGAAGGCTTGACCCAGAAGCAAAACCAATTAGAGAATGACAATACACGCAGAGAATTAGAGCGTCTACAATGTACATTGGAACTAACTTGTGAGTTACCTATTACTGCCCTCACCGGCTGAATTCCGAACATACCCGAGGCTTAATTTAACACAGTGTTGAACCTGTCCTCTTCCGTGAGCACAACTTCTTTGGAAACTCAGTCCGTAACTCCATTAGCTGAAGTTCAGTGCTCGGCACCAAGCAAGTTCAAGGTGCCTCTATAGAATCCTCGCAGAACATTATGTAATCACCTACCAGGTCTGCATCAATATGTATCTTACAATAACATCAGTGACAAATGCTTTCATCCTTACAATATTCGGATTTAAACGTCAAAACCTGATTCCGTCCACACGAGTGGGATTAAAATGTCTAGTTTGTTTGAAGGCTGTCTGCATAATCCCCTTCAACGAAAACAAAATAACAATAATGGTGTCGGTAATAATAATAATAATAATAATAATAATAATAATAATAATAATAATAATAATAATAATAATAATAATAATAATAATAATAATAATAGATGATGATGATGATGATGATGATGATGATGATGATGATGATGATGATGATGATGATGATGATGATGATGATGATGATGATGATGATGATGATGATGATGATGATGATGATGATGATGATGATGATGATGATGATGATGATGATGATGATGATGATGATGATGATGATGATGATGATGATGATGATGATGATGATGATGATGATGATGATGATGATGATGATGATGATGATGATGATGATGATGATGATGATGATGATGATGATACCGACGTTTTAGTTATGTGTACACCTAGCAAAATGTCTGAATAGCTTGCTTAAAACAGGATTTTTGTCGAATTGTTGGACATTAGAAGAGAGAGAATGACCACAGAAGTAAAAAGAGACAAGAACTCATTAACTTAAATTTAGCTTAATATCTACATGTTGGTGTAAGGTTCTAAAACAAGTTTGATGTTTTAAAATTAAATGATCAAGCTTTTCAAAATGAATATTTTGTGTTTGTGCAATATTTTACAACTGTAATTCTCTCTTTAATTTGGAATATTATATTTCACAATTGTAGCTACAACACTTATGTTTGAAAAATATTTTAAAAATGACACCGCATGTCCATTTTGCACTGTGAATTCTCCGTCATTTCACAATGTAACTCCTATATAATTCAGAGCAGCATAAATAAGCCTTTGCTTTTAGGGAAATTTTGCTCTACAAATTTGTTCTATTGTTAAATATGGCACATTATGTATGCTAAGGTACTTCTAAGTTCCTTCTTTTTAAATGTGATCAGAGTATTTTGTCCATTTCATTTTGAACTGCTTTATTTATAGATGGCATGTAGCTGAATTAAATTTTGAGATGAGAAAAACTACATCGTAAGTGCTGCTGTGGAATTACTTTATTGTTCTTACAATGGTTGATTATGTGTTAAGAAATCTGAAAATATGTAACCTAACTGCTGCATAATTCCATGCAGTAACAAAGCATTCGTTAATAACCTTCCTTAATGGAAAACAGCAGAGAAATGCATATTAAAGGCATTTATATACATTCTGTAAAGCTTAGTACATCTTCCGAGATAATGTGTCATGAGCTTAGGATATTTAATTTCCCCTCTCCATTCTGGACGTATTTCCCCTCTCCATAAAAAAAAACAGAAACGTACATCACAAGAATGTAAACCTTCTTAAAATATGTAATTTCGACAGTTAGATTTTGTTGCAGAAACAGTTGTTATTGCTTTCAGTGTTCAAGTAAGTTAAGCTCTTTTGAAGCTAAGTACTTCGTCTTTTGTTTTTTGTGGCCAAGAAAAAGGAATGAAAGTCTAAGCCAGAATAAAGGAAATTGCTTTTTAAAGATTCAATATGGCTTCAACCTCTTTGTCTCCCTTGTATATACCTACAATGAAATATAGTTGAAGCTATTTCTGTGAACTGGAACAGGATTATTTCGGAGGGGACTCGACACGGAAACAGACTTGGTTTACGTTTCTATGCCCCAAGGGAGGGAGAATGAGGTAAGAGGAGCCAAAGGGTAGCCATCCCAGTGAGCCACGACAGTACAGAGGGCAGGTTCCCTACAGTTTTGACTTAGTCGGAAACTACCCCCAGCAGGCCAGGACAACGGACATCCCACCCTACTGTAGTTCGGAAACAGTCCCACCACAAGACCTGGGTCCGGAGACCAGCAAGCGTCCTATCGGAGGAGGAAATGTTTTACTGAGAGCATGTTATCCTGCCATGCACCGCGATGACACCCGCAAACACTTCTGCCTGAAAGAGACCTCCAGATGAAATGTGAAATGAAAATGGAAATGAAATGGAGGGAGTGAAAATTCAGGGCTTTTTAATTAACCTATCCAGCATTCGCCTAGCGATCTCGAAACCTCCCCCCTCCCCCAAAATAAAAACCTGGATTAGGGAGGTCGGCCACGAGAATCGAACCCGGGCCACCCGAATGCTGTTCACAGAAGAAATCAACACGAGTAATAAGCTCTTATTTTTCATCGTGTCTTCTACAAATGCACATAACCCTGCGCCAGTCGTATCTTTGAGAGGAATGATGTGCAGTAGTTCTAATTCGACCCCTCTTACAAAAATAGTGTCGTGTAACTTTCATCGCGAGCAATTACTCCTTCAGATCGCCACCAACTTCCTGTACTCGACGAGAGATATGTACTTGTTTGGACAAGTTTATCGTCTCAAAGTGGGTCACAGCAGATGGGCACAAGACTTCCGACCACTCTATTAAACTTCATGTATAAATTCACCGTCAGTAAAGGGTTGTCCACTTTTTGCAATTTTCAGAGCAACAATATCAAATGGTCGAACTGAGTTTCCTGCTGTCTTGGGTTCCAGTACCTGTGGGGTAGGTAAATAAAATAATTATCTTTTTGTTTTCTTAGGAGCAAACCTACTACTAAAAGATTCTTAAAAACACAAATCCAAAAACGAAAACAAGGCCACTAAAATACATGTTAAGGAGAAGGCTTTACTTGTATCTTGAGAATTTGGCCAATTTTGATTTTAATTTAGCAATTAATTCGTTTCTTGCTTCGCCAACAATGACATCGTAGGTTGAAGCATGTTTATTTTGGTAGTTCCGTCAACACTTAGGATGACATGATAAATTAGGTATTGGTATTAGTGTTGATACAAAATATAAAACGTCCCATGAAGAACTAAAGGGCATTTTGTAACCAAGGGAAACTATAATTGCTCTACTATCTGTTATGTCCTATTTAACACCACTTCTGCGTCGAGAGGAGAAGGCCTGATGTATAGACAATATGTTAGTCTTGGTATACTGGCTGTCGTACAAATGTAGTCGCAGTCTGCTACCTTGAGGTTGTCACTGAGACCGCTGGGTGCAAGCCCCAACGCAAAGTACTCGAGTAGGAAAGGCATGGGTTACAGAGTCGCGCTGCTGAAGCCGCCTAAAGAGAGGGCAATGAACGACCTGTCGACTAAGCAGCCCTCTAATCTCCACGGGAAGGACTCTTTCCTTTGAGAACATTCGCGATAGTTTTTCTATAACCATACGCTACAAAACCTAGATGCACAACTGAAAGAGCCCGCCATTGTAGTGCGGTGATAATGCAGGAGGTCACGACTTCGAATATCTCAGGATGTTATTTGAATAAGTTTTATCGGGTTTTTCCCTTATCCTGAAAGATGAATGTCGGGTAACTCTAACCTTTAAGGGCCCTCGACATATTTGAACATTATTTCACCCATTTCATTCATCGTCCGATATGACAAACTTGGTTGGAGGACGTACATTAAAATAAAAATTACTTGAAAATTGAGAGGGAAGTGGAATAAAATGCAAATGATAGGAAGGTTATGAGAAACCACACGATCACCACTGAAACCCCATTATGAGAGTGAGTGGTCGATAGGAATAGAACCCCGGACTGCGAACGTGAGCCTCCCACGCTACAACGTAGCCACGTAGTTTGGTTTCTATTCATATAAAAAGTCATACTTCTGTATCGCTAGTTACAGTACCTAGGAACAATTTCAAATTAAACATGAAGGTTTCTGCAGACGGAAACAGTTTTCAAATATTTATTCCTGGTGACAAGCTTTACCTAGGAGAGATAGGGTCACCTCGACCATGTGACAAGGTGCCTCGAGATGGAGATGTGAAGTGAGAGGCAAAAAGAGAGAGGGTCCCTAATAATTCCAGATTGAAGATCCACGGTGAGGGTGGATACACCCTCCTGGGATGCCCAGAATTGGAGAGAACATCTCCAAAAGATGGAGGTTTTAAGGATAGCATTCATTTCCCCTACCATGCAGCGCCCTGTGTAGCTGTCAACGCTCGTCAGCTGTGAAATAACCAAGTATATTAAGGTGAAATAGAAACAGAGGACGTAACGAATCTATCTAGCGACCCTGGATAACAACTGGAAGAGTCCATGGATTAGGAATGTAACCTACGACCTGAAAATGCAAGTTACGGCCTGAGCTATTAAACTTGGTATCACTAAGAGATCACGGAGATCCGTGGTTCAAATCCTGGCCATGGCATTGAATTTTTCAAGTTGACTCTATCAATTCAAAGCCTTAGCCTAAGAGTTTAATGATGAAACCTGGGATTCAAGTACTTACGCCAAGTAAGTCGCCACAAGTGGTGTATTTCGAATACGAGAGCCCCTAGTGGTTTACCGGGAAAATATATGAGTCAATTGGAGAATCTAATGGGAGGACGGCACGTTGCCCATAGTAGCTCAATGGGTAAGAGCGACTGGAGGGAAACCAGGAGATCCGTGGTTCAAATCCCGGCCATGGAATTGAATTTTTCAAGTTGACTCTATCAATTCAAAACCTTAGCCTATATACAGCTAGTGTGAAGAAAGTATTAATTTCCACCAATTAAACTTAATCATTAAAGCTGTTTTAGAAATCATTTAAATAAAAATTCATAGAGAAAGTAGTTTCTTTTACATCTTCGAGTCGTATCCTTAGAAGATGCTGAAGTTAATTAAGTGCCAAGTTTGGTATTCACCAGACTCTCCGTTTTTTAATTATGCTGTTCAAAGACACACACACACACACACACACACACACACACACACACACACACACACACACACACACACACAGGTGCACATGTAACTATTCTCCTAAAAATTCCTTTTAATATTATGAAACCTCGAAAAATGTCATGAAAGTTCGCATTTATGTTTTGTTTTAGAGTACAGTATTTTCTCTATCAGAAGAAGTATAAAGTAGAGAAAGTGAATTTAATACACAAATATAGTAGTAAACAATGTATGTATGTCTCTGCAAATTTAAATTTATAAGCGATATACGTAATAGCTGTGAAATTCAAGCTGTAAATAGATGTTTTAAAATAACAATATTACCTCTTTATGAGAAATTCATAAGAAAGTTAGTGTAACAGGCAAAATAGTTCACGTCGCAGCCATATCTCAGCTGGAAACATTTGTGGGTTAGAGGAAATTAAAGCTTGAAATCAATGTGTTTGAACACTGAGGCAAATGATCACATTTAACAAACAAAGACAAAAAACATTCTGGAGCACAGAAGCGGTCACCTTCAGTTTCCGTTTGACTTGATTTGCTTTAATCCGTGTGGTGTTACATCACCTAGAAGTCGTTGCCTTGACAACGGACAAGAGAATAAAATCTAATGGAACAAAAAAGAAGCCAAAGCTGAACGTAATGACAGTAACATATACCTAGGTAGAATTACAAACGTGGGGAGTCTTTTGTAAGCAGCTAAAGTCTATACTAAAATTAGCGAATTTAAGGTAAATACCTTGTCTATGTTATTTCCCTTATCTTATTTTTACTTAAGTGTTTCTGGTACACTTTATTAACTAAACACTAGACTGTATTTTATTGTAACTTTAATGTGTCATAGAATTCATCCAAAATATATTTTCATCCCAAAAGGTTATATTTGCTTTATTGCTTAAACACTTTGAAAAATAAGTAAAGACAATGAATAAAATAAGAAAAATTAAAATCCCCTAAGATTAAGATTCTTTACTGATAGCTTAACGTGGGCACAACTAAAGTTCGTAACATCTTATGAAAAAAAAATATATTCGATATTTGTATACTTTAAAGAGACCTACATTTTAGCAAGTTTATGTCTATTCCTTGTGGTTTATTTGTTACATAAAATTCATTCAGGAGAACAAACTGTTAAAAGGAAATCCAAATCCAGGGTACACATTTTATTGGGCACGAAAAATGTTAACAATTTAATGAAATCTTTAGAATAATTTTTGAGAAGACGAATAGTTAAAGCTGGAAGTATGTCCTTTTTTTATCCTTCGGAAAGAACCCATTTGGCCATCGGGGCGGACTCTGTTTTTCTCTAGTGGCGCACACAGACACGATACACACATGTTTTGGCCTTCGGGAAGAACCCATTTGGCCACCGGGCGAAATCTATTTTCTCTAGTGGCGCACATATGTATACACAACACATATACATCCGTGCCCGAGGCGGGACTCGAACCCGCGACCCTCTGCACGACGGAACGCTAGAGACATACGCTCTAACGACCACGGCTACGACGGCCGGCAGGGAAGTATGTCCTGAATAGATAACTTCATCTGACGTGCTTCAACATTGTACAGATGGTGGGCACAGAAAGTATTTTACATCAATAAATCTCTAAACATAATCGATACTCTGAAGAATATTTAAAGGAAATGGCAACATTCATTGGACCGACAGACGAAATCTTGAAAACGTTTATCTTCCATAAGAAAACAAAAATAATTTATAAACAAAATGTCCCTTTTATAAAAATTCAACCAAATAGCAAATTTCTGAGGCAAAAAAGTAATCCTACACTCTAAAAGTAGTGAACATATACTATTACAAACTGTTGGCATTTAGTATTTGGTCTGGTAGGTTTTAATTATAGCCGCTAACCATCTTGGTAGACAGTGGGCAAGTTCCTTAATCTCGGCGTTTGGTATTTTGTACTAATCTTCAGTAAGAGTGGTTTTTAGTGTTTCTATGTTGAAAATTGTCTTCTTCCTTATGCGTTTTTCCAGGATGCTCAACACGTGCTCCAGAAACTTAACATGTATCTGACGAATGAGAAGAGGTATGAAACTGCTTAGGAGCCTTATATAACTGAGTCATAGATTAAGCGCAGTATGGTTTGGACCATAAACATCCAGTTTTCTGGGAGGTCTATTTTCTCCACAGCTCCTGCTTCAGAATGCTTACGTACTTCCTGTGATCTATTATTCTATCGATAATATGGAGATTGCCAACACCATGTTTCACTGTGAGAATTAGATCTCTTGGCTCCAGTTCCATATTTGTTTTCTTCCACCCCTTGCGACTAGAATCCGAGCCAACCCCTTTCAAACAGGCCCTCACTTTTACTCAGAAGTCTACAGTCTTTTCAGGGTATTTCAAGTGAATTCTGATTTTCCTCTGTTCTTTGAGCTGAAATAGAACTTCCCCCGTGGTGTACTGCCGTTGTATCCCTGATTATTGCAAACATCTTACGGTGCTTGCTGACACAGTAACGCCTACCCTCTGTAGCTCAGTAACAATCTGGAGAGCAGTCTTTTGTGGATTCTTTTTAATTCAGCCAAGAATATTGCTCTCATCTCTAGCCATAAGCATTAATTTGTTTATGACAGATTTTCTGGCTCCCACCATGTCAATGATACTCTGTATGGTTGACCGTGATCTCCCTGCTATTTGTAATATCGCGAAGAGGGGTTTGAGATGATTGTGCAGTCTAATTATAATGTTTCTCTCTTCAATAAATTCTTCGGCCCATTTTATGTCACTTCCGTAAATCACTACGCTTGATATCAATCTGTGCATGCAGGTCACTTGCTGTGAGACAAACAAATGTAGATTACTCAGAAAGAACGGGCAGCATGTGACGTAACCATTGTTTTTAATGTAGTTCCCTTTGGTGTAAGAGTACTTTTTCTGTGTCTGAGAAATTCGTAAATTAGCTTTGCTTTTGTAGAAATTATACCTTGTTTATAATTTATTTCTTTTCTTCTTTTTATAAATTGCAAGGGTACCCAATATTGGGTACTTAATCGTTTTGTTCTGTAATGACTATGGAAATGGGTACATTGAATATTAAAAATTATTTTTGAACACATGTTTTGTATGTGTTTAGTTTTGCAAAGTATATCCACAAAGTACTGACAGGATAGACCTATAAATATTTATAAATCTCACAGTTTTCCTAATTTGAAAAGAAGGAACCCTATATTGGGCCTGAAAGACCACTTAATTTTGCTCAATATTGGGGTTCTTGTACGTGCCAAAATCTACGACACGTGACCACCGGCTTTACCTCCCTGGATGGAAGCTATGGTAACGATTTTTACCCCCGAGGATCCATTACCCCCCGCCGGATTTGAATCCGTAACCTCGGAAATCAGAGGCTAAACCAGGAGAACAACAATTTTTGAGTGGAATAGAATATATTCTCTTATCTGGTATAGATAAGTGGTAGAGGAATATAAAGGTCTAAAATCTACATATCTACATGTCTGTTTTTCTAAGCCTTTGTCCTCAATTCGGAAATATTCAGCTACTACTTCGGTTAACCGAGGAGATGGCTTCGAGGCTTGCGTTCGGGTTTGACTCCTACCGGAACGGCTACTCCGACCATTGTAGTTTTCCGGCTTCATGAGCAAATGTAGTTTTCCTTTGACCGCACAAATTTCCTGTCCATTTCCTTTCATCCGTTGTGGAACCAACGTTGGTGTGTTGCGGCAGTACGGTGGAAGGCGGGCATTGGAAAGTTTTCTCCGTGGCCTTTAGTGGGACTTTTAGAAATCCTTTCTTTCCGAGGAGTTCTCTTCTGCACTCAAGGCCACAAAGAGCGACCCACGGCAATGTAACATGATAAAAAACGTTAGGGACTCCATCCTTTCTGGTGACTTCCCTGTCAGAATCTGGTTAGCGCTTCAGGTATCTTCTTTATCTCTTGCTCCTAGTGGTCAGGTTATAACACCTTAACTCCTGAGTTATCCTATTTACTTACAATTTAAAAAATAAGTTCATGAAGGATCGTGGGGTTGAACTGACCTCACTTCAAATAACATTTAAAATAGTTTTTGTGCCCCTGGGTCCCTAAATTTAGTTATATTTTTAATGTATCACAGAAATATTTGTTTTCACCCTAGCTGGTTTCATCTGCTATTTTAGGCTAAACGTTTTGAAAAATGAAACAGAGAACGAGTAAAAAATATTGCAAAAAAGATAACTGTGACTAATTTTTGACACCAGGCATTAAGGGCAAAAAGGACAAATATGGATGCGTGTGGTACTGTGCCCCTGTGTTACTGGAGACCCTTTCCTATGACTACTTCTAACTTCAAGTAATCTCGATTTGAAATTTCGTTATCCTAATTACACTTAATTTTTTACATACCAATATCCGTCAATTTTGAAATGTTTCTTGCAAAAATTGACGGGTTCTATCACGATTATATGGACACCAATAGGTGCCTTGCGGTAGCGTACCCACCTAAAATGTACAATATAATATATCACTAAGAGTAGTGATGTCACAGACGTGTTACTTGCTCCAATATACCAAGGCAAACCCTAGTCTACAGTTTGGTCTAGTTTGGGGTTTGTACAGGCTTTATAGTTTCCACAACGACAGCGTTCCTCCGTGGGAAGTAATCCTGACTAATACTGCATACAGGCAACTGTTTAGGAACTGGGTTAATTCTGAGAAAGCGAGAGGGAAAAAAAGAACGCTCCTAAATACCTATAAGAAGGAAATTACTTGTCCCCGGGTGCATCTGGGTAAACAAGAAATATAGGAGTAAAGAAAGTATGAATAGAAAAATGGATCTTAGGTATCTAGGAAAGTACATAGCTTAAGTTAATTAAACATTGTGTGACACAGTTTTATTACACTACTTTCTCTACTTCTTATCTATGCTAGATCCACTATCATCTCATCGGAAACACACAGTTTGTAATCCTTTGAACAAAAAATGAGTTATTATATGACTTTCTCTGCTCTTACACAAACTAATCCACATAATAATTTGCAGAAATTATCTTATTACAATTTACTTGTAAATATAACAAGAATAGGAAAACACAATATATCTGTTCGCTATGTAATAGCTTTTAAATTCCATTCTCTTTGCAATAGATAGCACTTATAAAAATAATAGGGACATGCTATTTGAACAACTTTAAGGATTGGAATATTCAAACAAAACAAAAATACCGAAAGTATTCACTCTACAAAGAAATATATCTGACAAAATAAAGAGATCTACATTTTTGAGCAGTAAGATTTTGTTCATCTGTTACAGTTATGCAAAAAACCATCTAAAACGAAGACAATTTTTTAGGAAATTCCCAGAAAATTAAAGATAAGCATTTCATTTATTATTAAAACATCTCACGCATATTGTATTTTAATCAAAAATATCAGAGCATTTTTTTCAGAAAATCTAAATTTTCGAATAATGTTCCATGTACATTAGGAGTAGTCTACGGAGTCAGGATTTTTTGAAAATATTTCTGTAGTATTCTTGTAAGATGTTGAACTTAAATCCTCATTTTCGTACTTAATCACCTTTTTGTTCGTTTCAAACACATAGATAAATGAATATTTTAGTTTCAAAAAAATTATTTTATTTTAGATTCAGAGGGATCCCAAAACATGTATTTGCAATAAATTCTTAATATTCAATTTATGGGTGGAGTAGGTAGCAGAGAACGTAAAATCACGAGAAAGGCTCCGTTTCTTTGATTGCGTCCCTCTGAAAACAGTATAAGTGAAAACGAAACGTCAAATAAATATCGAAATTGGTGTCTAAAATACCGAATGAAATTAACTCTAACACGTGAGAATCACATTCAAGAATCCCGGGTTCAATTCTTATCAACCTGCCACTCTATTCTAATAGTTTTCACTTGATATGCGACTACTGGGATGGTTACGACTTTAGCCGATTTCTTTTACATCCCTTTCATTGCGTTTGGTTATCATGCTTTATGTGCTTCTAGATTTCAGGTGCTTACGGCGGTGTGGGACAGATGGCGGGGATATTTACCTCAAGGAGTGTTTTCCGGGGACACTAAGGGTGCCTGGTCAAACAGGTAGTTCATCGCCCTCCCTGGGTAGTTCCAAGAAGGAAAATGTATTTGAGCCAGAGGCTGTAAGAGACTTCCGTGTATCCCGTGGTCTGTAGCCTTCTGTGGTTCGTTAATTTTATCCCCTTCTCCTGACGGATGATAGTCTCCTGCAGATCGCGGCGCTAAGGTGTGCAATGTCGTATGCATTTTACCCTGTACCCCATGGTACTTAAATTGAGTGTCAAGAAAAACCTCCAACCTCAAACTATCTCTTATATCTAAAACATTTCGTTGGTTTTTATTTTCACAAAAATACCTCAACCGATTTTGATTAAATACTATATTTTTAAACTATTTACTATCTAATAACATTCTGGAATTATTCTTGGTAAAAATAATAACTTACACAAATAATCTTATTTTGAATGAGTTTTAAATAGATGTATTTAACTGATAAACCACAAGAAATAAATAAACACCTACTGCCCAAACAGTGTAGATCTGACTAAAGCACAATTTATTTCAAATTACCCTGTCTGCATTTCGGTTATATCCGATATATTTTTGTTATCGCTTGAAATTCTGGGTACTTTATGTTCAGTTTCTCTACCACATAGAGGAAGTACTCCCTCCCATCAAAAGAAAAATTATGAAATAGATATGTCTGCAGAAGTATATGTTTTGAGTCAACTGAGTAAAAGCAGATTTTTAATAAAGTTTAGCGTTTGTGTTGTGAGTGTGAGTTATGTTACACGTGCCCGAGCAGTATAACTCAAACAAATGTTGGATAAGTGTCAAAATTTTTATATAAATTAATACGTTTAAAATATGTAATGCGAAGTAATTTCAAAGGACCACTACTTATAGCTAACCTTTTGCGTTATTTCTGTTTCTTTCTTCAGAAATGGCTCCAAAGATTTTGATTAAAAACCACAAATGTAGCATGGAGTAATTTTGCACAATTTTGTATAATTAGTGGATAAACATTTACCAAATAAAAACTACTGATCTGCTTTTAAACCGGAATTTATGTCAAATAATATTTTAGGAGATGTACTGGTCATGCTATTTGTTCGAATTTCTTTTTTTGAAATGTTATTTTCATCTAGTTGTTCCTTGCAAGTATGCCATATCTAGGCTAGTTTTATATATTTAACAATCGCATTGCTCTCGCATGATTAGGTAAATGTAAAATGAAGGTATTTTTTCAAAGGCCATCAAGATTACCATGAAGCTGTTTTATGAGCATTGGATAGAAATAGGTGTAAAAATAGGCAATAGAGAGCAAAATAATGCAAATATAACAAATCAACGTTTTACTTATTTTTATTTCAACTAGTAAAACTATTTCAATCCTCTAAAAGATGCTCTGGCGTATAAAATGTCAACCTGCAGCGACTTATTTGAAAGTATAAAAGCTGTAAATCTTTTTGGAGAATCTTTCGATATGAATTTTGTCTGCTTTTGTGGCTACTTCAAAGTATTTAAATTATGTTGGCATTTATTAAATTTGATTTTATCTCCGTGAATGCTCTCTTCAATTTTTTAAAGAGTATGACGACGTAATGAAGTGTTTTGTTCACAAAAAGAAAACGAAATATTGCGCAATGGTAAGAAATACTTAGTGAGATAATATCAAAGTGTGGAATTCCTTATTGCAATAATGCGAACATAAAATTGCTAAGAGTTACGACAACTTAAGATCAAGGTTGCTGGATAAATTCCAGCCAGCGGGTAGTTTTTTTCCTCCGTTGTTCATAGGCTAGCATTAACTTGAGAATGTTGTGTCTGGCCGGGAAATCCGACGGGGATTTCTGACCAGAAAAATGTGGTCTTTTGCACGTTACTCCTTGATTCCGCACTTGGAGGCACCGAGTTAACCCTTTGGAATAGACTCATATTATGCAACCATATTAGGAAAGTAATTTTCTCAATATAAAACAATGGTGCTCTGGTTTGATGAGAGGATGTTTCTTTAAACTTCTTCAGCCACGTTGACTCGTTAATGCGTTGACGATTTTAACTGGTCCACGTTAGGACGTTGATTTCATGAAGTTCCTTACTTTGCGTTAGGGTGCCAATTTGGTGTAGATTTTTTGCATTTAATGATTCTTTATTTCCCTTTTCTCGGCCTAGCTGCAGTCGGTGAACATTAACGATTAGTTCACAAGTTGTGGTTACAAGTGACTATTATATTTTACCTTTATTTGTGAAGTAGCATTTTCTGTATAGTTAAAGATTGCACTTTAATTTGAAAACAGCTTAATTTTCCTTAACATACAATTACATATATATTATTTGCAAGAATTCTTCTCCGTCACAAAACTTTCCATCTCACTAGTTGTGGAAGTTCCTTTTTCTTAATACCATGGTTATGTGGTTTTTCAAACTTACCTATCACAGTATTTGTATGATATCTATTGCATCTCCTTCACTGCACGTCTCTTTTGTTTTATCACTTATCACATTAATATTCCATTAAACAATCAGTCTAATATTCCTCAGATTTAATTACATAAACCACTTATGCTGAGGGCTATATTGAAGTAACTATTACAGGTTTCTAATGTTAGCAATTTTCTCTTTTTATGCAATTATTTAGAATGTTCTATTTGATAAATGGAAATTTAAAAAGTTAATATTACATAGAATTGACTGTCGCTTTTTAAACTCTTTTCTTCTGTCTGTTGTCATGGCTATCTGGTATGTAGATTTCTTGCAATAAAGTGCAACCAGGCTTGTTTGTTACACTTTGCGGAGTGCAGCAACTATAAATATTCTGTGGTGTAACAACAACTTTTTTCTGCTCCATGACATTTTAACGAAAAGGCAGGACCTTTGTCCTAAGCATGTTCTTTCACAACTCCAATATATACGTACTGAAGTACATAACTTCATAATTCCCTGTAATGTATTAGTAGTTTATAAAATGAAATTAAAAGTGGTTTATGGACTCAGTCTGTTAGGACGCGTTGGACTTTTCAAAATAAAAAAAAATCTCAAACTAATATTCTGACTTTATATTAGTATACATATTTGTATTAGCCAGGTTTTAAATTGTTAAGTTTATTCATCGAGTTTCGAATTGTGCGAAAATTTTATAATATATGCATGTAGTGTTATATGATATTTTTATTTTTATTGATGGATGCTGCGATAAACTCTCAATGAAAATACATTACTACTTTTCCTCGGCCCAGCTACAATCAGTAAGCAATGCAATCTTTTTGTGTCTTCAGGTCTCGATCTCGGATCATTTGTATTATTTTTGTTTGCAAATTACGCTTCTTGTATGTTTAACACACAATTAGACATATTAATTACAATAACTCTTCCTCCTTAAAGGAACTATGCCCTCCATTTCTTCTCTCTTGCCACGCAACTCCTTATCACCTCTTAGGCTACGTGTTATTTTTAGTCACCTATTATAGCTTTGTATGATCAAGTTATACTTCGTTACAAATTCTACTAGTGAGTTATGCGACTCACTGCGCGTCTCTTTTGCTTTCTTACCTATTAATATTCACATTAATATTTCATTAAGTATATTAATTTCAACAATTTGCAACGTAAATGAATAAACAATCATAAAATACATGCTTAAAATTTATAAAGTACATCGTAGATTGTGTATACAACTTTGTATCAAATCACTGCAAAACTCAAATGTAAGGAACAAATTACGTGTGTAACAATGTAAAATTGATATAGAAAAACATTACGAAAGTGTCCAAAGGAGTTTAAAAAAGGACACACGGGTGATTTAAACACGTCGCTAGGCTTTTAAAAATGGCGTATTATGAAAAATGTTTTGCCAAAATGATTTACCGTGTGTCATATAATATTCATGTCATATAATTAAAAACCAAAAATTGTATTTTCACTAAAATTTCATTCCCAGTGCCCCTTAAAGAAGTGTAATTGTATTTTATTCTATTACTGTTAATCATTACTGTATAGTTACGTAGCGAAATGTGTACAAAGTGCGCCATCTGAAGCTTGGTAATTAACTACAGTAGTTTTGACATCTTCACGACATCTCGAGTCAGACCGGGAACATTTTGAAGTTCTATGTACATATCCTAACAATATTGGGCTAGCAATCAAGTATTATGCTAGTTTTCGGGAGGTCCACGGTTCAAATTCCGCCAGGATCGTCTTCAATGATTGAAGTTTTTTTCCAGATTTTCCTTAATCCCCATAGCTGGCAAATGTACGAGAGGTACCCTAAACTCAGGTATTCCTTTCCCAAATACAAGGAGTATCTTCAATGTACACCATCTGTGGTGTTGGGCTGTTACAAATAGGCGTTGAAACTACAAAATACAAAAAATTGCAAAATATATCATATGATACATCGCATAAGCATAACAAATCTAGTCGTTTGTAAACTAAAGCTGGAACTTTAAGCTGGAACAGACTGAAAAATTCAAAGGGATCTGAACTATTTTGTAAGATTCTAAGCCTCCCCATTTACTCCTTTGGGTTTGAAGTTGTTTCAAATCTGGTATACTTGCAATAAGATGTCAAAAGTACCCTCTTAATTTCTTATCCAGCAAACTAAATTCCAATCGCGTTATACGAATACGGAAAGCCCTCATTTCTCAAGTTTTCAATTTTTTGGAAATACATATACCGTATGAATTCTGGAAGAATGGTTTATTGTAAATGATTTTGGGAAGTACAAATAGAACTTCTAGGATGTAAAAAATTAGAAATTAGCAATTTGAGCTGAAATGGAAGTGCAAAACACTATAATATCCGAAATTAAAGAAAGACAACTGCATAGTGGACTGTCCCTGTGGTGGAGTGGCCGAGTTGACTTTTCACCCTCAAGTCCATGATTTAATTCACGGCCAAGGGTGTAAAGTCTCTATAGAGTATCTTTTTTAATTTATGTCCTCCAACATTATCATATTGGACGATGAATGAAATGGATAAAACGATGCTCAAAGAGCCCAGGGTCCATAGAGCTTAGAGCTACACCACATTTATCTTTCAGGATAATGAAAAGAAAAAACGTAAAAACCTTATCCAGGTAACTCGCCCTGACCGAGATTCGAACTTGGGACCTCTTTAACGTGAGGCAGACACGCTACCATCTACACAACAGAGGCGGGCTATAGAGTCTGTAAGTGTGGGTGTGAGAGTGAATGTGTCAAATTAATTAATTTAACCCTCAATATGAACATGGCAGTTATCTCCCATATGATAATTTAGTCATATGTCAAAAACATCCAATCCTCCGGGCAGAAAGAAAAAAGGCAGAGCTAAAAATATACGAAGGAGAAAATGTTTCCTGCAAATCTATGGAAGGATTAAAAATAGACGTTCTTTTTTAAAGACCGCGATGATAAAAGAATTACAAAAGTCAATTTGAATATTTTTGTGAGATTACTCCTCCCCAGCACACACAATAATACAGTTATACTAAGTAGGGTCAGGAATCAGGCAGTAAGTACCTGATACCCAGAGTTCTAACGGCACCAGTATAGTTTTGTATCATTACATAAGCATACACGTACCAAAATACTACCTTACTGACAATCAGTTCTGCAAATGTTTTGCAGTTGCCAAATCCCACATTTAGGCTAATTATCCTGCATGTTTACCCTTTCATTTACTTAATTAATTTGTTTCTTTATCTCATAGAGTAATTAACGTTTCTTATAACCTTGCGCCTGCATGTTGATTACACCATTCAGTCCCTAAACATTTGTCCTAATCATTGACCCACATTGACATAACGGTTAATTCTGTGAGTGCTTTACGTAAATAACACAATGCGTTAAGTTAAATTAACTTAAAACACGCAATCACTAAACATAGGATGTGTATGAACATTGATGTTTAGGTTTGGTTTTACTTGGGGTACGTTTTGCAATAAGTTTTACTGTACTTGCACGTGCATATTTATGGGGTGAATAAAAGGTATGGAAGAATGCTTGTAAGTTTTTTTATAGCTTTGTGAACTGATATTTTTAGAAAAGCTGTAAGATATCAACATGTTTTCATATTACTATGATTGTAAATAGGGCGTGATTTTTTAGGGCAAACATTTTTGTTTAATTTTTTGGTCCTCAGATCTCAGGAGATGCAGATATATACCTTTCTGAGCTGTACTTTAAATTTATTAAGACGAATTACAGCACATGAAATTTAAACAAGCAAATAAACACACATTCATAACGAAATTAGTGGTGCTGTGTTGTAACACATGAATTCACTTCTAAAGGTGCTTAAAATGGTTTACATTTAGTTGCAAACAATGCCAAAGTCTGTCTTTGAAATCAGTTAATGTTCCAGCAGCACTGTTAGCCTGGTCAGCTGCATTTCTTGCCCAATTCTTTGCTTTAATTCTTCAAGATCTCTTGGTCGGTCCTTGTAAACCCTCCACTTCAAATATCCGCACAAGAAAAAGTCTAAAAAGTTCAGGTCAGGAGATCTTGGCGCTATTTCAGTTCGTTGTCTTTCTATAAGTAGTGCCATGACTAATTACTTCCAGGAGGATTTTGCAATGAAGTAAGCATTATTGTCCTTATTAGCTTAGCTGCTTTCTGTGTTTGTTCAATCCAAAGCCACATATTGAAGTAGCGTACCGTATTGTTTAATTCAAAACCTAATCAATTTGAAGTAACGATGTGTTTTCCTTTGCTTGTTCACATGCAGTAAGGTCCTAAGGTCCTGCGGTTTGAAAGAGTATTTGTTTGTACGTTCTGAGACTTGAAGTCTGCAGGAGTGCAGAAAAAATGTTGCCTTTTAACAAAATAAAAAGTACACCCTTTAATTTTTTTCGCAATTTACGTCCTCCAACGTTAAGTCATATTGGACGATGAACGAAACTGGTGAAATGATGCTCAAATGAGTCCGGGGTCCTTGGAGCTTAGAGCTACCTCACATTCGTATTTAAGGATAAGGGAAAAACCTGGGAAAAAACCTTATCCAGGTAACTCACCGTGACCGAGATTCAAACTCGGGACCTCTTGAACGTGAGGCAGACACGCTACCATCTAAGCTACCGAGGCGGGCATTATTTTATTTGCAATCATATTAATGTGAGGGCATGTTGATATCTTGTAGCTTTTCTAAAAAAATAAAAATAACTTCATAGTGTTGCAACAGCGGGGTTACAAGCATTGCTCCATACTTTTTACCCACCCAGTATTCTGCATACAGTTGTCTATTTCTGGTATCGCTTCATATTTTATCATTTTCCTACCACGTGTATAGTATAGTGTGATCCATATAAATCTGAACCATTACAGTAGGCCATAACCTTTGAACCAATAATAGGACACACGTGTAACTTTCGTAGAATATAATACACTATTGGGAGATTACATTATACTATTTACATCTCAGAGAAAATGTTGGAAGTGTCCTCCACCAGCATCTACACATGTTTGCACTCGACTCACCATATTCTCTGAAGTTTTACGGAAATGATATCAATTTGAGAGAAGGTTATTTCCAGCAAGATGGAGCAACGTACTATACATCTAATGACACCGTGGAACTTGTAACTAGTTTATTTGATAATCGAATAATCTCAAAAGGTCTGTGCCCCCCCCCCCCCCCAGATCCCCTGACCTAACCTCACCGGAGTTTTTCTTGTGGGGATATCTAAAATTAGAGTGTACAAGAATATGCCACGGACAATTGATGTTCTCAAGGAATCCATTCGACCGAAATAAGTAACATTCTCTCCGTAAAACTTTAGAGAATATGCTGAGACGAGTACAAACATGTATAGATGCTGGCGGGGGACACTTCCAACATTTTCTCTAAGATTTAAATAGTGCAATGTAATGTACAAATTATGTATTATATTCTCCAAAAGTTTCACGTGTTTCCTATTATTAGTTCAAAAGTTATGGCCTATTGAATTGGTTCAGGTTTGTATGGATCGCATTGTAGATAGATTACTGCATTCCATCTAACAATTCGATCCAGATTTTACCAAAGATATACATACGGTATATTCCTGAACAGCATAACTCCTGAATGTATACAAGTTAAATACCAAACTAGATTAAAGTTCAGCGCTTTCAGTAACGTCACACAAAGACTTCCAAAATAATCCCTCATCTAAAACTATCCTTTGTGTTTTTCTAGAAAATGTTCATGTTCTCAACAACAGCTCTAACGACTTTGATTAAAATGCCAAGCATTTAAGACATTTCAAGAAAAATGAAGTATAGATCTTGTATTTCCTCAGAAATCCTCTTAATCTTGCATGATTTTTGCATAACTGGTGAACTGTAGGACATGGACAAGATCTTATTACATAAGATGTGCAGCTACCCTTTATGTCAAATACCTTTTCAGTGGAGTTAACCATTTGGGAGACATATAATAGAATAAACCTTTTAAGAATTGCTTGTGAAGAATGGTTAGAGAAAGTCAAGTTAATATAACACTTCACATATTTTTTCCATATAGTACACAAACCTTTAAAGGTTAAACTTTAAAATTTAAACATTAATGACCAAATAATAAAGTTCTTACTTTGGAGACACCGTGCAATTTCGCAATGAGATTTACAGTTAACTTGAGAGTTCACCTTTAAAGCATGCAAGAAAATTAAGCCGTAAATTGTGCACTGCTTTACAGAGAAACCCTGACATTAAAGAAGCTTGCGTTCCGGAGATAGATATCCTAAAGGATAAAATATAGCATGTTTTGAACAAATTTCCCTAGAGTTAAACTGTTTCAAATTTTGCCCTATAACATCCATAATGTAGGAAGATCCATCTCAGCATACAAAAATAAAGAAAATGGAACTATATGCTGCACATCAAATTAAGACTAGAGCTATGTCTAAAGAACAACGTACAATGTGAGCACTAAACATAAGCTTAAAGGAAACTTAATCGTTCTTCCACAGTAGTCGTTGTTGGCCATGGTAGTTCAATGGTTAAGAGCAACCGGATGGAGACCTGGAGATCCGTAGTTCAAATCCCAGCCATATCATTGACTTTTTAAATCTGACTATCTATCCAAACCTTAGCCTACACACGACTAGTGTAGAAGAACGATTAACTTTCCATCAATTAGCCTAACAGTGGTAACTATGAAACCTGGGAATTAAGTTACAGCATAATAAGTCGCCACAAAAGGTGCGTATCTCACTGTATATGAGAACCCCTAGTGCTTTACCCGGAAACATACGAGTCAGTTGAAGAATTTAATGTCATGTTGGCCATAGTGGCTCTATGGTTAAGAGCAACCGGACGGAAACCGGGAGATCCGTATTTCAAATCCCGGCTATGGCATTCAATTTTTCAGTCTGACTCCATCTATCCAAACCATAAGCTTAAAGGTAACACTTTCAGTGCATGATAGACGCATCTTTTGATGTTTTAATGGATCAAAATTCGATATCTAATAATCAGTACCACAGAGGAAGAATCCGAAAGTGGATTCGACTTTACCACCGACTTTACCATTCGGCTCTACCACCGTTATAGTAAGTAGAGGAAGTATTGCATTCTACCAAAACATTATCCCAGGCAACCTCATGTGAGATTTGTGATGGACAACGCGGCGTTGGGGCGGGTTTTCTCCCAGATCTCCGGTTTTCCCCGCCATCTCATTCACTGGTGCTCCATCTTCATCTCCTGCATCATCAGTGCCACCGCCTGCTGTTAAACACTGCACATTACATTCGCTAGAAATAGATGTTTTAAGGCCCCCTAAAGAAAAAATTGCCTTCTTGTTACATATAAGAAAAGTTTCACGTGAGCTTCTGTATATAGAGGAATAGAAATTACGACTGTTGTGTTATAAATACTAAATATGTTATTTAAATCTATCATCTTCAAAGGACGAGACAGGGTCGATCTGGGTGGCTAGATTGATTATAATTTGGTCTACTGGGTCGCAGGCCTAATCCCGACACAGACCAATAGTTTTCAACTGTGCTTAAATGCAATAGCTCCATGTCAATAGATTGGTGGTGCGCATATGATCCTGGGAACTTTAACTTTTATTTGCCTTTATTGTAGCTTGATTAATTTCTTTATTGTATAACCCTTGAGCTCTTTATCTTCAATTTGACTGCACCTTTTATATTTTTATGAGAGATAATTAATAATATATTTAATATATTAAATATTTTATGCATTTTAGAAGACAACATTCATTATATAGCCTTTGGAGAGTGGTCATATAAATGTTACAGACATCCTCAACTTAACAACTACAGTTCAACGTAATCCAGCCTTAGTATTTGTCTTTAAATTGTACGTTTTAACCAGATGCACCTTTTCCTGAAATAGACATTTCTTTTTCCTTACCAATAATACAAAATTATATCGAATATATTCAGAATAAAGTGGACCTCAAAAGCCATTTTTAGAGAATTCAATATATTGTTTATAACCATTCAACTATCTTAATAGATGATTTTTAATCTCGTCATGTGTACGGTTATTTAAATTTAGGATTTAAGGATGAGACGGAATATTTTCAAATTAACCTTTAGATGTAACATGCCATATTGTTTCACTCGGCGCCAACCTCTTATATCCCGCGTTAACTTCACTTACTTGGTGTGATCGGTCACACTGCAAAGAATCTAGAAGCTTCTTCGACAGCAGGCAAATCCAAAATCAAAAAGACGGATGGGTTAAACCTCGTGACGCCTCCTCTCTTACATGAGAAATCTTTTGTTATTTATTTTTTCAAAAAATAATTATAATGATTTTCATTAATATATTACATGCTAAGGATACCCATCTGTGAAAATCCTAAAATCTACAACTTTGCTCGGATTGACTTGAAACTTTAACACAATTGTTGTAGTATTAACAATAGTTCACAGAACAATTATCGTATATTTTTCCAAAATAGTTCTTGTGATATTACTATATCTATAGCGTTTTACTATCATTTAATTAAACTGTCCTCGTGATGCAATTTTAGCTTCAGAAAAATAATGCTTTGCGGTTACACTCATAACTATCGTATTAGTAAATTGATGAGATGAAATTTTAATCTGACCCATGGTTTAGGATAAAAAATTATTCAATTCTGTTTTTATTAACTTTTAATATTTGCTTGTGAAATACGTGCTTTGTTATTTAATTGCACAAACACTGGTGACATTATAAAAAATTATCTCATCAATTTCCTTTGGTACTTATTTTATCCAAGCACAAAAATTTTCAAGCTTCTAGTTTCAAAGCTGCATCGTGTGGAGAAATTTTATATTCTGAAAAGCGCTGAAAATTAAAAACACGAGAAAATCGCCAAAATAGGTCATATAAAGCCCTGTGCCCACTTATAGTGACCCACATAAATATTCATATGCCACAATTTTACAGGGGTTGTATGGCATTAAAATAATAAGAAATTGAAGTACGTGGATTACTCTATTTAATTAGGCCAAAACAAATTCTCAGTTTTTGTACTTTTTGACCAATTTCCACATATGGGTATCCTTAAGATATTTACATGCTAAATAGAAAATGTGTGGTTTCAATTTCCTCAAAATTTCTCTCTTCATTTCAAGGAATTTTTTAAAACTCATAAATTTAAGTGATACAGAAGTTTATCGGGAAAAGTTTGAACACGCAATTCAGGTAAAATGTTTGTAACATTAATCATTTCAGACATGTTTTTGTTACTGGTTTGAATTTTAAATTACTTAAAGATATATATCTCTAAGTGCTAAGTCACTATTCCGGATTTTATTGTGGTCATGCAAAGTATACATTTTCAAATGCATCACATAGCAACTTTTTTTTAAAGATTTGTCTTGTAGTTCTATCTTCCTCAGTCCCTCTTACTTCTGTAACAAAATGCCGTATAAAAGATTTTCTACAAACGTTTATCTTAGTGAGTAATAAACAGAGAAAAAAGTTTGTAAGAATAGTTTGTAGAAAAATATATAGAGAAAATCAGGTAGGTAATTTTTCGTTTAAATATTCTTATGAAAGATAAACTAAAACTGGGACCGCAATCATTATAAGCAGTTTTCATTAATTAGAATTAATGTGAGGTCAAAGTTATGTAACCTTCAAATAAGCAGTTTGGTATGAGGTTTTGAAATCAAGGACAAGGCAAGCCAGTGAAAACAGCTCATATAAACTACGAGTGTAAAGCTGCCTTCATTCGTACACTACTGTTGTGTTCCCTACAAGCTCTTTTTTTTTTCAAATGTTTTCTCACAAATATTTTGGTTCAACTGCAGTCCTGCCCTTGCAAAACCTACCTTTTCTTTTTTGGTGAATATATTTGAAGAGAGGTAGGTGAAAGTAGTTCTAAAGACACCATTCAAAACATTGAGTGTTCACGTAAATGCAAATGCTTGCTTTTGGAATTTCTCCGCTTGCACTTAACGTGAATGAGGCGGTGAATTTGTCCCAAAAAATCCAACTGCTTCCGCTGAGATGCAAGGATATATTATAACGTATGTCTTAGATAAGAACTTGCTTACACCCTTTACTTAAAACGTGTTTGTGAATTTAAGAAAATTGAAAGCATTTCCCAAAACATACCCAGCATTTCTCTATTTTAAGATTTTCATAGTAGTTGCACTAGTTTTCTTTTAATTTCTGCGCCGTTTATCTAAACCTTTAAAAATACCGCATGATATTCAAATAAACGTTTAATAGATAGAGTCAACATGAAAAATTCAATGCCATGGTCGGGATTTGAACCACGGATCTCCAGGTTTCCGTCCAGTCGCTCTAACCCATTGAGCTACCATTGAGCTACTTTGACTCTATCAAAAACCTTAGCCTATATACCTATGGCTAGTGTGAAGAAATGATTAATTTGCATCAATTAACTAAAACTTTTAACATCCCTTCTATAAGTAATGTTTTTTGTGTCTATATCCTATGAATGTGGTAAACAAATCCATTATCAAATGCGTACACAGTTTTTAGTACACGTTTTCTGAAACAGCTGTCCGACTGTTAATTACCCCGAAAAATAATAGTTGAGCGGTGTAGTAAACAAAACCCAAATTTTGGTGACTGGTCATTCCAATTTTAACAGAGTTTTAAACAAAATGCTTAATATAAAACAATAAATATAAGCTAATGCTATTTTATGCTAATCATACATTTAAAAACAAACATAAGTTAGCATTTTATTGTTTATCAAAAACCGTTCACCAAAATGAAACTGTTGTTGCGCAACATGGATGTGAAAATAATAGTCCTTAGCAAATTTGAAACTATTCCCTGAAAATAAAAATCCACCGTTGTTTCTCCGACATTCCCAGTGATTCAACAATTTATTTTCACCCATAATTTCAATCACAAGTTTGATGAACACGAGCACTAAGAATAAGCACTGCAATCTACATCCGTAACACGTATTGTTCCTAG
The DNA here is from genome assembly GCA_030765055.1 of Mantis religiosa. Taxonomy (NCBI): domain Eukaryota; kingdom Metazoa; phylum Arthropoda; class Insecta; order Mantodea; family Mantidae; genus Mantis; species Mantis religiosa. Next base: position 26,959,551 of record CM060958.1, read on the forward strand.
GAGTTCATAGCGTTGGATTCGTGGGTGTGAGAGTATGTCCACAAATGACTGACTGCCCCCTTGGTAGCGTGGTGGCAGCATGTGTGCCTCACGTTCAAGAGGTCCCGAGTTCGAATCTTGGTCAGAGTGAGTTACCTGGATAAGGCTTTTCCGCGGGTTTCCCTTATCCTTCAAGATGAATGTCGGGTAACTCTAAGCTCCATGGTCCCTGGACTCATTTGAGCATCATTTCATCCAATTCATTCACCGTCCGATATGACTTAACGTTGGAGGACGTAAATTACAACAAAAATGACTATTATTTTATATGTATACAGTATTTAAGTCACAGATATTTATTTATCCGCCACCATAAGAAAAAATAAATCATTACGCGATACTAGAGTTACTGAAGAGTAGGCCTTTTGCTTTTGGGCATGAATAATCTCTGCAAAGAATCGGATTATCTCTACTGTGTGCCCAACACAAGAAAGCAAGCTAGAGGAATGTGTAACGTAATCACTTTTGCTATCTACACGGTGTTTATGCTCCCCTTCCCAGCATGACAAGGATGCTAGATTCGTTTAAAATTCGCAAGTGTCGCATAATTTACCCTACCTATCACTAGAGCTACAACAAACATTAGATCTGGCAGCATGCGAGATTCATATGCACTCTCACACACTCATTACCTAGTAAACAGATCCACTAATAGGGTAGATAAACAGTTCAAACCCCTCTCCCCTTCATTCGTTTCTTGCCTTCTTGTGATGGGTATACAGTGCCAGTGTCAATATAGCAGGTCAAGCAGAAGTTAAAATTTACGTGACAAAGACATATTATTCTTCAGGAACGCCTGCTCTAATATAGTGTCATATATATAATCTCTTTGACTGTAGATTACCTCGTATATGGCCTATTCCGATGTTCAGTTTTCTTTAGTTATCTGAAAAACAAGAAACAATGTACAGAAATATATGTTATTATTTTGGTTTCACTGCATAATTAATATTAACAGTACAATTGTTAAAACTGAGTATACCTCAACATCGAATACTTCGACCATAGATTAGATGATTTTAGTACCTATGATTTCTCTGAAAAATATGTTACATTCACTTCCTCAAAAATATTCGTAACACTGGAAAGATAGAGCCAGACTGAAAAATTCAATGCCATAGCCGGGATTTAAACCACAGATCTTCTGGTTGCCGTCCAACCGCTCTAAACCATTGAGCTACTGTGGCCAACGTGCCGACATGACATTAAATTCTCCAACTAACTCGTGTTTCTCCCGGTAAACCACTTAGGAGCTCTCATAAACACATGAGACAACTACCTTAATGGCGACTTAAAACGTGTAAGTACTTTAAGGTCCGGGCTTTATAGTTAACCACTATTAGGTCAATTCATGGAAATTAATTGTTCTTTCACACTGGCCGTGAGTAGGCTAAAGTATGGAAAGATAGAGTCACACTGAAAAAGTCAATGCCGTCCAGCAGCTCTAAACCATTGAGCTACTATGGCCAACGTGCCGACATGACATTAAATTCTCCAACTGACTCGCCTTTTTCCCGGTAAACCACTTAAGAGTTCTCATAAACACATGAGACGACTACCTTAATGGCGACTTACAACGTGTAAGTACTTTAAGGCCCGGGCTTTATGGTTAACCACTATTAGGTCATTAATGGAAATTAATTGTTCTTTCACACTGGCCGCGTGTAGGCTAAAGTATGGAAAGGTAGAGTCAGTCTGAAAAATTCAATGCCAAGCCGACATTTGAACCACAGATCTGGTTGCCGTCCAGCCGCTCTAACCCTTAAGCTACTATGGCCAACGTGCCGACATAACATTAAATTCTTCAACTGACTCGTGTTTTTCCCGGTAAATCACTAGCAGTTCTCATAAACACATGAGACAACTACCTTAATGGCGCCTTACAACATGTAAGTACTTTAAGGCCCGGGCTTTGTAGTTCGGACCACTATTAGGTCAATGTGGCCGTGTGTAGACTAAAGTATGGAAAGATAGAGTCAGACTGAAAATTTCAATGCCATAGACGGGATTTGAACCACGGATCTTTTGGTTGCCATTCAGCCGCTCTAACTCTTGAGCTACTATGGCCAACGTGCCGATATGACATTAAATACATAAATATTCTTTGTCATAAATTGCAGATGACTTTTGTAGCCCAAACTAAGATTAGCAATTCTAGCTCCTTATCGAATTCCTTCAGGTATTAAACTTTCGTCCCTCAGTTTGACATACAGTTTACCATTTGTTATTTTTTGCATCGCCGTAGTTACGATTCTTCACTACCCAAAGCTTCCAATGTCATCTTACACCTAGTAAAAGTATCGATTCTAAATCTTTTGTAAAACAATTTTTAATATTTTTATAATTTATGATTTAAGTTCGAGTTTTTCTTAGGTAACGGATAAAATTAGGTATGGGACTAGCGAAGTTTGATGTTTATCATGCTCTTGAAACTTAAGCCCTGGATACTAACGCCTCGGGCGTTAAATTTTTTCACTCGCTAATAAACATCAACTTATCCCGCAACTCCCATAAATAACTATTTAACATAATTTAAGAAGCTTTTACTAAAACCTTATGCATGCACCACGTACGCTAATGACGTATTTTATGTACTTAATACATAAATAGCCATTTTCATAGTATATATAGAATATGAGTAGCTGTCATGCAGTTTTTGAGATTACTCACTCAGATAAGATGTTCTCCATATCTCCATAAGCGCTTTTCGGTCTAGTTTAGACCATCTTCAGTGGGTGCTGACCAGCTGGAGAACATCTTATCTGAGTGAGTAATCTCAAAAACTGCATGACAACTACTCATATTCTATATAAAATATATCTCACTTTTAACACTTGACAATGTCTTCTTTAAAACATTTTCATAGTATTAGCCGTTTTCTAAAAATCTTACATTGCAAGTTCATACCTTTTCTATCGGACCTGTGTGAAAGTTTCTGATCCTTACCATCGCAAAAACTAGCCACAAATAGCATTAAATTCTAAATATATAACCAAGCACTTCTTGCTTAATTTTAATGTCTAAATGATATACATCGGTATACCATCGATAGAAAAAGTCGAATACAACCAGCTCAGACTTTGTTTCCAAATTTCAAAGCCGTTACGTAAACAGAATTTCTGTTTAGAAGGCACAGTGCATTTATCCAAATATGGGACATTGCTTTTCTCCCGAGGGAGTGCTTTTATAATGGAAATTAGGAATTGGGGCACTGAACCGCAGATCAAAAGCACGAATAATTACAAAAGGGATTCTCATTTACATGGCACACACTAAATTTACTTTCTGATAGTGGAGTGATTGCATCCGGCCCCAATATTCAATATACTAATTTCACAACAATAACACATTTTGATGTTCACTAAATAAAGAGGAAATAGAAAGGTTGATCCATTGCATACACATGACTTTACTTAATATTTTGTATACTTGCAGAGCTTATTTTTCTATGTACCCACTCTTTGTTTGTACAGCTAAATATTTGCAAAAATGGTCTCATTGCAAATTCTGTTGTAGGTGAAAGAGATACAGGAGGCTGAACCGATATACAAATATTTAATAACCGGACCGTTATACACTGTTTGAAATTCTATACAGAGGGAAATCACGAGAAGGAAAAGAATGCCTATTACTACTTAAGACACTTTAAATCTATTGTAAAATCCAAAGCAACAGCAAATAAAAGCGAAAATATGAATTTTGCCGAGATTAAAATTTTTGGACAGTAAGTTTTTAACGATTTCTTAGGGTTTGCCATGTAAAGGCATTTTAGTTACTTTGCCACCTATATATCCACAGTACGTAAGGTTTGTATTCCACAAAAAATGTGATCTCGATATTTCTCTGAAAATACATATTTTGAAATTCCTTGCACCTAAAAGAGCATTTTCGGGGAAAAAAAAGTCCATGTTTGACTGTTTTGTGTGATTAGCTTTACTCAAATATGAAAATTCGGATAAGTACAGATACTCAAAAGAACGGGACATTTTGGAATGCAGATGACTGGATAAGCACAATTACTTTACTCATTTTTATGTCAATACACACTACAGAGTAGGCCATTATTGAATTTCACGCGCCTTTTTATTTCTTGAAGATCAGATCCGACAGATGAGCTCCCGCTTAGCGTTCAAGCCTGATAGGAAAGTTGTGCGTGGTTCGACCTAACATTTCAACAGGCATCCTGGAGGTTTCCTCTCGTATTCTTGCTTTAATATCTTCGGTGGTAGTTGGTCGAGTACGATAAACCTCGCTCTTAGGGTGGCCGCACAAGAAAAAGTCATGCACTGTCAGGTCAAGGGATCTTGGAGGCCATGCATTTCACCATACACATGTTTATTAAATGGCAAGGCAGTGTGAACAACATTCAACATGTCATTCGATACCACAACTTCTCATCAACGTCTCAGAATATCACATTATTTCGAGCCACCCTGTACCAAACTTAGCAGTGTCTTCTAAATCAGAAGAATGATTACAATGGCAGCATGCACACAATTCAAGTGGAAAATGGGGAGTCCATATAACAAAGATGGACTTTGAAAATGGATCCATGTGACCACAGTTTGGAATAACTGGTATGGGGAACTGGAAGAAGGTGGATCTCACTAGCCAAGGACTACTACCAAAGTAAAACTACAGCCAACAATATAATACTGTGACTTTGTGGGTTCGTAGAATTTAAAGTCAAATATGCAGATTTTTTTTTTAATTTACGTCCTCCAACATTAAGTCATATCGGACGATGAATGGAATTGGTGTAATGATGCTCAAATGAGTCCAGTGTCCATAGAGCTTAGAGTTACCCAACATTCGTCTTTCATGATAAGGGAAAACCCCGGAAGAAACCTTATCCAGGTAACTCGCCCTGACCGAGATTCGAACTCGGGACCTCTTGAACGTGAGGCAGACATGCTACCATCTATGCTACCGAAGCGAGCAAAAATGTTCTTTATTTCCGTATAAATACACTTTGGCCACCCTTACAGTAGCAGAATTACGTAAAATACACAAATACAGTCGACAAGGTCGTTGACCATAAACAAAGAGTTCACTTTGAAAACACGCTGCAGGCACACGATAACAGTTCCGATCTCGACTCTGTTTACAACTCTGTCTTTACGACTAACCGCGGCTTCTTTTATACGACCATTAATGATTCCAGACGGTTGTGGAGTGTTCAATTAAGATGTCACTAGAAGTTTCCACTTATCTTTATCTGTTTCGGCAAGCACTTTTATCTCCGCGCTTCATATCTGTCCTTTATCTCCGTGCTACATTATCTGCCCCTTTGTGTGCGTCAAGCCACGCTACCGTAATAATGGATTCGCGACAATACTAAGTACCAGAAAGCCATTAACCAAACTTTTATAGAAGACTTTAAGTGAAAAAACAAGTAAGGGTTAAATTCTCGCAATGAATTTACACTGAGCTACTTTACCTACACTAAGAGGTCATTGCCCTGAAGAAATTCAACTTCTTACCTTACCTTACTCTCTTTCAAATATTCGACTCACGATTTTCAAGAAAATCCAAATCATCCTATACAAGGACAAATTTTGAATATTATCGATTCCACAAAAAGATGTCTCTAAAGATTTTGACTTAAAACACCATATATTTAAATGTGTATGACAAACAAAATATGCATCTGAAAATAGCCTGTGAAGACTTTTTCAGCACCCAACCAGAAGAAATTTCGCAAAATCTGTAAACGTAACAGTCATACAGCCCGCCTCGGTAGCATAGATGGTAGCGTGTTAGGATGAGCTACCTGGATAAGGTTTATTCCAGGTTTTCCCTTATCCTGAAAAGAGAATTTCGGGTAGCTCTAAGGTCCATGGACTCCGGACTCATTTGAGCATCAGTTTACCTATTTCATTCATCGTCCAATATGACTTAATGTTGGAGGACGTAATTTCCAAAGTCAGGCAAAAGTGTGCAACTTTCCGAGATATCTGTTGCTTTCAGTTTGAACTTTGCTGAGTGCTATCGCTATTCAGTTGCTTCTCTCGATTGAAGTGGTACGGAATTTCTATGCCACGGCAAATAACCACTTACTTTTGAACATCTGACTGGGTTCCGTTATTCCAATTCACTTCTGCGTACATCATTTTTGTCATGTAGGTGTAAAATGTTGGTCTCTGATTCCCGAGGTCACTGATTCAAATCTGGGGAAGTGAAACGGTGTTCCCCTGGCTTAAGTTTCGGCAAGCCTGATAAAGTGGACCCCCAAGCAAAATGAAGTGGTCTTATAAAATAATAGTGTCCAATATAGAATGGGACGCTGAGATCTATAATATTTAAAGAGCCTTGAATAAATAAAAACCTTTTTTACACTATGTAATAACTAATATTCCATGCCGTTATTGTTGCTATGCATCGTAAATTAACATTCCTGCACTAGTGCGGTAATTTCTCCATAGTAACACATATAATAGACGATACAAATAGCATCGTGCGTTGAGTAAAAACATTTACTTTTAAATATTGGTTGTGATATTACAATTCATACAATTATATAAATCCACATAGTGCAAAAAAATTGTATGCAATACGCATGTGGTACGCACATAACGGAATCTCGTTTGAAGTGCTTATCACATTAGTATCGCAATGTACTGTTGTTCCTACGTCTGTTTATCATGGCGGGGATTCCACCGAGCGGGATGGCTCAGGCGGTTTCATCTGTGACCCGCATTCGGGAGGCTTGGGTTCGATTCCCGTGGCCGACCTACCTGACCCATGGGTTTTTTGGAGGTTTTCCCGGGTCGCTAGGCAAATTCTGGATAGGTTAATTACATCTCCCGAATTTCCTGTCCCTCCATTTCATCTCCATTATCATTTCATATCATCTCTCATCTGGTGGTCTCTTTCAGGGTAGAAGTGTCGGCGGGTGTCTCGGCGGTGCACTGCGGGATGAGATTCTCTGAGGATAACTACTTTTTCCTCTGGTAGGTCGTTTGCCGTTTCCGCTCCTCTGCTAGGACCATTTCGTGACCGCCATGTGAGACCTTTGGGGCTCGGATCGCTTACCTGAGACCATTAGGGCTCGGCTGCTGGGCTCGTTGCCGTCCCGCTGTAGGGGAGCGAGTTCGTTGTCCAGGCCTGTCGGGGAAGTCTCTATCCAAGTAAACTGTAGGGACCCTGCCCTCTGTACTGTCGTGGCTCCTTGGGTCGGCCACCCTCTGTCTCCTTCGCCTCATCCTTCCTCCCAGAGGTGCCCCCACTTGGGGTATAGGAACAATGGGCCCAGCATGGTGGCCTACGTACCGAATCCCCTCCATAATGAAATCCTAATCCGGCACTGTAGCTGAAGGCTTATAGTGCATCAGACCCCAGGGGGAAGGACTTTGCCATCTGGAAAGTCCGGATGGATAGAAAAAAATGAATGGAAGTAAATCGGGATAAGGTAAACACGATGCCAGTAAAGTCGCCCTGGGAATCGAAACCGCGATCTCCCAAATGCAGGCCATAACGTAACTGCTTGAGGCATCCTGTTCGGTTTCTTATGTCTACAGCGAAATGTATAAAGAAAGATTTCTACCAGGGTTTATCTGATGTAGTATAAAATATACAGTAAAGTACCCAAGCGTTTGTAAGGATATTTGTAGAATCTGTGTGAAAATATATAAACGATGATGTGCAGAGAAACACGTAAGACTGTGTGGACAGTCTTACAGTCGCTGAATGAACGCGATTTACACTTACGTCCTTGTAAACTAGAAGTGGAAGTCATAAAGCCAAGGCCATGAAGACAGGTTTTCCTTTCCTCATCTTGCTATCCTAAACAAAACGTGTCCTGCCAGGGCAAACGAGGCTCTTCCCCATACGCGAGGAGCTGTAACAAATCGACCCAAGATCAAATAATTCTGAACGATTATATACCATCACACTGATTAAAACGCCTCAGTTATTCTTTGCTTATAGGGACTTCTGCTAAAATGGCATCACGAAACAGAAAAACGTGTTTTGAAAAGTAAGATGAAATATCATGTGTTAAATGCAAACAAAACTTAAACATTTAACAATTAAGTTTTTCGTGGTATATCAATATAAATTCCCAATTCTAGAGGAGATGTCTTTTTTCTAATAGTACCTTTAAACTTCAAATTACCTGAGGCTATAAACAGACAGGCGCATGTTTATTAATTCTCACCTCAAGCTCCAATCTTTGTTTTTACGCAAACAATTTTTGGACGTGTTTTATATTCAAAACGCTCCACACGATGCAACCGTTTTATCAATTTATTTCAACATCTTTGTAATATCTTTCAGGAGTACAGTAATAAAAATGATTATATACTTTTGAAAGTAATCAAAATCATTAATCACAATAATATCTCTAATATCTCAATTTTAGAAAATGAAGAATTTTGGAGAGCACAAATAGTAAGTAATCTTCTATAATAATTAGATTAACATAAAACTATGATATTATTGATCATTTATGAAAACTCATTTACTGTGAAACGTAAATTTGTATATGAATACTACTAAAAGTGTATTATTTGGGGTATTTTTGTTAGAACAATGAATTTTCACAATAAAAATTAATATTCAACCAACCTTCAACATATTTGAAACATTGCCGTTAGGTGCAATAATGGACATACATTTCAACAACATATTACACATAATCTGGGTTTTTCAAATTTTACGGTTTTGGTATCTTAAGAGATGAATTAACATAATTTAAAAGGCTATAGGGAGACGGATACTCGAAAGGCTGTTTATCTACCAAGGTTGTATATAATTGTGCCTTGAGGACTTACGGGCTTCAAACACGAGAGCTTCTAGCATGCAGTTATTTATAATGATATAGTTGTTAATGAATGAAAACATAACTAACACAAAAGCTGTAAATAAAAAGTTCAGTTCGGGAGTTCTTTTTTTTTTTTTTCAGGAAATAGTCACTAAGGAATTTGCATTTAATAAACAAGGTCATTAATTTCACACATATGTAGATGAACTATTGCTTAATTGGTAATGTTAATTTAAGTTAAAAGAACTATAGACAAGGCACTGCTCGTTGTATTTGTAGAATACAAATTGTATAATAAGGAATATAGCTGAAAGCTGGTTGAGAGGAAATTTGACAAATAAAATATTTTATTTTATTTATTTGTTTGTATTAAGAAGTATGGTTAAGTGTTCAGTCGAGGCTGTTAAGTTATCATATTCATTACACAACTTCTACAAGCTTCCCTTAAAGTTATAACTTGTTTACTTCTCTTTTTAATGGCCAATTTCATTTCTTTTTAACTTTATATAAAAAATCTCCAGCTTTCATATAGTCTTTACTAAAAATTTTAATTAATGCAATATTTCTATTTATTTTGAGCCATTTCTCATTTATGTATTATTCTCTCTGTCCCTTCACACTCAAATATTAGTAGCTCTACATCCTCTTTTCACCCGTATATTGGCCACTGTTTTTGTGGAGGAAAAAACAACAATACCTAACTTACTCCTGGCTTGGCTAAAACACTTTCTTCTAAGACGATGCTTAACATGAAGAAGATATTGGTGCTTAACATAAATAATAACATTGTAAACTACAGGTTGTTGAATGCGGTTTGAAGTAAGATTCAAACTACATATACGAAGTTAAAAATGGAAAGTTTTGATCAGAGAGGAGAGATTCAGTTTTAAGGTTACTCTACGGTTTGGTAGAACATAGAGCTTACATCATTGTTGCGAATATACCTAAAGTTAAGACTGATAAGCAACGCATTTTCACTATTATTGAAGAGAAAGAAATGAACAGTTTACAGTCGATTAAAATATATGCTCTGAGAGAAGATGCTTGGTGAATTACAAGGAAGGTTTCCAAAGCCTGGCGGAAAGAATTCATAAGAAAAAAAATTCAGAGCATAACGGGAAAGTTGCTGAGCTTGGAACTTGGACACAGACCACTGTTTATGACGAAGTTCAGTAACTCCAGTGCGGACTGAGCGGCTATAACAAAGATTTAAAGTTTGTAGAGAACCACAGAAAATACTGAAGGACATTTTTCGAAGATACATATTGCAAGATATTTCTAGAAACCTTCCAGGAATTCCTTTTATAAGTAATTCTATTAATGATATTTAGGAATTATCTGTCTGTGTAAATAAAGAACAAGAATCAGGATATATGAAAAATCCTGCGATAATTTCGATAAAAATAATTACGTTTAATATACATAAAAACTAAAATGCACATCTTGAATTTTCTGCGGATAACCCTCTTCATTTGTAACTATTTTACATAGGCTAATATGACTGACACATCATAGAAACAGGCAAAAAGCTTAATACATAAAAATGTATATCTCACTAAAATATATTATTAATAACAAGAAAAGCCCGTCTCGATAGCGTAGATGGTAGCGTGACTGCCTCACGTTCAAGAAGTCCCGAGTTCGAATCTCGGTCAAGGTGAGCTACCTGGATAAGGTTTTTACCGGAGTTTCTCTAATCCTTAAAGACGAATGTCGGGTAGCTCTAAGCCCCTTGGACCCGGGACACATTTGAGCATCATTTCACCCATTTCATTCGCCGTCAGATATTACTTAACGTTGGAGGACGTAAAATTATAAAAAAAAAATGACAAGATGTATATGACAATAACAATTTCTGTGATATTTGTTGCTGTTTGTTTTTAATTACTTTTAGGTGTTAACATCATTCAGTACTTTCATGATATCCTAAAAAGTCACTGGAATTTTAAAGCCAAGGGTACATCGAAACTCTTTTATAAATACTTCGGCTTTCTCCATCCCCCCATTACAACTACAATGAAATGAGTAATAAAACAATTTCTGAAAACACTCGTCTCAATTAACATGAAACACAAAAAAGAAACGTTTATAATGGGTTACGTTCACATGACTTCCTCTATCAATTCGTCAACAAACTGTTCTTATAAAAAAACTTTGTTATGTATTTACTTCCATTATTTGATAAAAAATTATGTAGAAATGCTTTTATTAGGTACATGTTTCATTGCAGGCACAGTACGAACAGGGGAATGAAGTAGGGCAAGGCAACCGTCAAATCTTTTAAGAGTGAGTGGCTATGCGATGTATTTGAAATTCAGTTCTCTTTGCATGAACATTGAAAAAAAGAAGAATAAATTGAAAAAATGCGAACTTTGCACTTGAGAAAAATATAGGTGCTTTAAAATTGAAACTAATGCTAGTAAGAAAGAGTAAATGCATTTTATTGATTACATTTGGTTACATACACATTTACACTTATTAGAGTTTTCCTCAATTCCTACTTCAAATACCGAAAACTGTGATATTCTGTACAGTTACCCTTTCCCATCTCCAGTTTCCATTTGTGCGCGTTTATTCCTTGCCTTTTCCTAACCTATCCTACTCCCATTCTCCTCTTTAAATTCTATTTCATTTTATCTCTCCTCTTTATTCAAGTTCCCTCTTTCTCAGCTTATCTCATCCACTTCGCTGTTATTACACAATTACCTTTATACTCTACATTACTCTTCTCTACTCTGATTTTAATTTTTAACTGTACTGCCACTTCCATGTCTATCTTCTCACTTTGTCTTTCATCCTTTTCCTCTAATTATCAAAATTCATTTTCCCTAAATAAAATGTATAACCTGATAATATACTGTTACTTCTAACTCATCCTCCTATCTATTTCCATTTAATTTCCGTTTTCTTCACCAATTTCTTTATATTTTTAAATTTACCCTAACCTCTTCTTGATTGCCTCTATTCCATACTTTCCTTTCAGAATAAAAGTTAACATTATACAATTTATCAACAGGTAAATTTTCGCTATCACTCATCAAACCTTTCCCTTTCCTCTTTCGCCACATTTTCTATCACCACCTTCTTAAATATTTTATTATACATCATGTTCCATAACACTGTGAATAATACTGGGGTGCACAATTACATTAAGTCTAGTTTTCACTAATTATAATACAAATATGAATTAATGAATTGGATGGCAAACCATAGTGATCTGGCTAATTATAATATTTAGCACTGTTTCGTTGGTGTGTGGATTATATATTCTTGCAACATTTAGACTTATACGCTAGTCTTATATTTAGTCTTATGTGCAAGGGTGGGCAACCTTGGACACGCGTGTTACCGATTGGTACGCGGACTCGTTTTCGATTAAATATTCTAAAATATCTAAAAACTGTAACAGAATGTGCCATTTTAAGCATCATTTCCAAAATCTAAGTGTGAAAATTGACCAAAAACACGTATTATCTTCGTGGAGGTATATTTCACGTCGAGTGTGATCGTAAGGTATCCTCATCAATTATTTCTCCTTCTACCAGATTGCCACTTATCCATAATTTAAAATTCCGTGTATGTGCCAATTTCCCTTATTTATGTGCTACTCTTCTGCATTAAATTAACCGTTTGAATAATATACTCTTTGCTAGTAGAACAACTCTCTGCTGATGTAGATGACTTCACCTGCTATATTGTCTCATAAACTGATTATGTACTTACGAATTTCGCTTTTATTTTCCCTCTCCCATTTCTCCTCCAAAAACGGAAAGCATCACAGTCCTCATATACTCTCACCTTCAGTACTAGTTTTCCTTCTAAAAGATCAACTTCACGTCTCGCGTCCTTTCCTGATTTCTCTCAAATTTCCGAAATAACCAGGTTGTATTTCTTATTCTCATTTTATAATTTCAACATTTTTCTTTTTATGAACAGGACTTCTCTCACGATTTCTTCTAATTTGTTGCTTGCTTCGTCTTCTTCATTATCTTTCTCAATATTTTGTTCTACCTGCCTATTTAATATCATGTGTTTTGTATGTATGGTAAAGTGTTCTGCTTTTTTTGTGATTATAATGTAATATGTTTGTTAATATTTAAATGTAACTGATGTGTGCAGGACTGTTATTGAACAGCATCCTAACAAACGCTTCAAGTGATGTAATATTACCCTTGCTCACAACTATAAGTGCCATAATGTATTTGGATACAATAAAGTTTATCGACAATTAAAAAAAAATATTCTGTTCTAACATATTTTCTGGTTCCCTTAATTCTCTCAGCACTTTGTTACATCTTCAGTTGCCAAGCTCTTTGCTCTCATTTGCAGGAGAAATTTTAGCACACGTCTTCTCGCTACTCTGCATGATTTAGTGCCCCTTTCTGTTCGGTATGATTTATCACTTACGTTGCAAAAGCTATTCAAATTAAAGAGGATTTCACAGATTTTTCCTAAAAATTCAAAATATATGCACATTTCATTTTACACAAAAATATCTTAAACACATAGCATTGTAATTCAAATTGATAAAAAACATATTTTTTAAAAAATTTTAATTTTCGAAATGTATCCCATATAACTGACAGTTTGGGCTAGGAAGATTTTCTTTTAATTCTTCCTGTCATATTCTTTCAAGGTGCTGAACTTAAATTACAGGTTTGATATTTAACCAACGTTTTTTTTTCTAAAAGCGATGCCTCTTTATTCAGAAAACCTGTATTCACAGGGAAATCTTGGTCACGAGTTTTTGGATGGTATGCAATACATTTTCTACCTCCACATACTTTTCACAGAAAATAATAAACATTAGTAAAAATAATTGCAGAATAAACGTAAAAACTAAACGATGAGAAGAAGAAATACTGTGTTTTACCTGTTTTCCTCTGTACTATCTCTGGTGTTTGCACCATCCATGGCACTTTATTTTCTCAGATATATTTTAGCAAATTCTTCACATATTATAATAGTAGAAGGCACAAGGAAACTTAGTTTTTAAATAGTTTTTTAAAAAAGTAAAATGGAGGAAAGATTATTTTTAGACACTCCTAGTAGGTGCATTTCACATTTTGTTTTTGCTACTTAACAAAGTGTCACTGTAAGAACTTCATTTTCAAACAACAACAACAACTCACTCGTGTTTTCACGATCTTTCTTTATTTTAACTCAATTTTGCAAAACTTGTTCTAATGCAGCTATTAGAATATGAGTTTTCTTACTGTCACTTTCATTTCTTTCTAGCTGTTAACAGTGTTGCCAAGTGCTGAAAGTTCATATGGTTGTAAGAATAATAAATTACTTTACTTGAACTCCAGCCAACCGCAGCTGGCGTTCCCTTTCTGGGGATGAGAAAAATATATTAAAAACCTTGTGGAAGAAATGGTCCAGCGCATATTCCATATCTGCAGTGCCAGAAATCAGGCAAATGAGGAAACGAATGGAAAGGATGTTCTTTCCAAAGCGGCCGCAGAGAGCATTCCATACAAAACGGAGTAGTAATACATTTTGCATTCGTTAGGTTTCTAAGAGAGTGCAACCAGAGAATGCCGTAAAATCTCAAAAGCTTTCTGTCAATTTGGTGGAAAACGTTGAAAACATTAACTTGAATTTGTCTCACATAAATAACTAACGTTCCAAAATGTCTTACATCCCTAGTTTTGAACCTTTGGGGATGAAATTTGCTGTCTGCCAAATTTTTCATATAATGCAATGTTTCAAAATACTTTTCTTTTAAATGTGTATGCCATTTATAAATCTGTAATATAATTTTTCCCGTTGATTTAAAATAAAGCAATTCGAATGTTTATATCTGTAAGTTATAGCCTTTTGGTCAAAACGTTAATAGCCAAACAATCTTCAAAAAATAAAAGAAAATAAAACAAAATATGACAGTTTTAATATTTCTCTTTTTTAATAAGCGTAATTCTTTTAATTTACGTCCTGCAACGTTAATTCATATCGAGCAATGAATGAAATTGATGAAATTATGCTCAAATGGTTCCAGGGTCCACAGAACTTAGAATTTCCTGACATTCATCTTTCAGGATAAGGCAAAACTCAAGAAAACCCTTTATCCAGTTAACTCACCCTGGCCGTGAGTTAACTTGGGACCTCTTGAACGTGGGACATACGCTACCACCGCACTACAGATGCGAGCTAAACTATTTAAAGGAACTGGATAAAAACATCATATATGCAATACAGAATATTTTGAACGGCCAATACTGCTGAAAAAATAATCTAAATGAACTCAAAATGAACTCAATTCCAGAAATACATTCAATTTCAGATATTTATGTTGAGTATGCATATAAACTACTTGCAAATCAAAAGTAAATTTTAATTTTGAAATTACAGCTTTTTGGGAGGTATGGGTAGAGTACTTTCGTGAGATAATGGCATTTCACCTATAGTTATGGTATTGTGTAGATGTTGAAATGCAGAAAACAACGATTTGGTGACACAGTGCATTCACTCATCCAGTTAATAGTCTCTCATAACAGTCTGTGTGCGTTACATTAACGCTGGAACAGCCTGGAGGGCACAGAGCAATGGATCACCTCTCTGACAGAGTCAGGGGCCACTAATGTGGAGGTGAGTTTGGTGAACCGTCGACAGAGGCGCTACATACGTTAATGAAATTAATAACAAACTTGCCAGCACGCGTACGCAAATACAAAGTGTTATTAGAGTACACAAACTCATCAAAGGGCTGCACCCTAGCTTGTGGGCTCTTTTTCGCATGTTCAGTAACTTTAAATCCACATTCCAAAGGTAACCACCAAACGGTAAGCTTAATTCTACTATGCGATAACATAAATAGTTGATACGGCTTGAAGAAGTAAGGTTCTGAATCGACTGAAATTATAGGGTATTTCTGCAAACTTATTAGATATTTAAACTTAAGACTAAGATTAAAATCTATACTAGTATTATCGACACGTAAAATTTGAATGTGTATATGCATGTAGAATAATATGAAAAAACATTAAATTGATTTTAATAATTTGTTCACTTTGAAAGGTTTTGTTATTTCTGAAAAAATTGCCTCTGTAAAACATTTTCTAATTTAATTTTGTAAGTTTTTAAAAGACTAAAAAGGATTTATAAGAACTTTGTACCAGAATACGAACATACTGGAGTTATAAAAGTATATGCTTGTGACGAAAGCTGTGATTACCTTCAAATTTAATTTCATAAATTATTAAAATGCTAAAAATATTTATAAGAACTTTGTACCAGAATATAAACATACAAGGGTCGTCCAGAAAGTAAGTTCTGTTTCAATTTATCTCCGCTGCAGCGCTGCGATCGCAGTTTCGTACATGCGCGTTAGACGCTCTGTATCAAGGAGAAGAAACGTGCGCCATTGTGAGATCGCTGTCAGCCACGTACGCTTTGTTGTGCTTGTTTACAATGTCTGTGTTGATTGAAAATCCCGCCGCTTGTGAAATCAGATCTGTGACTCGTTTTCTGAATGCTAGGAAAGTGAAACCAATTGAAATTTGTCGACAAATTTGCGATGTCAAAAGGCGTTGTGTTTCTCCACGACAACGCACGACCACACACTGAAAATGCTACAAAAACATCCTACAGTGATTTGGCTGGGACGTGTTTGACCATCCCCCGTACAGCCCTGACCTCACTCCTAGCGACTTTCATCTGTTTTTGCATCTCAAATTTTTCCTTGGTGGTCAACGCTTCAACAATGACGAAGAGCTGAAAGAAAATGTTTTCAACTGGTTGAAGACACAGGCAGCAAACTTCTATGAAGAAGGTATACAAAAACTTTTGTCTCGCTATGACAAATGTCTGCAAAATTTCGGAAGTTATGTAGAAAAGTAGTTTAAGAGTTGTAGAATTGTGTGCAATAAATAATTGTTCTGTATCTGTACACACTTTAATTTTATTACCAAACAGAACTTACTTTCTGGACGTACCTCGTATTAGAGTCATAAAAGGACATGCTTGTGACGAAAGCTATGATTTTCAATTGAGACTGCCAAGGAGCAGAAAACAGTTGATTTTACCTCACAGAAAATACATAGAGAAAAGACAACTCCCTCCAATATTTCTCGTAAATAAAGGTTACATTTAATAGAACAGAATACCCAGCAAAATAAAATCGAATCTGCTCATAATACTACAACATGCATGCAAGTCAATGCCAGAAAATGTCACAATAACCCTCATTAACTTAAGTTTTATTTCCTCTTTATTTATTGTAATCAACTTCACTAGACGCTATGCTAACTGTATAAACAGAGAAAACTGTAGAACATTAAAAATCAGTCAACCGATGTTTTATAACTATTTTCCAGCTAGTTCCAAAATGTTTAAAAGAGGTTAACTTGAAGTGTCGAAATTTCACATTATTTCCATAAATTATCCATTGCTTATTTTTTTTTTTTTTTTTTTTTTTTTTTTTTTTTTTTTTTTTTTTTTTTTTTGTAGGTGCAAGGAGAATATGACATACTTTAGGCTTTAAGGATAGGTGAATTCTTTAAAGAGCTGGTGACAATGTGATGTGTTTGAATTCCCGTATGACTTCCCATTTGAGAAAAGTATAATATAACAAAGAATACCTCGTAAATGAATTCACTCCAAACACAAATAAATGTGTTTGATAAATTAACTATTTTAACGACATCCACCTTTTTCCGTAGTAAGATTACATATTTTTGTTTACCAATTACACAAAAGTCTTCTAAGGACTTCAGAGCACATTCTCAGAAAATTCAAGATATACAATTAGTCATAAAAATATCTCAAACCTGTGTTAGTAGAGCCGTATTGAGAAATCATTTTTTTTTTTTTTTTTTTTTTTTTTTTTTTTTTTTTTTTTTTTTTGCTAATGCCCCATGAAAGAGTATTCTGGAGTGGGGATATTTGTGTCACCGAGTAACATCCTTGAGAGCTGCTGAACTTAGCTTGGCATTTGATCTAATTTTCGTTTTTGGGTTGTGCTGTTCACAGTCGCGCGCAAACATGCACACACATGCACATTACAGACATGGATGTTTGTTTCTAAAAATGGAGAGCCCAAAATGTATATTTCCACAAAGTCTCGGTACTAACTGGAACTGTATTATTTTGGAGGGGACTTGGCACGGAGGTCCAAATGTGATCTCTTGTGCCTATGTCCCCAAGTGGGGTACCCCCGAGAGAAAGGATGAGGTGAGAGGATACATAGAGCGGTTGTCCCAAGGAGCCACGACAGTGGAGACGTCAGGGTCCTTACATCTACTTAAAAACATCCCCCGGCAGAGGCCGCGCCTTGGCTCAGTGGTTAGACGGCTTGGCTCTCACCAAGGCGGCCCGGGTTCGATCCCAGGCGACCGCAAAGTGAGATTTGTGCTGGACAACACGGCGCTGGGGCGGGTTTTCTTCAGGATCTCCGGTTTCCCCCGCCATCTCATTCTACCGGTGCTCCATCTTTATCTCATGTATCATCAGTGTCATCGCCTGCGGTGCCGTATGTAGTAAAAGCGGGCGTTAAACACTACACATTTCGTTTCATGTTCCCCCGGCAGGCCAGGATAACGCATACCCCACTACTGTGGTTCAGAAACAATTGCACCACGAGACCTGGGTTCGCAGACTGGCAACCGTTCTGCAGGAGGGGAAATTTTTACCAAGAGCATATCATAGTGCCATGCAGCACCGAGACACCCGCCGACACTTCTAGCCTGAAAGAGACCACTAGATGAGAGATGATGTGAAATGATAATGGAGAAGAAATGGAGGGAGGGGAAATTCGGGGGATGTAATTAACTCACCCAGCATTTGCCTGGTGAACAGGGAAACCCCCCGAAAATCCCATAAGTCAGGTAGGCCACCGGAATCGACCCCGGGCCTCCCGAATACGAGCCATAGAGAAAACGCCTGAGCCATCCCACTCGGTCTGGCTTTTAAAACTTTTGGGAGATATGCAATATGCCTGGTAAAGAAAGTACAAACTACTTGACGTTCTAACAGATGATTGTTCCAACTCCAAATAGCACTATATAGTGCTAACCAGAATTTTCAGAACTTGGACCCCCCAGGGGCCTACTTCGGTAGGTACGGGTCTGGCGCACCCGGGGTCCCGAGCCAACCGTCTCCCTCGTGTGGGCTCCTCTTCGTGGTTGAGGGAGACGGTCAACAGGCCCACCCACGTGTAGGCCGTGCGTGGAGATCCGTGGAGAAGGTTTTTAGATTCTTTTCTAGTTTAGAGTTTAGGATTTAGTGAACGAAATTTTTAGTAGGTTTTGACTGATGCTTTTTATGTACGTGTATTTTTAATAGGTTTTGTTACACTTGTATAGCTTTAAGAAAGTTTTATATCTGGCTTTTGCCATGACTAGTTTTTTAAAGGGCGCTGATGACCGCCGTAGTTGAGCGCCCTTATATATATCATCAGAACTTGGAAGACTATCGGGTGGAAATTAAGGGGCTCAGATGATCCGAAGATATTTCATAAACTTGCGCGTGAATATCGGGAATGTTTTTTCCTGGATTAGACATAGCTGGGGTTGTAACAAATTACCTTAAAAGGGCAATTCTCTAATTTCGTTCGTTATTATTTCTGCTTACTCTAAATAGAAGTGGTAAAGTGGTGTAAATAGTAATTATTCAAATTTGACATTCATTTATACATATTTAGGTTGAAAATCGAAATACTTAAGATACATTTCATTTCAGAAATGGGTAGAAATACTATAGAAATGCGTGAATAACTTCCAAACCCTCACATATAAGCCATATTTGTCGCATTTGTAATGGATATTTGTGTAACCCTAGCAACTCGGCTCTGCGAATTTGATACATACGCGGCTAGCGTGAAAGCCCAAATTACTCATGCACCAAGCTCACCGGATGGGGGTATTGTTGTTATACTCATTGTCAGCTTGTTCACACTGATTACGGTGTTTGTTCAAGCAGAATTCTGTTAGCATTTGAAACGCTTGTAGTGACCATGGTGCGTGTTTTGTTTCTGTGGGGTTTAATGACTCGGTCATAACTGTGGAACACATGCGGGGGAAATGTTAATTCCAATTCCAAAATAGCCACTTTATTCTAAATAATCACTTCTAAATAACAATCAAGTGTGACTATAATTCTGTAGACACAATTATATACGTACTCTTGGTCTATTAACTCTGGTTCCTTAGTACTTTAGAAATATTGCGAAGTGGCAAGACGAAGCTCTTCCTTTGCTTTCTTCTTCTCATCCCAGACGTTGCATTAAATCTATATACACTAGGTCTGGGGAATAGTACTCCCAAGGTGTCAAGCCAATCCCCCTTTTTCCTCTCCAGCCTTCCGAGCCTTCCGAAGCCGCAAAGCGTACAAAATCGGAAGCGAAAGCTGGTTCCACCTAACCCACGCACACGCACGCACACAGAAGAAACTAGGGGAAAAGGAGGAAGCTAACCAGTGACTGCACAACAGCTTTTATTCAAATATCTGAGAGACTTCCAACAATTCTGCAACTCAATAGGACTGTGAAGTGAAGTGCAGTGCAGTGTAAAAATCAAGAGTTAAAGTAGTGGCAGTGAGAGTGATAATGATTACAAGGATGATAATAGGAACCATAAGGACATAAAATATGAACATACCAAGAATACCAAAGCAAAGCATGTAATATTACTTGTAATGGGGCATGCTGTTAATTCTTCTTAAAAAAACCACATGCATGCACGCACACGCACACACACACTACCGGTAAAAGTTTTCGATCACCTATCACAACTATGGATTTGTGAATAAAACAGGGATTGCGTTCTCAATATTCTATCCTATCCCCATTCTGATAGTAAAATACGTATAAACATGTAAATACTACCAGCTTTTGGGCCGCTCCATGGCTGTGTGGTTAGACCACTTGACTCTCACCAGGGCGGCCCGAGTTCAATCCCAGACGACCGCAAAATTGAGATTTATGGTGGACAACACGGTGCTGGTGCGGGTTTTCTCCGAGATCTCCGGTTTCCTCGTCATCTCATTCCACCGGTGCTCATGTATCATCGAAGTCACCGCCTGCGGTGCCGTTTGTAGTAAAAGCGGGCGTTAAACACTACACATTTCACACACTACCTGCTTCTGTTGTATATTTGACGGATGCCCGCGTAGAGGAGTGCTGATGAGTTCCCACAACTACACTGACGTGCCTCTGCCTATGACGTTTCCATTCAAAGAGGCCTCATTCCTTCAGCAGTCTGTGTAGCAAGTAGTCCACATTGGTTAACAGTACATTCTGCGCATCAAGTAGTGTGTTCGTATACCTGATTAGGTTCATACCATATTACCTCCTAGTGGGACGAAAGAAGGAGGTTGGAATTGAAAAATGTGCTGTCATTGTAGTTCTACATCTAGAAGGCTATTCTAGCAGGACAATTAGCAAGAAAAGTTGGCTTAGCCCAATCTACAGTAGATGGAAGCGGTTCAAACAAACTGTTGCCAGTGCAACTGTTTTTCGATCTGGAAAACCCCGAGTAACATCATATAGGGAATATCAGTTCATACGTGTACAGAGAAAACGTCAGAGAACTCGTACAGTACCTGAAAATCGTAAGAAAGTTAATAGTATGTGAACAGCTCCAATCTCTGTCTCAAACGTACAGCGTCACCTTCACGAATAAAGTTTAAAGGGGTACATAGCGGCCAAAAAAATCTATATTACGCAAACAAAATAAGGTGCAAAGATTAGAATAACACAGCAACATAAAAACCGGAGCGTTCAGCAATGGTCCAAGGTTTATTTACGGATGAATCTCAGTTGCAAGTGATTGGAACACATCGTGGAAGGTTTGTTCGTCGACTTCATGGAGGGCGTATGAAGAGTCAATGCGTGATGCCAACGGTGAAGCATGGTGGAGGGTCGATTATGGCGTGGGAATATTTTGCAGGTGATAAAAGTTGATGATCTAGTCAAAATTAATTAAATTTGTATCACAGGATACAAATAAAAAATGCTGATGTACCTCGCAAGAGACCTATTGGTTGTGGATTTATTCAACAGCGGGACAGTGACCCGAAACATGTTTTAATAGAAAAGAGCAATGTGGGAAACTGGAAAACATGATTTGGCTAAGTCAATCACCTGATTTAAATCCCATTGAACTCATGGGACGAACTTGACAGGAAAGTGAGAAAATTGAGGACATCTAATGTTGAACATCTGTGGAATAATTTACACAAGTGTTGGAGTGCAATATCTGCAAAAACACTGCACATCCTTATCTCCAGAATGCCAAGAGTTTGTGCAGCGGTTCTGAGGACAAAGGGTGGTTAGTCCGAAGAAACTAAAATCTACATCATATTGTATTGTACTTAATACCAGAGAGAGATAACATTAATTTTGTTGATATTTTTAATTTTTACGACGTGTTTGTACATTGAAATAAAGTATTTAGTTTTTTCATACGTGATGAAACTTTTGACTGGTATAGTTTGTTTGTGTGCGTGTGTGTTTGTGTGTGTGTGTGTGTGTGTGTGTGTGTGTGTGTGTGTGTGTGTGTGTTTTTAGCTCAGGTACCGATGGGAGGTACTACTCTGTTCACATCTTCGGCGTACTCTTCCTCAGATCTTACATACTACTCACGTGATTGATGTTAAGATAGTTCACGTCCAAATCATCTAGTAACCGTCTCGTTAAGTTTCTCAATGAAAACGATTTATATGTTCCAACTCTTGGATAATTGTGTTTTGCACGTGTTTCAAAAGGATAATTACATACGATTAGCCGGAAGACTTCTAATGGACGTTGCCCTCTATTAGAAGCGGGGACAATTTCAAGGTCTCCGATCATGCACGTGTTTGTAATTGTTGTATACACGTAACGTAACTTGTCACCTATTATCAGAGCTTTACTAACATGAAAATACTCGTAACTATGAAGTGCTAGAAGACTATACATCAAAGTTAATATTCCACTTAAATATCACATTTGATATCTATGTTTAGCATCTTCAGAAGATGTAACAAGAAGATTTTAATTAAACTCCTCGAAAGGAAACTATTTGGAAAAATTTTCCGTTATTATTTATTTTCTCAAAACGTTTTGATTGAAGTGTCACAAATTTAAGATATTTGTCTAACAAATTAAATGTACAGCTGTCATTTAAGAAACTCCTGAAGGCCTCTTCATTTTGAATTAATGTTATATCTTGATAAACCATAAGATATAGACAAAAGCATCTCATTAAATCACCCAGCATATGTGTAATACATTTTTGTGGCAGCGTGTGTAAAATTGTGTGGATAATACATAAGTTTTGTGTATTCAAGCCCTTATTACTAGCATCCACAATGCCAGCTTCTCTAGCGTAGATGGTAGTGTTTTTGTCTCACGTTCAACAGGTCTCTAGTTTGATTCTCGGTCAGGGCAAGGTATCTGGATAAAGTTTTTCCGGAATCTTCCCTTATCCTGATGGATGAAGATCTGTTAACTCTAAGCTCTATGGACCCTGGGTTCGTTTGATCATTTCACCCATTTCATTAATCGTCTAATATGACTTACATTGGAGAAAATTAATATTAATAATAATAATAAATAATAATAATAATTAATAATAATTAATTAATAATAAATAATAATTAATAATTAATAATAATAATTAATAATAATTAATAATAATTAATAATAATAATTAATAATAGTAATAATAATAGCAATAATAATAGCAATAATAATAATAATAATAATAATAATAATAATAATAATAATAATAATAATAATAATAATAATAATAATAATAATAATAATAATAATAATAATAATAATAATAATAATAATAATAATAATAATAATAATAATAATAATAATAATAATAATAATAATAATAATAATAATAATAATAATAATAATAATAATAATAATAATAATAATAATAATAATAATAATAATAATAATAATAATAATAATAATAATAATAATAATAATAATAATAATAATAATAATAATAATAATAATAATAATAATAATAATAATAATAATAGCACCCACACGTTTCAATTGTATGAGTATCTCCATAAAAGCGTTTGAGTAATTGAAAGTTTTAGCATTTATATGGCACATTTTATTTTTGAATTCTGTAAATGAAAATTTATAACAAAAAATAGGAACATCGAAGTATTTTTAAGACAGAGATTTCATAACATATATTTATAGTCTTAGCTTACTCTTAATTATAATATCTAAATGTAAGTAAAGATTGCAAAAGCAAAGGTGTACGAATATGATTATTTTAAGATGTATTTAAAGCGTATTAATTAAGGGTATTTCGAAGTTCGTAGGTTGTAAAATTTGACCAACTGACAAGTATATCTAAGTGCGTAAATTAGCGAGCGAAATGGCTCCACGATAACGCGTAGACTCGCATTTTGGAGGTTCCTGGATCTATCTCCGGCGACCATACACTCTCACCCATAATTTTTTTTATGATTTCCCCGTCGATAGATAAATGCTGGGCAGATACCTTTTCTACCACGACTTAGCTGTTCCTCACTTCCTGCACCCTTGTGTCCATCATTGTCACCTGTTTTAGGATTACATGACTTAGTAACGGTATACCGCATGTTTCGGCTGGGCGGTGGATGTACGCTTTGTAGAGGTTTCCTCACTGGCATCGGTCTGGGTTGGCCAGTTAGAAGCCGCCTCTGACTGGAACCGTCGCTTTTTAGGGATTCGTGGATGGAGTGGTATGTCGTTGGATTCGTTGGAATTGAAAAGGTGAACATAGTCCGTTCCTGTGCCCATCGTCTTCAGGATCTGTCACACTACGGATCTCTCCCATCATCCTAACTCCCAATGGTCACTGCAAGAAAGGTCAGGAACTTATGTGCAATGCTCTGCCTCGGTGCCCGCCTCTCCAACGTGTCCGTCTTACGTTCAAGAGGTCTCGAGTTCTAATCTCGGTCAGGTTGAGTTATCTGGATAAGCTTTTTCCGAGGTTTCCCTTGTCCTGAAAGACGAATGTCGGGTAACTGTAAGGACTATGAACTCTGGGATTATTTGAGCATCATTTCGCCCATTTCATTCATCGTCCGACATGACTTAACGTTGGAAGACGTAAATTAAGAAAAAAAGATCTGCCTCGGTACTAGGGATTCCTCCATTCGTTCATAGCTTTACCTTTTATATGTGAATTACTAAAAGTGTAGGAAAAGTTGAATTTTCAATGTCACAAACTTGCCTCACGAAAAGAGAATAATGATATGTTTGAAACTTTTATATTAATTGTTATATTTGTTGTCCTTTACGAAGTTACAAGTAATGCTGAAAACAATAACCTATCCAAAACTAGGTTAGCAGTTTTGTTTGTGTTTTCCCTTTCAATTTATAAGAGCAATAGGACTTACGTTTAACGGAGAGTGGCTTGTAAAAACACTGGGTGTCACAACTTTTATTGCTTCTGTTTTTCTCTGGCTGAAGAGTAACGAGATCTAGATGAGAAATACAAAAGAGAGCAGAAAATCGTATAAAACGTTTTTCTGGCTCCGTTACGAATGTAGACATCCTTCATCTGTTGTTTTCAGCCTGCCTTTCTTTGGCAGGAAATTGAAACATCTGGTCGTGCCATTTCAAAATGTAACAGATCAATCCTCTCACATCGAGATGTAGCACTCCCAACGATATACTCTCAGTTACACATGTCGTGGTTTTATGCGTATACATATTTATATTTAGTTAAGAACATCATTGCCCAGCACAAAGGTTTATAACAATTGGAAGTTAAGAATTCCTCATCTATAATACTGATGTCATCTATATTATCTGTATTAATATTATAATCACATTTGTATATGAGTCGGTGTAGAGGATAGTCTCAAAAACCATTCAGGACTTTGACAAGTTCTTTCACCATTGAAAACCCATTTATGCCTATGGAAATGGGGTTATGAAATATACATTTTCATTTTATAAATTTCTAAGATGATTAAAACGATTTACAAAGTTCTTACACTTGAATACGTACGCATTGGACCAATATATAAAAATATATAATATATAATTGCAAGGGATGTATTGATCTTAGTTGAAAATGGATTATAATATACACGTTATTCCACATAACATGTGGAAATAACATGCATGCAAAATAGCATAAATATCGCGGAATATCATTCTGAACAATGTGTGTGTGTGTGTGTGTGTGTGTGTGTGTGTGTGTGTGTGTGTGTGTGTGTGTGTGTGTGTGTGTGTGTGTGTGTGTGTATGTGTGTGTTTAATTCACGTCCTTTAACCGGCTAGGTCATATAGGACGATGAATGAAATGGTGATGCTCAATTGAGCCCAGGATCCATAGAGGTTAAAGTTACCCGACATTCATCATTCAGGATAAGGGAAAATTCCGGGAAAAAACCTTATCCAGATAACTCACCTCACCCAGATTCGAACGCGGGACCTCTGGAACGCGAGAGAGATAGGCTGCCACTACGTTACAGAGGCGGGCATATTATGCTTGTTTGGATTGTCACTATTTAGCAATTAAGAGACACAGTAAAACAAAAGGAAGACAAATTGTTTATAGCCCAAGATATAGTTTAATATCTCTCCTGTATGAAACTTTATTTATTTAGGTATTTATTTATTCATTTATTCATTTTTGTATTTGTATTGTATTGTTGTATTGTATATGTATTGTATTATTTGTATTATTTTTAATTAATTATTTTTAATTATTATTTATTAATAATTATTTTTAATTATTTAATTATTTTATTATTTTGTAAACCAGCTTGACTACAGTAAAATACAGGCAGCTGAAATACGCTTCCTGAGATGAGTGAAAGGATGTACAAGACAGGACCATTTGAGAAATGTGAATGTTAAAAGAGAGTTAAGAATTGAACTGGTGGTAGACAGAATATTACAGTGTAGGCAAAAATGGTTACAAACTTTACAACGAATGCAACCTGACAGAATCCCCAAACAAATAATTAATTATAGACCAAGAGGTTATCGATCTACAGGAAGACCTAGAAAGAGATGGAGGGATGTGAGACCGGAACAGGCTTTAGCCTAATCCTTGATGTTAGAAGAAAAAGAACAAGCTCAAGTTTGTTATCAGCTGACCCCCTAGCTCACCATGCGAAGGGTCTCGGTTTCGAGGTTATTCCCTATCCTCTGCAGATTTTGAGATTAATGGCGAGAATGCGTGTGTGGTCTAAACACAATGTTGTTAGCAGTATATAATTTGTACCAGAACAAGTGATGTTAGAAATCCGTGAACCTTTGTAATTTGTTTTTTTTTTTTTTTTCATTTATCAGCAAACAAATTGATATCTCGATGGTTACCGATTATGTAAGTTTTCGAAAACGTTATCTTGGTGGCCTGGTAGTATTGAATCTACATATTTACTAGCTTCACTCTATCACGTGTATATGCTAAAGATCTATGTATTATGTGAAACTGTGCATCTAATTCATTATCCAAATTTGGAACCAGGGAGATGGTATAAAGTTTTCTAATTTCATCAACTGTAACCATCCATAAGTTGCTCGAACTTCCCGATCATTGTTACATCGCCTAAGGGTACTTAGAGGCTTTGCAGTATTTCTGTAACTTTGAAGGCTGTCGGGGAGAAGATAAGGAAGCTTATCGTTCCAGCGAGGTTTAAAATTGGTTCATACATATAGGTATCTATGGATCTTTTATCCGTTATTAGGTATAGACGAGGCTTATATCAAATTACAATTATATGAAGGGTAAAGGAAAAACTTCATCATGTATATTTTCTGGTTCCTCTGATAAAGAACGGAGAGAAGGTAGATGAAGGTAATTAAACTTAAATCATTAGAATTTAAAAAGCAGCCCGTGCAATGCCAGAGAGAACATTTATGGGTGTTTCAGGTGGGCTTTAATCTGGGTAACCACCCAACCGTATTTATTAATTCTTTCACCGCCAAAAGGTTCCCCCTTTCCCGACCACTTCTAATTATAACTCTACATTTATAAAATACAAAAAAGGAGTTTACAATCCATATGTATTATAACAGGAACGTGCTGGAATCACAATAGAACTATGCTATATTTTCCAATTTTTATGAGTTCACAGATCATTGTTATGTCACATAGAAAGTACTTAAAATAAAACTCAGGTATTAATTTATTTCAGGAACGCACATATACACAGGTCACGATGTAACAGTTAAGTCTTAGAGGAATGCAAGGAAACGGAAAATGGAATTTTAAAAGTTAAGAAGAACATTAATGTGATAAATTCAAAGGAAATGTTCTATTAGTGATAAATAAGAACACTTCCTTTAAATGTGTAATGTAATATAAACATAACTTTTCCTTCGCAAAATAAACAGAGAAAATGAATTCATCTCTGATTGTCGTCCTCCGTGATCTGGAGTAACATGGTGACCTATGGTTCCGGGGCGGAAGTTCATTGGAAATTTTCGAGCGCACAAATTCTTAGCATGGCTTCCTTCGGAAGGTAAAGTAAAGTAATTTCCTGTGTCGCGAAGGAACCTCAAGCCCGATAAAGAAACCTCTGGGTAAACTTAACTGGGTATTTCACACCCAATACAAAATGGGATGCTGAGAACCAGCAACAGTTAAAGAGCATCCACAAATAAAACTGAATTTCAAGTCTCTTGATTCTCACTTCTCAAAATTGAATGAGAGTCGTACTTTATAACGAGTATAGACCAACATACTCTTGGATGAGAAATAAAATCGGATTATCACCTATCAAGAGGAGGGAGCCGATAAAAATGATACGTTATATTGTCTGTGCCAGGCAAATCGGTGACAACCATCTTTATAGCATAGAGAGAAAGAAACTTGCTCATATCAATGGAGTAAACCACTGAGAAGCACTCAACGTCCTGCTATTAGATATTACGTCACAAAGGAAAACATGAAAAACGTTGAACGTAGTATATGAAGAGGCCCATGTCAGTTCACGCAAAACAAACATGATCGCCTTCAAAAACAACATTATAGATCTAACATCCGGTTTGAACACCGCACTGGTGAGAACTACAGAAAGGAGAAAGGGGGGGATCAAATAACATCCAAGCGAGGTGGCACACGATAACGCGTGAGGTTCGCATTCGGGAGGTCTCGGTTTCAATCCCTGATGACTGTCGACTCCTTTTCCGTAGCTTTCCCCTGGACGCAAGGCGAATGCGTTGACTTCTACAACGGCTCTCCTCTCTCCTATTTTCTTCTTATTTCATCTCACCTTTTCATGTTACAGAACAACTGTGTGGCTGTGTATCGGTCGAGGCGTGCAAATGGTGCAGAAACTTGAGCGTTGGGGCTTCCCAGCTCACCAAAAGATGGCCAACTAAGCCTTGGAACGGGATTTCTTAGTTGTAGAAGTGTTTCTAAAGTTGGGAAGCCATATGTAGCATGACGAAATGGTCTTTCACCTCCTTTGCTGTTCGAGCGTCGTCTATCAGCCGTCCAGGATATCGTCGACTATTCCACAACTGGTTGTTAATTCTTCTATTGCATCTGCTTTATTATGAATCATAAGATCTCTTCTTTTCAAGGGTGGTTACAAGAAATAAATAAAATTTGAATAAGTTAAATTACGTAATATATAATTTAAGTTTATTTTCCACAACTTCGATGTTTCCAAATGTAATCTAAATTAATGTTTCACCATTTTTAATGAAATGATATTTCACAATACAATATGAATTCTTTAACCACTACTAATCTCAAATATAACTTAAATGTTTAAAAGATTATATTGATGGATTAAAGAAAAAAACGTCTGCTCACTCCTGAGTACGTTGATCGAAAGATGATTTCTCTCCAAGCTCCTTCAGCAAGATTATTGATTTTTACTTCCGCTACCATCACTATCATATATATATGATTGGTCAATTTCACATATTACGTCATTACATGACCCACTAAATTTCTTTAATTTTTTCATCTTTCCTTTTTCCATATAATTTATATTATTTTAATCCAATCCCCAAATTTCCAAACCAATTTCTAAACAATTTTATATTTTCTGTTGTTCAAACCTAAACAACTGTTACAGCTCCCACTGTCCAATCGAGCCTCTGAGTCACTCTCCAGCGGCTTGGGCATGCCACCACAGAGCACCTCGCACTCGGTTAGTCAAATCAGTAAATGTTAGGGAACTCTACGAGTCTCTGCCACTTACGTTATTCATCCCTGCAACCCGTACCTCTCCTTCAGAGCGTTGGTTGTTTTCAAATATTCCACTTCACAAGTTTACACTTTATCACATAGGTTATCTGGCGGACATTATATGAATGTTAGCTGTATTTTATCTTCCCATCGCGAGAGCCCGTCCTGTTAATGCAGCTAAATAATTTTAAATGTTATTTCCACTTGCCTTTTGATCTGAAATAATTTATAAGAAAAACTGAATCTTAATAACGTGACTTAATAGAAAATCCACTTTTTATACAAATAGTATAATATTTGGAATTTTCATACTGGAAAAACTCTCATGCATGTCCGTTTAATTATTGTTCCGTTGAATTCAGTGATGAATAGGTTCATTGCAATACTTCATTTTAGAGCTTAACGGGAAGAAATATTTTAAAGAATTTGCTGTGTTACATTCACATTAATTTCTTTGCCCACTATAATTTACTCTTACATAGCTTCTACAAAATATTCTTACGCGAGGTTAGTTTTCTATTTGCTTCATCTTGATGCAAGTAAAATTTTACAGATGCTGTATAATTTAATGATACATCTCGTTGTTGGTACAAGAGAGAAATAGAGGAAATCGAATCGATATGCAGATGTTTTAACTCTGGCTGTTTTAGCTTTAATATTCCAAAGCTTTTATATGGCATCATATAACGAATAACGACAGGACATTAAACAATTATAAAATATTTAATAATTAAACCAATATTATTGGATAACTCACAAAAGGCTTATGCTACAAAAAATTTGAATTAAATTATGTATTTTAAAGAAGTCTATTTTATCTCTCTTATTGTTTACTATTTAAATTAACAGACAAAAGAGCAGAGTACAGGACATATTGTACAACCATGTCTGCAGAATGGAATATAATAGGATTCCCCTAAGAGCACTACGTTACAAGACAAGAGGACAATGAAGTCGAGGAAGACCTGCTAGAAGATGGGTACGATTAGGATTTCACTACGGAAGGGATTCGGTACGTAGGTCACCATGCTATTGTGCCTATGCCCCCAAGTGGGGCACCCCCGGGAGAAAGGATGAGGCGAGAGGAGACAGAGGGCAGCCGTCCTAAGCAGCCACGACAGTGCAGAGGACAGGGTCCCTACATTTACTTAGATAGAGACTTCCCTCGACAGGCCAGGACAATGGATACGATACCCTACTGCGGGACGGCAATGAGCCCAGTAGCCAAGTCCCAAACGTCCCTAGATGACTGTCCCGAAATGGTCACAGCAGAGGCGCGGAGATAGGCAACCGACCTACCGAAGAAGGAAGTAGTTTACCTCAGAGCATATCATCCTGCCATGCACACCGAGACACCCGCCGATACTTTTACCCTGAAAGAGATCATCATATGAGAGATGGAGGAGGGACAGAAAATTCGGATAGATGTAATTAATCTACCCAGCATTCGCCTAGCGACCCGGGAAACCCCTAGAAAAACCCATGTCAGGTAGATCGGCCACAGGTATTGAACCCGGACCTCCAATGCGGGTCATAGACGAAACCGCCTGAGCCATCCCGCTCGGTGCTAGAAGATAGAACAATTTTAGTTTGGAGTCGAAACAGATCACTCATGGTCTAAACCTTGTTTGTATGATCATGATGATGGTGATTGGTTATTAGCTATACAAACTTCCTTTCAAATGAAGTGGGCTTTATAGACTATTTAGAAAAACTACAATATAGATATTCCATTTGTCATGTAAATATATTAAACATATTTAAATCCGTTACAGCCATATTTTACATAAAATGCTCGAAAAGTCTTCCATGTCAATGGTAGTTTAATCTAGGCGGATTATGTTGAAAATCTTCGTGAAGATGGTGAACTAAAGTACCAAGTTAGGTATTTATACAACTTTTCATATTGTAACTTTGTGGGTTCGTAGAATTGAAAGTCCGAGTTGCACATATTCCAAATCTTCTTTATTTCCGTAGAAATACACTTACAGATTACAGTAGAATTGCGTTACGTACACAATCCCAATCTCCCAAGGTCGATGATCACAACAACAGCGTTCTGGTTACACCTGCTTACATCAGCTCTCGTTAAAACATCTGTTTGCGACTGACTGCATCACTAGCCATGGCTTCTTTTTATGCACCCATTCATGAATTCCGGACTGTTATAGAATTTTCTCTAACATGTCACCAGATAAAACATGAATGGGTCCCGGGTTCGATTCCCGGCGGTGGGAATGGGGAATTTTCTCCGACCAAGATAATTCCCCATCTTTCCCAGAGTCTGGAAGTATGAATGAGAGTGTGAATGTGTGTGAAAGCCTAACGAATACGAGTTAACACCTTCGATATGTTCCAAAGGAGAACGGCCGCCGATATGACCATTGCAGTTAAAGGCGGGGTATAAATGGAACAAGTTAAAAAAAAACATGAATGTTCTAGAATGTAACTATATCTGTGTCGGCAAGTCTTTTATCTCCGGTGCAATGTTTATCTGCTTATGCAAGCCCTTTATTACCACACTGTCTTCCTATCAGTTCTTTTGTGTAAACAAGCCGTGCGAACCTCTTTGCGAGTACGCCGCCACAATATTTGAGTTCTATTATTCACAGGCACCCTCGCAACTTATTCTAAAACTGCTTTTTGGGGAGGAGTTTCAGAGGGCCTGACATTTATTTCCGGTAAACTCTCAAGTGTTTTTAAGTGGAATGCAATACTTTCTCTACTTAGTGTATGTAGTAGAGATTTTTGAAGTGATGTAAAACAAACTATTTTGGCTACAAATAAACGTGTTTTCCTTAAATTCACGCTAGGCAGTTCCATACAATCGTATAACAAAAGCGCATTGTGCTCCCAAAGATTACGGCAGATGGAGAAAAGATTTTATTGATGTTCGACTTGCACGCTTTATACTTCACTTAATGTGAAAGCATCGTATTGCTTTTTACTGCGTCCTATCGAATGACATCTGTTTCTTCTGGATTGGTTCGTTGTGATTTATTATAGACTGAATGAAATACAGGCGTTGTTTGTGGTTGGAAGATTTATATCCACAATTTTTAGACTTTGGATGCACTTGCCCCATAGCTTTCATTTCATTTGAGACACTTAAATTTATTACTTAAGAAACTTAAAAAGTTAATTAAAAATCTTATGCCACTATAAGGAGCAAACAACGAAATTAATAAAAGACACCGATAAAACAGCGTACAAAAGTACTGTTGAATAGTCAGAAATACCACAGAAGGAAAATGCACATGAAATATGAGTTACAATCCTTTAGGTTAAGAAAGAGAATCACTTTTACGTAACGTTAAGCAACGCTAATTTATAAGCATTATTTGCAAAGCACATAAAGTACAATACACATAAATTTGGTTACCATTTATTCAGAAGTAATTGCGTAATCAGAAGGTTAGTAGGATCATATATTAGGTTACTTAGTTTCCTTAAAAAGAGCATTAAAATGTACATCATCTGGTATTCTTTAAAAATAACATTGTCATTAATTAGCCTGAGTTGTCCGTGGTTTCAGATGTTATCGCTAAAACATTTAGCCTTGTGTATTTATTTGCCCAACAGTATTGTGCTTCTTTGGAGGAATTTAAAAACCATAACACAAGACACTTAAACAGTTAACTAAAACTTAAAGACACTATACCAGGTGGCTCAACTGCCCTGTCCTTCGCGTAAGTGCCAATGATCTCAGTAATGTTTCGATAAAGAAGTTGCAATCTTTAAATCCTGCGCCGTGGTGTGGTGGGCTAGAGCGCTATGCTTTGGTTCTCTGCACCCGGAATGCCCCAGGGATCGATCCCACCCCTAGGGGTGCGGATATTGAGTCCCAGGATAGGGCCAGTGTCCACTCAGCATCGTGAGATAATTGAGCAGCTGCGATAGGTAGCAAACCCTGGTATAGAAAGCCAACTTTCCGGGGGTGTCTAGATGCTGACCACATCTTCCCGCATCGGTTGGATAATCGCCTACCTCTGCCTTGCGTCTGTGGGCGTGAGGTCGGCAGTAGGGTTGTTAGGCTCAGGCCCGCTTTGGGTTATTACGCCATGGGTTACCTTTTTTTATGCAGAAGGTTAATATTGAAATAAAATTCATATCTCAAGCACGATGGTCCCGCAGTAATGAGCGGCAGCCAAGTGAGTGTTCCGACTTTAGTGCAGGACTCCTTCCCTTATATCAAGTATGCTCACCAATTAAATTTGGTTATACGAAATCCTTGTTCCAGAAACATAAAATCATTTAAGTTATATTTCACCAACAGTGGTGGATTCACAACTATTTTCTCGTCTTCACCAAAAAGCAGTGGCTTTTTAGGTCCTCCAACGTTGTCATATCGGACAATGAATGGAATGAGTGAAATGATGCTCAAATGAGCGCAGAGCCCATAGACCTTAGAATTACCCGATATTCGTCTTTCAGGATAAGATAACCCACAGAAAAAAGCTTATCCAGGTATCTCACCCTAGCCGAGATTCGAACTCGGGATCTCTTGAACGCGAGGCAGACACGCTACCATCTACGCTACCCAAGCGGGCAAAAAAATTGCAGTGATCTGTCGCGTTTAGTTTGCAACAAACGTATTCCAGCAGCTTCTACAAGATGGAAATTTCAGTATCGAGTAGTGAACAGCGTTCATGGAAACAAACTTTATTTATTAGTGTTTTGAAAAGATTTAGCAGGAAGATGGGTGGGATGATGCAATAATACGGGAAGCTTTTGGTTTAGAGAACTTACTAGTGGTTAAAAATGTATTTTGACATATTTCTACAACGCAGTGTTTTTGGCAATGCAACTAAAGGTGACTTGTTTTAAAAGGTATAACCTCACTTTAGATTCATTACAAGTGTATTTACATCTGGCCCCACCAAGAAAAATGCTCAAGCCTTCACTGCTTTTAGCACCAACCGTTTTCAAGACATTCATTGCTGTTTCTAATTGTTCAATACTTAGTCGTTCTTTTAAAATCTTGTCGTTTGCAATTGCCTCTCTCAGTGCCATGGAGGAGCCAACATATAGGCGTCCAGCTCTAAAACATTTGACTGTGTACTTTAAACAAAATGTGCAATGCAGCTATTTCTGAAAAGGATTATTGGAATAAAATTAAGTAGATGAGAAAATAAACTTTCTTAATAATTTACATAACCACTAATAACCTAATGGATAGGGAATATATCGCATGAAATTTCTTTTCGACAGTTCTACGTTGTAATTCAGAGTTTTGTTACATGCGAAACCATGATTGCTTAGTTTGAGATTTGCGATTTTTTTTTACTACTTCACGTTTATGCTAATCACCATGACCTACAATTTAAGTAGATTTATCGCGTGTAGAGAATTTTATGTTCTGAAATAACTATGTAGAAAAGATGAATCTGTGAGTTTAGTTGTACAAGATAACGGCCGTCTTTAAGCGCGGAAGATTCCCATGGAATGCTTTTATAAGTCTGCAATTTGCATGCAACGTGATAATATCTGTTGGAATATGAGACAGACGGATGAGGTCACGACTATCCTTTATCCTGATCAGGGAAATGAAACGAGTCTGCAAGAAAAAACAAAAAACAAAAAAAATAAAGTTTCATGTCAAGAATATAAAAAGTAGTGATTAACACACAAGATTGTTATAAAAATTGCACATAAAACGAAGTTACATAGCTCCTGCGCTGTTTTATTAGGATTGCGAGAAATTGTTTTTTGTTTTATTTCTTTTTTTCTGACGTGACTGTTGGAGAGAAATGGTAAATATAAGGTGCGATTGAAAGGACGTAATAAAATTCTCCCAGGGAAGAAAGTGCTGCAGATGTTAAGCAGATATTTTCAAAAGTATTCCTATATTTTACCATAATCTCTACATTATATAAAATCTTACTTCATTAACATTAACGTACTCATCTCTGTGGTTTGGCGTAGTGAGCCCGTATCATATTCAAAGGTCCCGTGTTCGAATTTCGGTTAGGGTGAGTTACCTGGATAAGGTACGGGTATTTTCAGAGACTAACCCGTTGTCCTGAGAAAACAAATGTCGGCTAGCTTTTTGATCTCTAGGCACCCGAGCCCATTTGAGCATTTCAAACATTGCAGTTAGCCTCATTAACAGAGCAGTAAACAAGTGCACATCATTGCCAATGAGCAATTCTTCCAAATATAGAGTCAACATGAAAAATTCAATGCCATGGCCGGGATTGAACCACGGATCTACTAGTTTCCGTCCAGTCGCTCTAACCCATTGAGCCACCATGATCAACGTGCCGTCCTGACATTAAATTCTCCATTTGAGTCATATATTTCCCCGGTTGACCACTAGGGGCTCTCGCATTCGAGATATGCCGTTGTGGCGATCGTAAGTACTTGAGTCCCAGGCTTCATCAATTAACTGTTATTATTTTAGTTAATTGATGGAAATTAATCATTTCTTCACACTAGCCGTATATAGGCTAAGGTCTTTCAATCCCGGCAGTGGCATTGAATTTTTCATGTTGACTCTATCTATCAAAGACCTTAGCCTATATACGGCTAGTGTGAAGAAATGATTAATTTCCATCAATTAACTAAAATCTTCCAAATATGTTGAAAATATTATTGTTGAGTGTTAATTTATGGACACCGTTTAACTGCTGTGGTTCTCAACGTCCCATTCTATATTACGCGTTAAGACTGCTTTATTTTGCTCAAAAGCCTTTTTGTTACTCTTGAGGTTTATGTGCCGTAAATCTACTATAACGGACCACCGACTTTAATTCCCTATCGGAGAATGTCATTCTAAGGATCTTTACGCCCAGAAAAATCTAACCTATCGCCGGGTTGCATTTCTATAAATCCCCCGTGAAATACCTGAAGGCGAAACACGGGTTGTAATACAAATTTGAACAAATAAAAAATAAATGCAACCTCGGAAATATGGAATATGGGTATATATAGTAAAACCAAAATTTAAATGAAGGAAAAGAACATCAAATTGACCATGTTAATCACAATAAATCTACCGTTTTTGTAACTAGTGGTAACATATCTTGCCTCACATTCCAGGGTCCCAAGTTTGGATCTCGGTCAGAGTGAGTAATCTGGATATGATTTTTTCGAGGTGTTCCTTTATCATGAAAGATGAATGTCTGGTAACTCTAAGCTCTATGGACTCTGGGCTTATTTGAGCACCATTTCACCCATTTCATTTATCGCTGGAGAACGTTAATTTAAAAAAGCAGCTTTAGAGTGACTCAGATAACAGAAAAACTTCTTAGGTGTAATATTCTAGAGATAATACATACTTCTCTATTTAATAGTTGTAAGTAGATGAAGTACACTACACTTAAAACTTTGACGTAGATATTTTATCGTAAATACGGGTTTTTAAGTCACCAAAGCACAAAAGAATTCTTTCTTTTAGAAAAGGGTCTGTGTTTGTATGTGAACAGCACATCTCAAAATTTCCTATGTGTTCACTCACATAACGTTCTCTACTCGCTCTCGTACAAAATATTCTTAAAACTTCATGTTCTTCTATTTAATGTTAATGCAAATTGACATCTGAAGAAATGGTTTCATTACGTATTTCCTTGTAGGCTTTGAGCGATTGTCATTTTTAGATAATCAAATTTTTGGAAAAATGTTTCATGTGTAGGGTACTCTGAAGTTGAGGAGATTTCCTGTAAGGTGGTGAAGTTAAATACCTAGTTTGATATTTCGCTTACTTCTCGTCTTTTAGTTATAGTGTCCCCAGACACTCCGAACTTTTTCTAAAAAGGCTTTTTTTATTTCTGAATTGTAACATTTATTTCTGGTGAAATCCTGGTGTTAAATTCTTGGATGTAATACAATATTCTACGTACAGTAAGCGACACAATGGTGAACTCCACTTCAACATTTCCCAAAAATGCCACACTAATAGTTTCAATAAAATCTATCACAAACCATTGTACTCCTGACATGGAGAAATAATAGGCAATTTGTTGATAGTTTCCACCCTGAAAATGTCTGTTCCTTCTGATGGATGGTAAGAAATGAGCTTTAACTGTCACTAGACTATAGGGAAGGAAGTCATAGATAACAAACGCCATCTATCATACATCCTTTTGTGTTTTTCGCAATGGGAGGCTGCCATGAACAAAGCACACTAAACACAAAAGGATATAAATACCTGATTGAAACCGTAACTGTTAACAAAATTGCTTCTAAAACAGGTACACTGCGTGAGAATAAATGAAAGACTGAGTGCAACAGTGACCTAACCCTCTCCAATGTCGAGTTTGAGTTGACCCTGCTATTTGTTGTCATTAATCGTGAACTACCTATTACAATCGATACATACTGAAAGAAATTTCTTTTTTTTTTTTTTTTTTTTTCTTTTTTGCATTAGCAGCAACTTGATTTCCTGCTCTCAAACTATAGTAACTGGCTGCTGTCAACTTTGCAGTACAATATCTCAACTTTATATAACGTGGGATAGACCACTGTTGCACTCAGCCTTTCAATTGAAATCTGCAAATATAATGGAAATGACCCTTAATTGAAACACATTTGTATATAAGAATATATAAGTTTACGTATGTGGTCTGCTTAACGTGTTTGTAGTGCACCTGCTAACTGAGGGCGCCATGTTGCGAAGATCGCACTTACCGGCCGGAAGAGACTCAGGCATTAAACCTCCCACCCTCCAGTACTCCACCCCACCCATTACGCTCGTTAAGGGCAGACGTCAATGGAAAACCGTGGGCGGCATTGAGTTGTTGGGCCGTAGGGTTTAGTTTAATGTACGTACCACCAATATAGTATTCTTTAATAACCTGAGAGCCATTGTTTTAATAGGTAACTGCTTGTTTTAATTTGTATTTCCCAAAAAAGTGTACAAGAAAAACAATGGGACAACCCCAGCTCCAATTAATAAGCGAACTTCTATTGAAGCAAGTTATATTTATTTACTGTAAAATCCGTAAGTATTAAATATTATTTGTTCACTATCCCTGCAATTTTATATGCGATATTGTTTTTATTCAATTTGATAACTATCCAGATTTCAAAGAACGTTAATTACTATGTATCAAACTCTAAAAAATCACACAAGACAGGTAACATCAATCTTAACCTAAGTCAGTGAAACAAGGAGTACGACAAGCAAACAGCAATAAAGGATACAAGCTGTAGAAAAGATTTTTTTAATAAATAGAGGCTGTAGAACATTGGACAAAACCTCACCCAACACAAGAACTCAGCTTAAAAAATATTCCATTAACGACCGGATATGAAGAAAGCAAACAGAATTGGATCCAGAAGGACAGAACAGTGAAGCAAATTATTAGATATAAGCCAGTGGATAAACCATACATTGGATAAAATGGCTGGAGTGAAGACTGTGCATTCTGCAAGCCTAATTCATGAAAGTAAAGAAAACGAATGTGATAAGTAAAACATATTTTACTTTTTAAACCTTTATCATATAAATAATAATGTAAATAAATTAATTGATTTTGTATTATCGTTTAATGCATTTTAATAAGTAAGCAACTTTTCAAAACTAAGCATTGCATTACACCACCTCTCCATTGAGGGGTAGCTAGTTACGTCAAAATATCCCTCCCTGGAGAATGTGACTGATTGCCTTTGCTTGTGAGTAAAGAAAATATTTGGACATTCAATAGTACCCGTTCTATTAACTGTATAATTTAAACCTGAAATTGAAAATCATAATTTAATTTTCTATTGCTTTCTAAAACGCCAGTAATATCGAAAAAAGTATATAAAATATTATAAGTCTTACTGCATTAACTGTAAAAACTATATATGTGAATATTCACATAACTGAAGGCAAAATAAATATTAAGACACCTCTTTTTGTACACTCTATTATACGTTTCATATGTTCACTGTGGAGAGGCACAACATGTCCAGCTATGGGTAGTAAACAGTCTTACCTGTACTAGGTACAATTAATGGAAATTAATTGTTCTTTCACACTAGCCGTGTGTAGGACGCACTATGAAAGGGTAGAGCCAGAATGAAAAATTCAATGCCATAGCCGGGATTTGAGCCACGGATCTTCTGGTTTCCGTCCAGCCGCACTACCATTGTGCTACTATGGCCAACGTGCCGATATGGTAGTTGTCTCATGTGTTTATGAGAACTCCTAGTGGTTTACCGGGAGAAACACGAGTCAGATGGAGAATTTAATGTCATATCGGCACGTTGGCCATAGTAGCACAATGGTAGTGCGGCTGGACGGAAACCAGAAGATCCGTGGTTCAAATCCCGGCTATGGCATTGAATTTTTCATTCTGGCTCTACCCTTTCATAGTCTTACCTGTGTTATCAAAACAAACAGTTCAGTTACACAATATGGGCGTAGAGGGGAGAATACAACTTTGGAGCAAAGTTAAATCGTGATCTTCCATTAAGAAAAAGGTGAGAGTTACAGAATGATTGCCAAATTGTTGAAAATGAAGAAAAGTGCAGTTGAAAATATATTTAATCGATACGAAGCCTGAAGACAAAATCGATTTGTTAACTCGTACCGGTCGTCCAAAAATATTTACTGATCGAGAGAAAACAAATATTGTGAGGAGTGTAAATAAATATTGAGTGCCCCCAAAACTGTATGCCGAGGAAGGTTATAATCTGGCAAGAAAGTAACCACCCTCCAAGGGATTCCATGGTCGTTAAATCAGGAAGAAGCTTATGTTAATGAAAAGAACAGAAGGAAAAAGCTAAAATGTGCAATGAGTTGATCTATAAAAAAGAAAACTGGTAGGAGAACGTTATTTTTGCAGGTGAAAGCAAATCTAACATTTTTGAATCAAATAGAAGAACGGTAGTCTAGAGTAAACCTAAATAGAAAAAAATAGAAAGAGAAAAAAAGAACACTAATTTTCGACCTCTGTAGAACATTATAGTGGGAGTGTGATGGTCTGGCGTTGGTTACATGGCGACATCTGGAGTTAGAGAATTAGTTCTCTCGGGGGGAAAAGGGATAAAGTGAAATACTTGAACCATCTGAAGGAGAACGTAGTCAGGAATGTAGAGAAAATTGGTAACAGTGATAGTTTTAAGTTCCACGAACCCAGTCACCCTAACATTACTCCAGGATTGTGCAGGAATGGCTACTCTACAACTGTCCACATATCATTCATCCACCTCCACAAATCATCAGACTGGACTGGACTACGCTCGGAGGGGACTTGGCACGGAGGTCCAAACTTGGTCTATTGTACATATGTCCCCAAGTCGGGCACCTACGGGAAGGATGAGGCGGGAGGAGACAGAGCGCGGCCGTCCCAAGGAACCAGTATAGTGCAGAGTCCCTACAATTAGCCAGTTGGAAACTCCCCGATAGGCCAGTACAACCAGCAGCCCATCTACTGTGGTCCGGAAACGACCCCACTAGACCGGGTTCGAAGACCGGAGACCGTTCTAGGAGGAAGTACTATCAAGAGCATATCATCCTACCATGCAACGCCGAGACACCCAACGAAATTTCTGTCCTGAAAGAGGCCACCAAATGAGAGTTTATGTAAAATGATAATGAAGATGAATTGGAGGTATAGGAAATTCGGGGGAGGTATTTAACTTATCAGTGCCGAGATGCTGACCACATCTCCTCCCCGTATCGGTTGGATGATCGCCCACCTCTGCCATGCGTAAGTGGGCGTGAGGCCGGCAGTCGGATTGGTAGGCCTGGGCCCTCTTAGGGCTGTCGCTTCAGGGTTAAAAAATTAACCTACCCAGCACTCGCCTGGCGATCCTGGAAAATACCCGAAAAACCCTATGGGTCAGGCAGGTCGGTCACGGGAATCGAACTTGGACCTCTTGAATGTAGCCACAGACGAAACTGCCCAATCCATTTGAGAATTTAGGTGATGCACTGGATTGAATCCAAAATTAGTTAATATCTTCAAAGGAGCATTTGAAAAGGAGACACAATGAGGAGAGCACCAAAATTTCAGCTACATTTACTACTAACCTTGTAAGGAGCATGCCCAAACATCTGAGAGAAGTTATAAAACGCACAGGAAATCCAACAAAATATTGAAAATTCTGTAGCATTTTATGTTTTTATATTTGTTAACCTTAAGGATACCAGAGAATGAATGTTATTTTGTATTTTTATTGCACGTAAATAGCTTGTTATGTATTATAGATAACATGCATGATTTCTGATTATGCGATATATGTTATTGAAAAAATAACTCAGAATTTCAAGCTGTCTCAATATTATTTTACTCACAATATCTACTATGTTTTACCCGTCTGTAGTGATGAAAGATTCCTTCCACTGCTTTCTGGGTAATGTACTATTAGATAGTGTTAAGATAGCCGCCTATAGTGGAACTCGGGGCATAAAATCAGTTTTGTCTACCCCTGTAAAGTGCAGAAAGAAGTGTGTTTGTACCTCACCAGAGTTTTGTAGGAGAAGTTTGCAGAAATATGTCTATTTCTAATCTTTTTATAATAAATTGTTAACTGCACCTTATAAAAACAAAAGGGAAACAAATGAAGGAGAGAAGCCGCTCACAAGGCCACAAAAAGTTCTGAAGGGCTTTTTTATGTCTTACTGCGAGCCGAATTTATGTCGAGTACGAAATGTTCCTTACTGCAGTCGTTTTGTACTTGTTACGGAACTAGGACGCGCATTTTCTGAGTCAAAATACCGAGATAAGGAGGGGAGGGAGAGGAATGGCCTACTGCGTAAGTGATAATGCCACATACCATTAAGTATACGAGATACAGAACAGAAACCACCTTTGTGAAATATCTACGCTAGCTTGGTGACATCATTATCTAGATGCGCCTTCGCTATGCAGTTTTAATAATTGGGCCAATACGCAATATAGAAGCCAGTAAAATGTGGAAATTAAGAACTACATTTTAATTAAAATTACTAATCGATAAAATTAATGAATCGTTGCGTTAAACGTGTATTAAATTAAAATATATGTAATCTTAATATTCATAAAAATCGGCGTGGTATGCTATAGATGGATTACATTATTGCTGACATTAGCATGCATAGAAACGTCAAATTCCAAATAAAAACAATATTAATTATTTAAAATTAATAAAATTTATCCACCTTATATGAAAGGTTGGACGTCAGCATGTCTGGATTGCTCATCTAAAAGGGTTTAAATGGAAGAGTTCTTAAATGAGGTGAAATATACATATTTAAATATTTCCTTGATAAATATTCAAAACTATTTATTTTTATTGTAGTGTGTGTTTGCTTTTTTTCCCTTTAAGACTTCTACACCGTTCCACCGATTTCAATCAAACCCAGCACAAGTAACCTTTGATAT
Organism: Mantis religiosa; assembly: GCA_030765055.1. Classification (NCBI taxonomy): domain Eukaryota; kingdom Metazoa; phylum Arthropoda; class Insecta; order Mantodea; family Mantidae; genus Mantis; species Mantis religiosa. The sequence continues at coordinate 27,002,759 of CM060958.1, forward strand.
GAGGTAGAAATTACTGTCTAGATATTCCAACAATTTTTCAACTTAATTATTTAATTTTTTCAGGTATACCCAATTCTCAATATTTTACGAACGCTATTGTCGTGGATTGTTAGTTCACATTTCCGAACCAGCGTTGTCTCGGACACCAACTTTGCTGGTTACCATATGAGTGCGTCATGTGTATCACAGAGGGGGGCATTTCGTGAAGTGCGATCTATGGGAGATCTATTGCGGTAACCAATAGGATGAAGTGAAGGATTCAAAGCAGGCTACAGGCCACAAGAGGAGCAAAGTCCCACACAGTTCCCACCTTGAAGCCCATCCCACTTCAGAAACTGAACAAAGAAGGCGATGAACGATCCGTTCAATCAAGCAGCCGCCTGGTTTTGTTAAGGAAGCGTGCACGCTCTCTCTCCGGCACCGCCATACGCCACGAAATCTAGAAGCACGCCTGAACGCTGAAAGAAGGAAACGGAATGAAAAGGAAATGAGGAAAGGCAAACTACCCCAGCATTCGCCTGCGAACCAGGGTAAACCACGAAATACGCAAGATTAATTCAAGCGATCGATGGGAATCAAACCCGAAACCTCCTTAATACCAACCTCACATGTCACTATGGAGCTATCTGTCGGTATCCAAAAGCATACTAGAGATTTTGTAATTTTATATACTGTTTCATTTGCATTTCTTTTTGTAGTAAAAGTAAAATACAGAAGAGGTGTATGTGAAAATGTCATTTGTAGAGAAACCAGAGGGCTCACAACATGTACAGAATGATCCAATGGAGTATGACAATTTTCTGAATCTTCTTGTGGGACATTGATACAGAATTAAGTCAAAATACATTTTTCAAAGAACAAGTAGCAAAATGCAATTTATTAATCTGATGTTATTGCTTTTAAAGTCATTTTAAAGTGTGCTCCATAACAAAAACATTTGTGTCGATTCTGAAGATTCCCCATAACTCGCTGCAATAAAGCATTATCAGTGCCCCTAATTTCAGGAGTTCTTATTTCTTTTAACTGCTTGTTGGCGGGTGACCTGTCGCAGCACACTTTTCAAGTATTCCCATAAAAAGTTGTTATTGCCCTCAGATCTGGAGATGCCGCTGACCAAACGACACCAAATGGGGAAATTATACAACTAGAGTTCGCAGTATTTATTATTTCACGACCGGTGTGAAATGTGGCGTCATTCTGCTCGAACTAAAACTCAATTTCGTCATTATCATCTATCCGGAAGTGCAGTATTGCCACCATATCTGTTTATCATTGTGCACTGACGACACAGTACGTCTTCCTTATGGAAAACCGGATACGTTGTACTCATATGATTTTCTCTATTAATGGAAATAGCTTAGAGTAATTTTTGAGAAAATATAAAATAACAAAAACTTTGTATGTAAGGACTAGTTTGAGTTGGTGGAGGATTTTCTTCAAACATTCGTGTCACATCTTTGAAAAATGCTGAACTTAAATACCATGTTTGATATTTGCTAATATTAGTTTTTGATTCGTACACAGAGGACACTGTTACTTTCTGTGAATGCAGCCCGTCTAATAGAAAACTATCACTACAATTTACACCTCTCTTGTAGCTACAACGAAATGAATAATGAAACCATCCGTGCAGGCATTTATTTCTTCTATATGAAGTCGATAGAAAAAGAATATTTTGCATAATAGTTTACCGAATATATACATAAAATAAACGATAGTGAACTAGTAAACCGTGTGAATGTAAAGCAGATGTTTTAGTCATTTACTTATTAATAAGGGAATGTTTTAGATTTTCTGAGTTTTTGAGATAAATTCCCTCAAAATAAATTAATCGTTTCCTTTTTATTTAATACAGGAATACAAATAAGAGTCTTCAGAATGTGCAATCAAAATACCTCGGCATGTATTTTGCCTTTTGAATATATGTCACGCTGCCCCTACTACTAGCAAACACAGTCCAATTCCATAGGTGTTAAATTATGTAACAAAACCAGAGTGTAAAATTATGTAATGGATTTGCTGACCCTAACTGGACAATTAACTGGACTGTATGGTAGCAAAAATGGGGCTATAGTGGGCAGAAAAGGACAGCAGTTAGCTTTGGTATGTACACAAACAGTTTTTAACACAATCCACCAACAATTTATTGATCTCATTTGCATGCAGTTGCATAGCTGAGGTCGCCCTAAAAAATCTAAATTTTATTACTTTTCCCAGGAAATAACTGAACCGATAACCCTTTTACAGTAACAGCGTATAAAAGAGGGTAAAATAAATGTTGCCACATTCCTCTGCGTTTAAACCCATGACCCACAGGGTCACTATCACTGAATGTATACTAAAACTGTGATCATATTTCAATAACTGTGATATTATCGAATGCATAATTTTGACACATTTTAATAAAAATAAATCTGACATAATACATTCACTCGATTTTCTCTACCAATGGCAAGTTCATTTTCGATTGTTATTTATTATATTATTAATTTAAAAATGCCCTCATCACATTGCTCTCTATACCTATATATTTTTAACTAGAAATTATTTCAAATTAAGCAATAATGTGTTCATATGCAGAAACATGTATTCCTGGTAATAAACTCTTGCAACGGAAACAAAATAAAGGGGAAAAGTGACATCCAAGATTTATTAGGTAACAGAAAAGATAAGCTTGCAATATGAAATATTTCAGTCTCCAAAGCTACAAAGAGAAAGTATTTGACACAAGTTAATAGCTAATTCTGAATTTTCCCGTTGTGCGTATGCATTCTGATACCATTCCCTTGGAATATAAATGTCGATTGAATAAATCTAATTTCACAGGATATTCACAGAAATTCAATATTTCCATTTTATTTGTAACATAAATATGTTAAATGTACGAACTGTCCGACTTTTGATAGGGTAAAACGATAAAAACAATGGAATGTCATGGAGAACAGAGGATTCCCGAAATATTAAATAAATACCATTAAAATTCTATATAATAATACAGAAGTAGTACTAAAAAAATTAGTTTTACTAGTAAAATTGTTTTAGGCAATAGAGATGTAGGACAGGAATGCAATTCAGCACCGTTTCCTTTTAGCATAACCTATACTGATGATGTCATAAGAACATGAAAAAATAATTGTAAAGTAGAAGGTGTATAGTTAGATCTAAACATAAAATTAAGTGTATCACTACATGCAGATGATCTTTGTATAATAGAAAAACCTTATAATAATTTTAGAAGGTCATATGTTGGATACGGTATTAGATGTGTGTGAGCTAAAAACTTCAGTAAATAAAATGAAAGTAATTGCATTTTCAGGAGGACAGTCAGTAAGAGTGAAAATAATAGTGAAAGATCCAATAGTCAAGCAGGTTCAAAATTGTGATTATCTTGGGTGTGATATAAGCTATATATGTGATAATGAATTATACAATAATTACCAAGTACCAACATATATATGGAACTATTAGAAGAAATTGAAAAAATACAAAGAAAGGAACACATGTTAAATTTCATATAGTTATGACCATCTTGGTAATTTTATGTGGAAGTGAAAGTTGGGTTTTAACACAGTAAGATAAAAGTCATATTCAAGCAGCCGAAATGAAATTTTTAGAGCAGTTAAGAGAGTAACAAGATAGGACAGATTACCTACGACGTTGGTCTGAAAAGTTCTCAGCCTGATAATGAAAAACGACAGTTCATGCTTTCAAAGTGGTTTTATTTTTCAATATAATCTCCTCTAATATTAATATATTTTGTCCAGCGGTGTTCCAATACCAATATCCCCTCTCTGTAGGTGCCTGTGGAAGTGCTGCAAAGTACCCATTTACAGCTAAAATTGCTTCCTCATTGAACGAAAAGCGCCTGTCAGCGAGGAAACAGATTTCGGAAACAGATGGAAGTCCGAGGGTGCCAAATTTGGGGAATAGGGTTGATGTTCTAGAACTTCAGTGTGCAGATCTCTCAATTTCCCCATTGTCAAAACGCTTTTGTGGGCAAGTGCATTGTCCTGATTGAAAACCATTTTTTTCTCTTTTAACCCGAATCTGTTTTCACGAATGCTTGCATTCAGTTTGGTTTGAAGTTGAGAGTAGTACTCTCTAATAGCTTTATCTTTTTTGGGATAGTCAATCAACAAAATTCCTTTGGCATCGAAAACACTAAATGCATGATCTTTCCTGCCGATGACACCGTCCTCGCCTTCTCTGGAGCTGAAGAACCAGCTTCTGTCCACTGCTGATTGGATTTGGTTTTGTAGTGCTAAATCCATGTTTCATCCATTGTGAGGTATCGGTGCAAAAATCACTTCTGTTCTTCTGCAAATACGCCAAGCACTTTTCAGAAAATGTCGTGCGAATACGTTTTTTATCCACAATGTGGATACGCGGCACCCATCTTGCACAAAACCTTTTCATGTTTAATTCTTGATGCAAGATGTGACCAATATGTTCCTTTGAAATTCCATGAGCATTAGCAATTTCACGCACCTTTGTACGCCGATCTTCCAAAATCATTCATGCACTTTTTCCATTATTTCCGGTGTGGTTACAGTTTCTGGACGTCCTTCGCGTGTATCATCTTGGATGCTTTCACGGCCACGTTTAGAATCGGCCGCCCATTTCTTCACAGTGGAAACTGAAAGTGATGAGTCGTCACACACAATCCGCCAATGAATTTCCGTAGGTGTCAAACCTTATTTTATGAAGAATTTTATCACAACACATACTCGAATTTCTCCATTTTCAAAGCAATGCGCACTTCCACTGCCTCAAATAACTGCCTAAGGTCAACTTCTGCCTGGAATTACTTGTAATTTTACTTAGGGTCTATTAACATCTGTACCAACAAATCATGCAAGTAGTGCTGCGATCTCTGGGTGAGGCCGAGAACTTTTCAGACCACCCTCGTAATGAAGGAATAAGAGAAGATTTAAAGATTAGTACTATAGGAGATGTAATAGAGAATAATAAACAGACCTGAATATACTGTCTTTGTCGAATGGACGCAAGCAGGCTACCGTAAAGAGTGCTAGAAGACAACCTAAAGGAGAAGGTCGATAGGAAGACCAATTTTAAGGTGGAAGTGAGATCGGAACAGACCAATGCCCTATCCATGAAAGGAAGAAGAAGTTAAGATTAGAAGCCAGTTTTGATAAAATGATTAATGAAAGCTATGTCATGTAGATAATAGTTTACGGTGGTAGTCTTGCTTCAAAATCTTCGTATCGAAGATGCTAAGCTAAATACAAATTGTTGTTACAATATTTCTAAAGAGCCCATATATTGGGATTCAGGGACCTCCAAACATGTATTGTGTCGTATCATCATATTGCAAAATGTATATCAAATACAGGCATTTCCGTCAACGGTGACTACTGCACTGCTTCACCGAGGTGATGAGCAGATATGAATAAGGGGGTTAGCTCAAGGATGTAATTAGATAGAGAGCTAGAAGGATGACACTCATAGACGTATAATTCTGGCTCTGAGTTGACTTTAGTGTTTCTAATTACTAGTCTAAGCTAAATACACAAAGGGAGATGAACGCTAGAACAGCTTTGACGGTTACCTGGTAAGCGTCGGGAGTTTAGCCTTATCATCCTACGTTACTCAAAATAATTATAGGCACACAAGAAGCAAAGCAAGTAGGAGTTAAGTAGTTGAGTATTTATTTATTTCCATAATAATACTGTACAAAAATCTTACAATTTTCATATACATAACTTTGAGTTGCTATTTCCCCCCTTTATTCCGCCAAGCATTTTAACACCGTGGTTTTTTTATGCATGATGGACCTTAACATAATTCATATTACCTTGATATTAATATTTCAACAAACACTATTTACATACACATATTTACATGGACCTTGACATAATTCATATTACCTTGATATTAATATTTTAACAAACTCTATTTACTACTCATACACATATTTACAGTCTTTGCCCTACACCATCTGATTTTAATAGGAAGCATGATGAACTTTACCCAAGTTTATATTTCTTTATTTTCCTAAACCATTTGCCTCCTATTCTGCCCATAAATTCTCCTATCCTTTTTATATCCCCCTCCTTTTGCACTCTCATTATCTTGACTTTTAGCACTTCTTTGTTAACACTCTCCCATTTTTGGGTATAAACTGATCCTTCCAGAGCTTCGTTTCTTCACATTCCAGTATATAATATAATTCATTATCTACCTCCATACATAGAGGGCAACTCTCCAAATTCACTTCCTTCCCATCCCCTCTTAACTTATGTGCACTTAATCTAGTCCAAGCCCAACCTTCTCTTCCTAAACTATTGCAAACCTCAACATACTTCTCTCCTCCCCAATCAACTTTTAATTGTCTATATTGTACTAAGGTTTTCTTTCCTTCAAGACTCTGGAATACTTCCTGTTTCTCTATGTCCTGCACTCTGTTTCTCACTTCTTTCCAAAAACTTTTAATCAACCCCTCCCTCTCCTCCCATATATTCCTCATTCCAATTTCCTGCAAAGTCCTCCTTACTCCCTGAGCCCAGTTCACCTTAGCACTAGATTTCTCTTGGATTACTAAACATTGCCTCAATAAATTCTGCTCATCAAACGATCTTAATCTGTACCAATATTTAAGTATCCTTTCTACTATCAAACTCTTTCTGCCCAATATACTTTTACAAAACAATCTATGTACTTTATCAATCGTGTCCCATCCTTTATCACTTCTCCAAATCTCCGACCCATAGGTCATTTTTGCTTCGACTACCGCTTTGTAAATCCCTTCCAACCATTTAATATTTATGTCTGGTATTTTCTGAACACACGTTCTTATGACTGTCGTAGCCGATTTTCCCTTAGCCAATACACTAATCTTATGATCATTCCATCTCCAATTGCTACTTATTCTCACTCCTAGATAATCATATTTATTTACTATTTGCAACTCTTCCCCTTCCATACACCATTTTTCCTCCTTCTTCCTTTTATAACCTTTTTTTAAATACCATTATCCTTGACTGTTTAAAATTTATCCTTAAACAGCATTTCTTGCAGAATGAATGTATAATATGCAGCTCTCTTGTTAAACCTCCTATAGAAATAGAATCTACCCCAGATCATCTGCAAAGAGTAGCCCTGGTATCTCTCTATTATTTACTGTAGCTAAATATAAGTTCTCCTTATTCATCTCTTCCAAAATATCGTCAATAAATAAATTAAATAACATTGCAATGAGTTTACAGCCTTGTCTTAATCCCATATTGCTAGCAAGCAAGTAGCAATAATAATAATAATAATAATAATAATAATAATAATAATAATAATAATAATAATAATAATAATAATAATAATAATAATAATAATAATAATAATAATAATAATAATAATAATAATAATAATAATAATAATAATAATAATAATAATAATAATAATAATAATAATAATAATAATAATAATAATAATAATAATAATAATAATAATAATAATAATAATAATAATAATAATAATAATAATAATAATAATAATAATAATAATAATAATAATAATAATAATAATAATAATAATAATAATAATAATAATAATAATAATAATAATAATAATAATAATAATAATAATAATAATAATAATAATAATAATAACATCCCCCACCGCCGAGTCGGAAACGGTCCCAACAGCCGAGTCCGAAATGGTCCCAACAGCAGGTTCGAAGACCGGCAAAGAAGGAAAGACCTGCAAAGACCCGCAAAGACCTGCGGAAGGAGGAAGTAGTTTTCCTTACAGCATATCATCCCGCCATGCACCGCCGAGACACCTGTCGACACTTCTACTATGAAAGGGACTACCGGAAGAGAGATGATGTGAAATGATAACGGAGATGAAATAGTGGGACAGGAAATTCGGGGAATGTAATTAACCTACCCAGCATTCGCCTAGCGACCCGGGAAAACCTTCGAGAAAAACCCATGGTTCAGGTAGGTTGGCCACGGGAATCGAACCCGGACCTCCCGAATGCGGGCCACAGACAAAGCCGCCTAAGCCATCCCGCTCGGTCTGAAAAGTGTTGAAAATTAAGGCAAGAAGTTCCAGCATTTCGTTTAATAGCATGGGTGAGCACATCACGTTTAAAGTGCATTTGAATGTATTAGGCAATCACTCTACCTTGCTAAACAAGGGAAATGGTATTTACCATTAAACGGGAAACAATAACTTATCGACCGAGTAGGACTCCTTCTCAGCTGCGGAAAAGTGATACGAGGCGTGTAATAAGGTCTCCGAGGCGCTGGAGCCGTGAGGAACGCTATTACGCGAGATCCGGCAACATTGGCGCGTAGCTTGGTTTCACCCCTTCAAATCCCCACCACAACGAACCAGTTGCAATCATTAGTCTTGGCTGGGCAGCCATTTGCGATGGAGCTTCCTATCACTTCCGCCGCCAAGTGCGAGTTGCGTGTAGTGATCCGTTTTTTTGAGTGCCAAGGACACTACCCCCACTGAAATTCATCGTCAGTTATGCGAAGTCTATGGGCCATAGTGTATGGACGTCAAAAACATGTGAAAGTGGGTCAGAGAGTTCAAAGACGAACGTACAGACGTCCATGATGAACAGCGTTGTAGTCGGCCTTCGGTTTCAGCCGAAACAATTGCAAAAGTGGAGCAAGAAATGCTAAAAATCGGCGTGTGACAGTTCGTGAGCTGTATGATCTTATCCCTGAAGTCAAGACTACGATTGACAAGATTTTGACCGATTTGAAAAACGAGGTTGAGCGCTACCTGCGCAACTTGGCGGGAGAGTGCTATGACATCGGTATACAAAAACTGCCAAAGCGCATGCAAAAGTGCATAGATCGCAATGCTGATTACGTTGAAAAATAGCTGTAGGTTCCGCCTTACTATCAATGTAACATTCATTGACAATAAACATATTTTCTATATTAAATAAAATTGGAGACATTTTACGGACACGCCTCCTATACGGCTGAACCTTTATAAGGGTAATTGAAAGATTTAAGTACCCAGAATTTCACTATAGACCTCTGTAATAACTGGAATAAACATTACTCAAAGATTAGTGCTTCTGTGTTTTTAAGTATATTAAACAAACGTAATATATGAATCATTTATTAAAAGAAGGATACTATTGTTTGTTACGCTCTGTATTCTGTTTAATATTCTTCCATGTCTTACTACGTATACACTAGTGAATATAATTTAGTCAACTTTTGTTTTTATACATGGGTATTTACTGTGGAGTAACAATGATTTAAGAGGTCCGACTTTTGGCCATGATAAGTCCAGGCATATGCATAAAAAAAGTACTGAGTGCGAATTCCCAAGTGATGCATCACTTTTCACCCTAACCTTGAGAATACAAGCGTTGCGTGCAAAATGTTGCAACGGTTTTCGCAGAAGTTGTTAGAACGTTGGAAAGAAGATGGCTTTAGGCGTCGCGTGTAGCGTCACTGCATTTCCGTCCCATTGTGCTTTTCGCATAGCGTTATACTTGTTGAAGTCAGCAGACACTGTTGTTACGAAACAATTGGGAAAGTTTTGTTACCTGCATTTAGATGATAAATCAGGGACATACAATGTCGCTCCTTCATTTTGTGGCCACGTTTACAGCACAGGCTGGGAACACGATCAAAGACAAGGACCCTATATCATTATGTCGTGTAAACTGATACCGTATTTGGCGTACGTATGTAGGTTTAAAACGTCTTTCATCTCTTTATTTAAAATGCTGCTTTCTAAAGCTTTTGATCAATTTAGTTGAACAATTAATTCATAAAATTAATTGCTCTTTCACACTAGCTTGTGTAGTCCACAGTTTGGTAAGGTAGAGTCACACTGACAAATTAAATGCCATAGCCAGGATTCGAACCACAGGTCCCAGGTCTCCGTCCGGTTGCTCTTAACCATTAAGCTACCATGTACTTCAAGTACTTACATTTTGTAAGTAGTCATTAAGGAAATTGAATTGTATCATGTGTATATGAGAATTCCTAGTGGTTTACGGGGGAGGGGGGAATGCGAGTCAGTTGAAGAATTTCTCATACTGGCAGGTTGGCCATGGTAGCTCAGTGATTAGAGAAACCGATGGACCACGAGATAAGTAGTTCAAATCCCAGCTATGGCATTGAATTTTTAAGTCTGACTCAACCTTTCCAGTTAATTAATAATTTCTCTTACATAAAGATGAAGCATTTGGGGTTTTAAACTTCGATTTTCTATCTCTTTCATTTAGTTTTCAAGTTAATGAGTTTTGAAAATAATTTAATTCTTCTATGCAAGTTTTTTTTTTTTTAATTCTAAAAATTTTAAATATAATCTTTCTTTCTATATAGCCATGCACTTTATCTGCTTATTGAGCACAAAACTGACGTGTCCGCCTCGGTAGCGTAGATGGTAGCATGTTTGCCTCACGTTCAAGAGGTCTCGAGTTCGAATCTCGATAAGGTTTTTAGGGGTTTTCCCTTATCCTAAGAGACGAATGTCGGCTAACGCTAAGCTCCATGGACCCTGGGCCCATTTGAGCATCATTTCACCCATTTCATTCATCATCCGATATGACTTAAAAATAGTTAAAGGACGTAAATTACAAAAAATGACGTATAACATTTTGTTTTAATTCAAGATATAATATTTAAACACTTATCACTGCAAATCTCTATTTTTCCATCTCCTTTTTGCTTTAAAAATAAATAATCCCAAAACCCGTAGTAGTAATTTATGACGCAGTTTTAGTTATTTATAATTTAAAATGTATGTATGCAACATTTTTTCATAAGATTGGATCAATACTGCATCGTGTGGAGCATTTTAAGGCAAGGCTACACTGAAAATTCCAACTTCTATAATAATAAACCTATATTATGAAAATTTAGTCACATAATTAGAGTATAATTTTAAACTTGCATGCAAATTTTTATGTTGCTACTCCAAATACTTCATTAATTATTAATTATTTTTTGTGAAAATACTGTAAAAATTAAAAATGTCCTACGCGTCAAAAAATTTAAGCTTTTAAGTTGAATCTTTGTTTTTGACTAGTACAGAGCAATTTTAAAATACCCACATTCTTATTTTTTGAAATACTATTGTAGAATTTGTTCTAAAATATTTTCTTCGCGTTAGCTCAAAAATTTTGAAAATAATAACTTATTTTATTACTTAACACCATATAATTTTCAAAATATGAGCATTAACAAAAAGGGGAATGTGAAGTTTCTTATTTACATATTATGAACCTATCCTGGAAGTTTCACCAAGTTAAATGGAAAACTTTGACGCGTGAGTCATTTTGTATAGTGAAAAGTGTTAGAAAAACAGTTTTTCAGAAAATGAATTTTAAAGTCATGATTATTACTTTTAACGATTGTTAAAGGTCTCTTTAAATTGTTATGCGATGGCCTAAAGTGGTGAAAATGATAAAAATAGCATGCTATCTATTACTACAAACACTAAACTACCTAAAATGCCAAAAAATAAAATTCCATGATTTTCAACATTTTTGGCGAATTTTCAGTGTAGCCTCCTTGCCTTAACGAGCAAAAACTAATTAAAAAAAGAACTGAAACTTAAAAATGCTAAACAAATATTTTGTTTATTAGCAACATTGTAAATTGCTAGGATCACATTAGCACAGGTCGGTATGGCGAAATTTTGTCCTGCTGGAGGTATTTTTACATGTCAAAAAATCTACTGATTGGGTTTATCGCTTTTAAACACACTTAAAGCATTGGTCTGCCTTGTGTTTGAACCTGTGATACTGGGATACCCAATCAGCCATACCAACTTTTAAAATGGAAAGAATTTTAATTACAAATTGATACATCTACCATATCAAAAATGAAAGTAAGTTTTGATATGATAAGTTTTGAATATTTAGAAGGGCAATTCAAATACCTATTTTTTCAATTATTCGTAAAATTTCAGTGGTGCATTCCCTTAAAAAGTGTGGCAATCAAATTAAGAAGAAAAATACCAAATTTCATATTTCAGTGAAAAAGGTGAGGAGTTTCAAGAAATCCACTAACCCAAACAACTTCTAATGGAGAAAATGCTCAGTATTTGACATTTTAATTAAAATGATATCAATATGATATATGATATCTGCATGAATAATAAATAATATGTCTTAAACTTTATGTGAATAGCATTAGTCTTCTTCATTCGGAGTGTAAGATCTATAATTCTGCACGATGAATATAGCTCTTGGCACAATTTGTGTCAAGTACTGCGGAGTACTCATTAGCGTCGCTTTGTTGACATGTTTGTCTATTTGTCCGTTCGTATGCTGGAAAGAACCGGCCAAAACAGCTTCCGGTAAAGCGTTGAGATCTTATACACGGGAGCTTGAAGGAAATTTGATTCTGTCGATATATTTTCAGTTAGAAAAATGAATGTAAAACTAAGAATAGCTAAAATTAAGAACATCCGAATTTCTACAATGAGATACATATATGCACACCTGATTGCAAATCGATGGAACGGAATAAATACCCCATTTTTAAATTTAATTACTATTTAAAAGTCATCTCGGAATTCTTATTACTACCTATATGGCAAAGCGAGAAGGCGTATCGGAAAAAAATCGCAGCACAGAGATGTTTACCTGAGCATATCGCACATACTCGGCGAGTCCAGTGTATGTATACTCTGTTCAGATATCGCTATGTATTCTGTACAGCAATGTGTCATACATCGGTAGGCGCTAGAATATTATATAGACACACGTAGCTTCCAATCGCTCTATTTGTATTTCGTAGCTTACTGTACGTCAACTTACTAATATTTCACTCTTCTAATCAACCAGATAAGGCAAGATAAGAGACGATCGCAGTGCTGGTTACGCCTCAACGCTCTGTCGAGTAATAACAGATGTGTGTGGTATTCCGAAACTTCTAAAGTTTATGTAGGCTAAGGTTTGTGATAGATTTTGATATATGACTAGTGTGGAGAAATGATTAATTTCCATCAATTAACTAAAATAATAAGAGTAAAATGATGAAGCCTGGGGCTCAAGTACTTACGATAGTAAGTCCCCACAAACGGTGTATCCCGAAGCGAGAACCCCTAGTGGTTTACCGGGGAAATATACGAGTCAAATGGAGAATTTGATGTCAGGACGGCACGTTGGCCATGGTAGCCAAAGGGTTAGAGCGACTGGATGGAAACCAGGAGATCCGTGGTTCAAATCCCGGCCATGGCATTGAATTTTTCATGACGACTCTATCTATGTGTATACCTATTAGTATGTACATATGTACCTATTATTATGTGCAGGATTCTTCATTTAAAACCTAACGGAGCACATGGCGTTTCGCCTCTCCCACGAACTTGCTGGATTCCCCCACTACCGGGTGCTGTTGTGGACGGTGAAGTACTTCCTTCTAGATTTACAATTCACGAGATAGTGAAGAAATTCGAAACCAATGGTTATGTGGCAAACAAAACGAAAGCGTAAAGGTACAGTGCGTAGTTAGTGTTAACAGAGGAAAAGTTAAACGACATAGGTGCACGTTTTGAAGTTCACCAACCAAACTCTACCCAAAATTAGCAAAACATTGGGAATTTCAGAGTCTTCTTCACATAGAGCAACTAAATTATTAAAACTAAAACCGTATAAGTGTACAAGTGTCCATGCTTTAAAATAAGGTGACCTAGTATCACGAATCATCAGCGAATTACGGCTTAATTGATCCACAGCTTCTGTTCTTTTCCTATGAGGCGTCCTCAGTGGTCGTGTAAACACCCATACAGTCGGTACTGACCATTGAACATCCACATCGTGTTCAAAAAAAACCTCATTATGGTCGGAAAGTTGGAGCTGGGTGTGCTTTTAGCGCTAGACACATAATTGGTTCAATATTCTATGAGCAGATTATAAATGCAGAGAGGTACCGCAATGATATTTGATCCTATTTTATCACGAACTGATATATATATATATATATATATATATATATATATATATATATATATATATCTGCTACTGCCCAAGCAGCAGATGAGTCCATGAATAGAATTAGGGAAGTGTTTGAAAATAGAGTGATTAGTGCTGGTGTATGGCCCTCTCACTCCCCCGATCTAACAGTGTGTGATTTTTACTTGTGGGGTAATCTGAAAGACCAAGTTTAAGAGACAAATCCTCATACATTGAAAGAAATAAACTAACATATTATAAATAAGGGCGCCTTGGTAGCGCAGTGGTTTGCGGCTCCCATGCTAAGGGTCCCGAGTTTGATTCCAGGCTCTGCGGTGGCGATTTTAAGTCGGCCCTATCCACGCCTTCACCGCTGTCTAGTACATGTTCAGTGTCCCCTATGCCCAACGTGGTTCGGAGTCCACGGTATAAGCTGTAGGTCCTCTCGCCTCACCGTCATCTTCACTATCACCCTTCCATTACCTACCATGGACCCGGCTTTTGGGTGCCTCCACTTGATAAATGGGTCCAGTCGTCACGTGGTGGGACGAGGTTATCCCGAAGGCCAATGTGGGTAGTGTTGGTAACCAACCATCCAACATATCAGAAATGATATTGGAAACATTACAGTGGCCCAACTCAATCGTGTGAATCAGAATGTGTTCTCCCGATATACTGCTCGTTCAGCCAAGAGCGGATTATACTTCCAGCATCTTCCTATAATGTAAGAGTATTATAGGTACATTCTTTACGCGCAGAGTTTATGTAGGAGCAAAGCCGGCTGTGGCATACCCAATTGCGCACAAGCAAAATGTGGTGCGCCCGTTAGGTTTTAAATGAAGAAACGTGTATATTAGTTATGTGCTCGAATTTGTTTCGTAATAGTCCAGGATTCCATCTCCCTTTAAACTGTCTTAAATAGGTTTAAAGGTAAATTTTAATCAAGGACGATTGAAAGACTTTAAAGATTTTAAATTATAAATATGTCAACACTTATGTAAACATTTCTGGTCCATCGGCATGAGTGTAAACACGGTTGGGTAACCCTCAAAACATCTTCAGAAATG
>CM060958.1:27022731-27175231 GCA_030765055.1 Mantis religiosa
TTTTGTGAGCACACAATGCGGTTATGTCGAGCAGAATCACTTAAAAGATAAGGTAATAAATCCTTTAAAAAAATACTTTCAAATGTCTCTGCCAGCAACTAGTAATTTAAAATTCTACTGATAATAAAAGGAGTTATGATTATAAAGACAATGTTGAGCGAGGTCTACCGGAGTGCAAACTCCCCCTCTATCAACCAGGGAACGCCGAAGCAATCTCCGTGGGTCTTTCCATTAGGGCAATACATTAAGTCTATAAAGCTCTCCTCCCCCCCCCCTCCATGCTTTTGGGTGGAAGTGAATACGCCACTTATCGCGTAAACCTACCTCAGAAGACTATCGATAATCTGGGTCAGGCCGCCAGGGAGCTAGCACACCATGCTCCTAGCCAGCCAGGCTAGTACCTGGGCTTTTTAGGCGTCCCTCAACCATGTCCGGGAGGCCAAACCATCCAGACGCGCCCAACGTGGATTCCAGTGGATGACGGGAACCACTACCCCGTCGAGACCAACGCAATCCCAACAGCGCACTGAGCTGAAGGGTGGACCCCCTCCGCTACAGGAATGATTATAAAGACAATATAATTATGTTATATGTATGTGATGTAGCAGCACTCATTCAACTTAATATATCGGACTCAATTACCGGGCGTTTTCTGGTTTCCCCGAATCAGCAGATGAAAGCTGGAGCGGTTGTTCTTCTGTACATTATCGTTTCAGGCTTTTAGGAAGACTACGGCGTTCAGCATGTTGCGGCTTGTCGGTAGTGGTGTCGGCCGCACCCTGTGAGCATTTTCATTTGAGGGATCTCTGGGCACTGACTTATGGGTAGGCTTGATATTGGCAGTAAAGGCGCTCAATCTGGTATCCTTAGCGATCTGTACACGTAGACCTCAGGATCCGGTCTACCTTTTGAGTGTCTCCCACACCACTCCTGCAGGATTGCGCACAAAGCACAAAGGTCCAGATTGGCCTACAAGCGGTGTCTTATCTGTTTCGGAGGACCCTCCATCCACTTAAATGACTTCCGCGCGTCTTTGTAGCCTGCTGTCTTAAGAAAGAGAGAAAGAAACAAGGAGAGAAAATGAGAGAGAATAATAGAAAGATAGAGATAAAGAAAAAGAAAGCGAGAAAGTAAGAATGAATGGAAGAAAGAAGGAAAGAAAGAGGTGAATGAGAAAAAGAAGGAATGCGTGGGAAAAAAGAAAGAAGAGAAAGAAAGAAGAAAGGAAAGAAAGGAAATAGTAAAGGAAAGAAAAAGAAGGAAAAAAGGAGGGACTGAGGGAGTACGTAGGGAAGAAGGGAGGGAGGGAGGGAGGGAGGGAGGGAGGAAGAGAGAGACGGAGGGAGCGCGAGAGGAGAGAACAAGAAAAAGAAAAAACTAGTTGTAAACCGTTTCTGCTTCAAAAATAGATGTCCAAAAATAGGAGAGCTTTCACTGGACCACTGCCTATTAGCCCGGATAATCATTTTCTATGTTACAAATGTTCCCATTTAGTGTTAAGACAAATAACATATTATTTAATATCTTATTCTGGAAAAGATTTTTACGCTATAAGTATTTGTTTTGAAGATGTTATTGTGAATGTAGTCTAGAATGGAATTAAAGAATCTCATCACGAGGACAGCTGGGGAAAAGGGTACAAATGCGTTTGTTGTAAAGGCAAGGAGGAAAACTCAAGGAAGAAAATGTGCGCAATTTAGGAAGAAATAGAAAGAAAGACCTTAAGTCAAGCGTTAAATGAAGAAGAAAATAAAAGCAGGCCCAAAACTTGGAACAAATACGGCTAAAAGGGAAAGAATTGTTGTTACAGAAACAATTCTGTTGGAAGAGGAGGACGGAATGTATCCAGGAAACGAGAAATACGGAAAGGATAAAACACCCAGGTTATAAACAAGGAACGTATGTGGAAAAAAAGAAATAAAACAGAGTGAGAAACGAATAATAAATGTAGATGAGGGAACGAATTATGCAAATAGAGCTTAAATCCAACTTTACACTCGCAATAGTTGCAGGAGTTCAAGCAGATGCCTGGCTCCAGGGGGTGAGAATATCGTGACTGGATTGCCAACGACATAAGGGTGTGACATGCCTTCCTGACGGTGTAGAAATTGACCACGTTTGAAGCAAATACCAAACACCGCGCTAAAATTTAAATTAAATATCCATTACCTTAAAAAAGAATATTTTACTGAAACGGAGTTTAAAATAAAAGTTGAATGATTAAGGCAGATAACTATGTATGAGTTTATACCTTGTGTCTTAGTAGCAAGCGAATATTTTAGCTACAGGCGTGGTATCAGGAGAGTAGCAATAATTTAGTTGAAACCATTAAGCTACAAGAACAATTAGTCCCCATTAATTGAACTAATAGTGGCTTGAATATAAAGCCCGGGACTTCAAGTACTTGCGCGTTGCAAATCGCCATTGACGTAGTTATCTCACATGTACCTCTTTATGAGAGCTCCTAGTGGTTTACCGGGCAAAATCCGAGTCATTTGGAGAATTTAATGTCGTGCTTGGCACATTGCCATGGTAGCTCAGTAGTTAGAGCAACCGGATGGAGATCGGAAGATCCGTGGTTCAAATTCCGGCATGGCATTGAATTTTTCAGAGTTCTGGTGGCATGTTTACTATTGCGGCTTTCAACCCGCTACGATTTGTGTCGTTATCAACGCCTTTTTTCTAAAATAACTTTCACCATATCTGCTACTGATGAAATCCTTGAGATAACTGATGAAAAATATACGTAATTACTGATTTCTTGTTACGTTGCTCTACTACAGAGTAATCTACTTGTTTTATGGTTTCTTCACAGAGGGGACGAGCTATACGTGCATTCTATAGCATAAAGCGATATATTTTCCACAATAGTCGTTCTAAATATTGTGACTTTGTGGGTTCGTAGAATTAAAAACCCAATTTGCCGAAATTCTAAATGTTCTTTATTTACGTAGAAATACACTCACAGCAGCAGTATTACATCACATATACAATCTACCAAGGTCGATGATCACAACAACAGCGTTCTGATTACACCTGTTTACACCAGCTTTCGTTACAACACTTCACAGCTGTTTACTACTACTGCTAAGTTTGCGACTCGTTTATGACTCTTTTATATACCTCCATTGATAATTTCTAGACTGTTCCAGAACAATCAAGAAACCGAATAATCTCTATCAATCAAGATGTCGCCAGAAATTTCCATTTATCTCTGTTTCGGCAGACCTCTATCTGCGTGCTATCTTTATTTGCCGGCTCTTTGTGTACACAAGCCGCGCTATCGTAGATAACGGGTTCGCGACAATATTACAAATGATTCAATAGTTATCAAAGTTCACAATCAAAAAAAATTTAAGACAATCTTTATGGGGTAATAAATCTATATAGAGCTCGCCAACGTAGCATGAGGGTAGCGAGTCTGCCTCATGTTCAAGAGGTCCCGAGTTCGAATCTTGGTCAGGATTTTCCCTTATCCTGAAAGATGAATGTCGAGTAGGTAGCTCTATGCTCTAAGTACGCTGGGCTCCTTTGAGCATTATTTCACCCATTTCATATATTATGCGATATGATAACGTTGGAGGAGTTCAAAGGTCTATTGGGACTAGAATAGCTTATTTCAGATTTTGTTCTTTTTAAAAACATGGTGCATTAAACATTTTTATTTAAATTCTTTTTTGTGTACGTCTTAGATACGTTAGCTACATAGAATTACACAAAATTCAATCAGAATGAAAAGGGATTTACAGGGCATTAACAGGAAATTCAAGATACACGTTTTATCTAACATGCGTATACCTTAAGAATGTCTCATTTTATTTAAAGTCGTAATTTATTACATAGTAAAAAGTATTTGGTGTCTATCCGAAATTTAGTTTATCAGTTCGCAGTTTACGACGTTTTGTTGAAAGCTGGGCATTAATGTTTTGGATGAAATACATTACTTTTTTCAATTATAATATATACAACTATACTGAGACCAATAATAAAGTATGGTTCAGAAAGCTGGGTGTTGACAATCAGAGAAGAACAATGGTTATTACGGTGGGAAAGGAAGATCCTGAGAAATATATTTGGAGTGATAAAGGACTTGGACGGATGGAGAATGCGGACTAGCTTGGAGTTATACAGTGCCTACTTGGACAACCAAATATAGTAGTGAAAATTAAACAAGGAAGAATAAGGTGGTTTGGCCATGTGCAGAGAATGCCGGAAACCAGTATAGTTAAGAAGATACTCATAGGAAAGCTGGAAGACAGAAGGAGAAGAGGAAGACCCAGGAAAAGATAGGTAGATGATGTAGAAGATGACTTGAGAAAGTTGGGGGTTAAAGGCTGGAGAAGAAAAGCAGAGGACCGAGTAGAATGGAAGAGGGTGGTTAGGTAGGCCAAGGGTCTTAATGGCCTAGTGTCTACTATCATCATCACATTACTTGTTCTGCTTAATACGTAAGCAAGCGAGTCAGAGCCTGTGAACACGATTGTCGGTCTCACGCCCACATACCGATACGGCAAGGAGATGTGGTCAGCATCTGACACCCGCAGCCGGAAAGTTGGCTTTCTAGACCAGGATTCGCTACCTAGCATATCTCCTCAATTTCCTCACGATGCTGAGAGGGCAACGATCCTATATCCCGTATTTAAAATTTGCACACTACAGGTATGAGAGGCATTCCGAGTGTAGGGAACCAAAGCACAAGGCTCTAGCCCACTACGCCACGGTACAAGGCATAGGAAGTAGCAGAAAAGTAAAAAGCAAGGGGAAAGAGGAAGAGCCAACTGCATTTATTTTTTATTTTCGATATTCTATAAAACACATCCAAAATTATTGTATGGCCATATATTGTTTTAAACATGAAGTATTTAAACAGCAAAATTCAACCGATCTGTTGTGGCGATTTGAGAAAGGGAAAGTCTCTCACCAAGTGAAGTGGTACTATGATGAATTCAACACAACAGTTGTTCTGAAGGCCGTGAAAATTATCGTATTGTTAAAGCAGCATTTTGCTTAGAATCTATGGAAAAAGCGAGCATAGTTTTCCAAATAATTTTAAAGTTCTTTTCTATGCTGTGCATCTGTATCTTAAGGTCTAAAACACGAAAAACTTATTTGTTTTCTAAATTTTATGCTCCTTTATAGCTTCTGAGTCTTTGAGGAAGTATTAAAATGTTTTCTCTAAGTGAATCTAACATTTGATATTAACCATTTCTGCACAATTGAGTGACGCGCGCTTGTTGGGGACACTGAACTTTAAATACTTATTTCCGGTGAATTTCGATATCCACATTTTTATTGGACTACAGTAGGTACCACCAGAGGTGCATATATCACGGCTGTCAGGCATAACGATGTCACTGGTTGTTAAGATTGACGAGGACGACATTCTGGCTTTGTAACCCCTTCTCGCACGTCACAAAAAAACTTGATTGTTCAAATCCTTGAGGAAAAAGCATTCACCGCAGAAGGATGACATCCTACATTTTTTTATCTTCTTCTTTCCAAATAGTAATAAAAAGACATCGTTTTATCAACGTTTTAAAATAAATTTCTCTCTTCCACGCATCGGAGCTATCATTTTAGGGAAGCCCTATCCCTAAATTACAATTAGGAGTAGAAGATATTTTAAAAGCAGAAGAATAGGAACAAAAGGAAAGGAGATGAAAGTCATAATAAAATATCTTCATTGAGTTCTGACAGAAATACATTATTTATAGCTCAGAGTTCAGAATTACTGCTGGAAAACATATTTCGTAACAATCCCTGCCAATTATTAATTGAAAATGTTATTTCCTTTGCATACAAGCTATTTCTATAATTCACTTTACGTTTTACTGGAAAGACTTAAATTGGGAAATAGACTTATTACGCCTAATATAAAGAAATCGTACAAAATTGTTTATATCATAATTCGATTTCTGTTAGTAAAGAGCTCGTGTGTAAAAATTTATATATTCTACATTTTCAAATGCTGTAGCGTAGATGGCAGGGTGTGCAAGAGGTCACGAGTTCGAGTGAATTATCTGGATAAGGTTTTCCGGGGTTTTCCCTTGCCCTGAAACGGACTCCCTTGAGCATCTTTTCATCCGTTGCATTCTTCGTTGGAGGATGTAAATTAAACAAATAGGTGTGAGTGGGGAGGGATGAAGTGGGAGTCTCGAAGAAAGATCAGATCTGGATGACCTTCGATAGCAAAAACAGGATCCCTAACGTTTCCAACATGTGCTAATCTGCTGCCAAATCTCTGTCCCGTGCCATCTGAAGCTCCTATGATAATCGAGGCAACGCTCCAGCAGTCCCACCAAAGGCCAGGGAGAAATCTTTCCAGAGCGCAAATCACACCGTCCTCGCGCAACACACCAAGCGCCGTCACCTGGTCCTATAGCCTGAAACAGATGAAAGAATGCTGGAAACAGGAAATTCATGGCAGAATAGGAACCACCCCAGCATTTTCCTACCGATTCGATGAAACCACCAAAAACCCCATGAACATTCGTCGTGACGTTCATCTTCTTACGATAAGGGAAAATCCTTTATCCAGGTAATTCATCCTAACTGAGAATGAAACCTGGATCTTCTTGAAGTGAGATACACATGCTACCCCTACATCACGGATGTAGCTAATGTGCTTTTGTCTATCAGTTATACAAATTAAGACAAACTTAATTCTCAGTGAAGAGGGTTTTTCGGGTTATCTACATAATATTTAAGGTTTGTGTTTAATTAATCATATGATATGGTATTTAAATAAAAATCGCTTCAGTTATTGCTAAGGAAATAATACACAAAAAGGGTAGTTTGCTGTTGGGCAATTAAGCGAAACTTTGCATTTTGTATCCTTGAAAGACACAGTAGTTAAATACAATGTTTCGTATTCATTCACTTTTCGTTGAGTCATGATATAAGTATGCACATTCCAGTCTTTTGACTTCTCTATTGATAGTAAAAGAGCACAGATTTTGTGAAACACACTGTGAAGAAATTGTAATATTCAAACGGTTGTTAGCCATGTCAGCAAAGCTCACGAACTGTCACATCCACAAGTAATTGCTATGTTCCTGGGAAATGTCCCCTGGACAATGGAACAATTTTATTCAGCAAGATTGAAGGAGATGAATTGGAGAGCTTTTGAATTATAATGAGTCTAAAGGGAGTCGGATCACGTTCAGTTTACCCTGAAATATATCTTCTGGGATCGCATATATTACACGCTTATGGATATTAAGCTTTACAGCCAGAAAAAGGCTTAAGTTTTCTTGCTTAAATAATTTTCTTGCCCTTCGGTCCTTGACGTTCCCTTTTCACAATGATCAGATAATTGAAGTTCAGAAATGAGATCACGTTCCCACCATTTAACTCATACCGTTCTTGGATAGAATTATAATGAAGTCTAAGGGGGCATTGGACTAAAATCCATAATGGTTATCAACATTTTCGGGTAATCACACTAATGCCTAAAAATGAACCAAATTTGTCTCTTCAATGTCATCACTTTACGTTATGTAGCGATTTGACAAACAGTAATTTTCAAGTAACGGTTATAATTGTCACAGTTTACAGTGATTTCACGGTTGCATACAACGGTTAACAGTGACGATTAAGTTGTTTATCTTCATGGTTATCACGTTCGCAGTTAACTTTAGCTGTAACTATATTTCACTATGAACGATGTCGATGCAACTAACTTTGTAATCTATATGGAAGTTTCTCTAGTTATGTCAAAACTTCGATTGCTATGGTGGCTTATAATTGTAAAATGCACTCGCATTTGCTTCTAAAACCCTGCATTTACACACTATTTCTACGTATTAACTAAGGTATATGGGATCCTAAATATAAACAACACGTGATGCTGGGATAGCAAAAGAAAATACATAACTACTGCCAACATCAATATGAATGAAATGAAACTTATCACAACATAAACAGGTCACATTTGTCCGCACATTCATACTTCAGATTCTGTGGGGATTAGGACATTATTCTGGTTCAAGAAAAGTTTCCCCAGCCGAATCGAATCTGGAAGTTTTAGACTGAGAATACAGAACGCTGACTACACTGACTGTCAATGCTACATTTGTGATCTTATGTAGAAGCAAGTGCCCTTGCTGCTAATATGTTTTGACAATTTGTGACCCAATAAATGTCTTCCTTCTTTTTTCTCCCTCAGCATCTTCCTCCTTCCTCGCTATGGCGCATCACTTGGCAACAATGCAGCTATAGTGAGTCTGTCTCAAATTAGAACGATCCTGTTTCCTGGGGGAGAAAATTCCATTATTTATCTTCTCATAAGAGTTTGATTAATCCTATTTAGCATATTTATAAGACTAATAAAATTTTACTTTGAATATTCAATGTATATATTTTATTTGTAATGTAAAATATCTTAACATGTGTTCTTTATGAAAAACGTTAGAGCCATTTCTTTAAAAACCTAAAAAATAACGAAACATGTGTAAATGAAACTTTGGGTGAGGGTCTTCCTGAAAAGATTGCTTAAAAATGTGCGACGGGTTTTCAAATGAAAAGATGCTATGCAGCACTATGTACGTTGAGGCTACTAATGCAACAGGATCTCAGAATTGGGATGCTGTGTTACCTTAACGGATGTTGCTGCGTCCTGTCCTTGGGGATGGTGCCGATGTTCGGTCTCACAGCCGTCTTAATCTGAGCTTTTGCTCAGGGTGGGCGATTCCTTTAGATGTTGTCCACGGCTGCTGCAGTCGAAGCATAAATATCCCTTTCCTCGCCTTTGGTCTCGGACGGAAGTTAGAACTAATTTATTAAATGAAACGAAATAATCGTTTTAATTATTTTTAAACTTTCCAGTATTTAATCCAATATGAAGTTAAAACGCCTCGTAACACAAAGTAATACGTAACTTCAGAAGCGTCGGTTTCCTTTACACTATGAAATTATTTTATAACTGTTCACAATATAACTTGAAACCAAGTTCCCTGACTCAGAGAATGTGTTTTACTTCCAAACTCCATACACAGAATGAGCTAACTTTAATCTGAAATAATTGACCGTTCCTATGGCAATTTAATAATTTCTCATTGGTTTACGTCATCTTTCGTGACTCACTTTTCATTACCATATTAGGTAATTTACACAATATTTTGTTTAAATCATATTTAAACAATTTAACATTCAAATAACTTTTTTATAATTTTAGACTACTATTATCAGCAGTAAACACATTAACATTATCCTTTTTCTTCGTTTCTACCTATTGAATTGCAGTCTACCTTCAATTGGTTCTTAATCTAGTTCACTTTCCACTGAAGTTTTTAATTTCCAATGAATTCTTTTCTTAATAAATTTAGAATAACAAAATTGAACTACAAACAATATTTAGGGGTTTAGAATAAAAAATAACCGGCACAAATATCTGACCCAAGTATCAAATAAGTAGAGTCACACTGAAAAATTCAACGTCATCTCCGGGTTTTGAACCGCGGATCTCGCGAATGGAGACATCTCCCAGCATGTTGAATATGGTTACTCAATGGTTAAGAGCAACCGGACGAAACCGGGACATCCGTGGTTCAAATCCCGGCTATGGCATTGAATATTTCAGTCTCACTACCTATTCAACCTTAACCTACACACGACTAGTGTGGAAGAATGATTAATTTGCATAATTAATTAAATGTAATATTTTTTCGTATTTTCTGTTTTTTCACATTTTAATGCGCGAACTGGCACATCTTTCTGTAAGGTTTACAGGACACGTAAAACTCCTGTGCTTTCAGTAGATTTGAGCTGACCCTAACCTGCATCTGTTTTGCAAACGCTGAGTTGCCATGACAATGAAAAAGTCCTTACTTGAGATGCAGGAATGTATGGCAGTTAAGATATCACTCAAACACATCTGCTCTCACGTTTGTGATTCAACGAGCAACTGGGAGGCAGATATTTACGACTTTCACCGCAGTTTACATTTTTATGAGAGTTAAACAGCAATGAACATAAACTGTACTGCAACAGGTTCCTGCAGCTCGTATATTACAACTTTAGGAACCTACAGTTCACAAAGTCGGCATGTTTGGCTCCACATAATTCTTACAACTAATCCTCAAAGCCATCCAACGTAGATAACAAGCAAAGAATTCAATGGAAGAAGGCGTAAGGACGCTGTTCATTGTTCAGTTCCAGATAGTATTAACTTAATATATGTTCTGCAGCGTTGGCAGCTTCTACACATATAATAAACCTGTGAAATATAAGTTGTGTGTTTCTCGACGGCATCTCCAAAGCCATTGAATCAATTTTGGTGATTCTTTCATTATTAAAAGCATTATTAAAAGTTCTTCCCATAAACACAGGCTATCGGACAGTTCCTAATTTGAAAATTAATTTCTTCTTTTTCCACTTAAAGTTTAGGCTACAATTCCCGTTCCGACAGACTTCTTCCCAACTGGGTTTTGGTTGTCCTCTTGAGCGCCACCCTTCTGGTTTGCATTGTAATGCTAACTTCGTAAGTCTGATATTATCCAGTCTTTCTATGTGTTCATCCCACTACCATTTACTGTTGTGTATCTTCTCTGATATATCAAATATATCAAATACTCCCCTCATATTTGATTAGATATATGATCTTTAAATGTGCAACCTGATATTTTCCTGAGGAATCTCTGCTGTTTCTAACTTGCTTTCCTAAACTGCATCTCTATTGAGGACCCTGTTTTTACTACCATATAAAAGTAGAGGTACTGCAAGCACTTTATAAAACTTCATAATTGTCTCTTTTCTAGTTTTGTTTCTTAATGTTCTCTGAATTGTTCTACACATTTGTTGGAACTTTGTAAGCTTTTTATCGACGTCTTTTTCTCTAAGGTTTGAAACGCATGACCAGAGTGCTCCCAGGAATCGAAGCCAGGACCTCCCCAATATAAGATTTGTTACGTTACCACACAGCCATCTCACTCGGTAAACTAAGTCGATGTTCAGATGTTCAAAACTGAGTCGCTGTATGCTGATCTAGTAATTTACTACTATTTCCATTATAATACAAAACAACTGAATAGCGACAACATTTTTAAAAAGTAACAAAAATATCATTTAAAAAACAACAAAAAATATAACAAACAAAAAATAACAAAGTTAATTTTTAAAAATTAACATAGGATATCTAAAAAATGGTTCTTCTTCCGTTGGTATAGGGCACAGTTCTGTTAATTTATGGTCTTCTACCCGTTGTGGTAGAGGAAGCTACAACTATTGATCAGAGAAAGAAATCCAGGGATGGGTAATCAGCCCGGTCTCCGGAATGAGAGTGAGGGAAGTAGATGAACGGAATAAGGGCAAAGTGAATGAAAGAAAATGTGATAATGGAGCAATTGGTGGAATGATGGCGGGGGAAACCGGAGGTCCAGGAGAAAACCCGCCCAAGCCCGTGTTGTCCACCACAAATCTCACTTTGCGGTCGCTTGGGATCGAACCCGGGCCGCCTTGGTGAGTGTCAAGTGGTCTAATCGCTCAGCCACGTGCGGTTAAAAATAGCTGGGACCAAATAAGTTACTGGAAATAAGTTGTGCTTTAAAAAGATCTGCATTTTTGTGTAACACTTTTGTATCTCTCGTTTGGTTATCAATCATACGAAGATACAAAATTCCTTTTAAATGAAGAAACCATCACAGGTATTCGCAGAAAAATCAAGATATGCGTTTTATTTGGTAGACAAATGTCCTAAATATTACGTATCTTAATAAAAAAAAATCATTAGGTATAGTCATTACACAAATAAAAATATTTGTCACTTATAATCCACTTATCTTAAGAAGTCGACGTTAAAACTTCTTTCTTCTTATTCAAATCGATTTCGAAACAACGATTTTTAAACAACGGAGTTTATTTTCACTGAAGATGAATGCAAAATGCCTTCGAAATCGATTTGAATAAGAAGAAAGAAGTTTTAACGTCGACTTCTTAAGATAAGTGGATTATAAGTGACAAATATTTTTATTTGTGTAATATTTATTACTCCACTGTAACTAGCTTCAATTTTCCGTATAATTAGGTACAGTCATGTTTGAGAAAATCAAATAAAAGTCTTCCATGTAAATAGCATTTTTGGTTGGGTAGTTTTCTTGTTTTTTTAAAAAAAAAACTTTGTTTTTCATCTTTGGAAGATGCTGAACTTAAAATACCAAGTTTGAAATTGTTGCTTTTCGTTTGTCAGTTACCTGTTCAAAACATTATTCAAAATAAAATTGAATTAAGGGTTTCTCAAAACAAGTATTTCCAGTGAAATCTCATGTGGAACTTATAGGTAGAATGCAAGAAGGTAGACAAAGAAAAAAGTTACCGTACAACGCCGGAAAGGCGACTGGAATTTTTATAGCTACAATTCTAAGTTGCAAGGAGAATGCCGAAGTTTAATTGAATTTTCAAGCAATAACAACGTGGGTACGTCATAAGATATCAGTAGTCCGCAATCTTGTCTTCTATAATGTGTATTATAAATGCGAATACTTAATGAACCTTAATGTACTTGGAAAAGTATAGACCGGTTTACGGTAAACTTGAGGCAACAATTTGTTCACATAATAGCACATTACGTGATGGCGTTGCCTACCAGAAATATTGCTTTCCCTGTGCACGTAGTTATTATCTTTCCTTTTATAAGGTCGGAAACTTCTTGTCAGCTTTATGTTTCCGTAGCCAGAAATGTCCCATGAAGTAAATTATCTGCTTAGCCACACTTTTTGTCCTAAAGCAATGTAATTTTGCAAGCCAGAATTATTCATATATTCTATAACTGTGTTTATTTTTAAATAATTAGCTCGCTTACCCGATTTTGCACAGAGGATTTTTAAATTCCAGCGACGAAAAGGGTCTGTGTATGTATCTATGAACATAAATAAAAAAAAAAATAAAATACGCTTTACATGGAAAAATTATCAAATATTTTTATTTTCTCAAAGCTTGGACTGGATTGGATTACGGTAAGGAGGGAATTTGGCACTCCGAACAGTCTTGATCTGTTGCACCTATGCCCCAAGTTGGGCATCCCCGAGAGGAAGGATCAGGCGAGAGGCGTCAAAGGACCTTCCCAAGGAGAAACGACAGCATAGAGGGCAGGTCCCTACACTTTGCCAGTTGGAAGCTTTCCGGCGGGTCAGCACAACCGGTAGCTCACCCGACTGTGGTCCGGAAAGGCCCCACCAGGTTGGCTCAGAGACCGGAGACTGTCCTACCGGAGGAGGAACGGTTTGCTCAGAGGATATCATCCTGCCATGCACCGCCGAGAATCCCGCCAACACTTCTACCCTGAAAGAGACCATCAGATGAGAGATGATGTGAAATGACAATGTAGATGAAATGGAGGGATAGGAAATTCGGGGGATGTAATTAACCTACCCAGCATTCGCCTAGCGACCCGGGAAAACCTGAAAAAACGAAAGAAAACCATGGATCAGGTAGGTCGGCCACGGGAATCAAACCTGGACCTCCCGGATGCGGACTGCAGACGAAACCGTCCAAGCCATCCCCTTTAGTCTTCATTTTTAATGACTTTTTCATAAATAGTAAAATGTATCCGTATGTTCTCATTGTAATTATAAGAAAAGACGATATAAAACCATTTCTACAAAAGTTTATCTCGATTAATATGAATTAAATGAATAATAAGCACTTTTTAGAATAGTCTATAGAAGGGTGAGTTGAGAAAATGATATGACTAAACACATAAGATTTCGTTTAATGCGATTAGCTCCACATAAACTTATTCAGTTGTTTCTTGCAAAGATATGGAAAGAACATGGAATTTCAAAACAAGTATGTAATAATAATAATAATAATAATAATAATAATAATAATAATAATAATAATAATAATAATAATAATAATAATAATAATAATAATAATAATAATAATAATAATAATAATAATAATAATAATAATAATAATAATAATAATGATGATAATGATAATGATAATAATAATAAATAATAATAATTATAATAATAATAATGATAATAATAATAAATAATAATAATTATAATAATAATAATAATAATAATAATAATAATAATAATAATAATAATAATAATAATAATAATAATAATAATAATAATAATAATAATAATAATAATAATAATAATAATAATAATAATAATAATAATAATAATAATAATAATAATAATAATAATAATAATAATAATAATAATAATAATAATAATAATAATAATAATAATAATAATAATAATAATAATAATAATTTGAACAAAAATTATACAAGGATCTGTTACAATTATAATAAATTATAATATTCCACTCTAATTTTTCCTAATCTAAGTAAAATACTGGATATGAGCTATGTAGTTTTGGGGCTCCCTGGTCATTTAACTCTGATTATAGCCCACTGGTCACCTATTTCTTCCTTATTTCTCCATGTTAATTTCTTTAACCTTCTTAATAATTTTTCCTTTACTCATTCCGCAAACTTCCCTGTCTCCTTAATTTGTTTCGTGTTTTTCTGTATCCTTAGTGTTGCTATGGCTACGCTTTATTCTTCTGTTTGTCTTCCTATATTTCTTTTCTCTAATTTCCTAACTCTGCTTTCAACCAAGTAGTGCTCCACGCTTACTTCTCCACATAGTACACAATTCCCTTATCAATAAAGCCTCAGTCCTCAGCCAGACTAAACCCTCTCACCTCTGTCTATCACATATATCTATATAAGTTTCTCTTCCCCAGTTCTTTTTCATTTTTAAATATGTAGTTACTGATCTCTTGCCAAACAGATTCTCCCACACCTCTTGTCTTTTATTATGTTTTTAACCAATAACCAAAATCCTTCCAAATTTCGTTCTTGTTAATGCCAATTCTCCCTATTCTCTTCCTCCCCATTTTCCCCAGTGTCCTCCCTAATTCTGCCCAACAGCTATCCTTATATGCTAACCTATTTTGATCTTCTAAACACACCCTTAATACGAGAGCTGTTCAATAATGATCGCTTTTTTTTTTTTTTTTTTTTTTGACAACGTACCTCTACTCATCCTCATAATTTTGGTGGTCCTTCTCAAAATGGTCTCCCCTGAATGCGATGCACTTGTCCCAGCGTTTCTGCCATTCTTCAAAGACATGCTGGAAACCATTTTTGAGAGATCCTTCAAAATCGCCTCTGCAGCCTTCACCACTGCTTCTGATGATGGACAAGGCCTCCCAAGAAGTCGTTTCTTCAAGAAGGGAATAGAAAAAAGTCACATGGGGCTAAATCCGGACTATAGGGAAGGTGAGGGATGCACTTCACGTTGATTTTTGCAAGATATTCAGCAATATTGGCAATATGCGGCCGCGCATTATCGTGGCGCAGCATCCAACGTGGGTGGCACCAATGAAATGTTCAGTATTTCAGAAAGTGATCTTAAGGTAATTTGTCGATCCTCTCTCACAATGGCAGCAGCAGTGTTGATGTTTTCTTCCATAAGAGTAACTGAGCACCGGGTACAACTTCCTCTGAAATTGTCTCCCCTCTTTAAACATTTTAAACCACCTTCGAGCTGTTGTGTAGGGAAGAACAGACGCTCCATAGGCCTCCTGTAACATTTTATAGGCCTCAACTGAATATTTGTTGAGAAGAAAGCAGAATTTCAAAGCCGCATATTGTTCTTCGCGTGTTATCTCCATTGCAGCGGTAGGCTATACTGAACATGTCTGAACTTGCCTGGTTCTCACAGGCGGGAGCCAGGAGTACCAACCATGGAACTACCACGGCGTGTTTGTTTCACATTAAGCAAACAAAATATAATAACATTGAATTTTACTTCGAAAAATTATGACTGTAACAAAATTATGATCATTCTTTATTAAACAGCCGCCGTATGTTGCCATCGTCTTTTCTTATGCAGCTGTACCAATATTTTAAACATCTCTATCATTATTGCTCTTCTGCAAGCCCTTCCTACTTCAACTCTTGCGACTCCTTTCGGTGTTGATTAAAATAAGCATACACTATCCACTATATAAATGTCGAATATCTATTCGACTTCCTCTATATCCTTTGTAGTGGGTAGAGAAATAAGTGTGAATGTAATACATTAGGTTTTATTTTTCGTTTGACACTCACTTTCGTCTTTTTTTGCTCTTTTACCCCTTTACTATCATTGCCTCTGTTTCAGCGAAAGTATCACAATACACTCTTTCACACGAAAAGCGCGAAAGAAAGCTTTCATCCTAAGTCACACGAAATTCGCGGCGCCCACGTGCAGTGAACAAACGACGAGCGTAATATCAAAGAAGCGGGAAACAAAGCCGTGAGAAGAAATGTGAACGAATAAAAGAAAAGTACGAATAAAGAAAGATGGGTAACAAACATCCACAAGGCCGTCCTATGTTTACTGATTTGGATGGGCGAAGAATATAAAGAAGATCCAGGGAATATAAATCTCAATGGAAATCTGAGTATTTCTTTGCTGTTGAAATGCAAGTATCGGACTTTGTGACCACAACAACGCAGCCAAGCCTGCGTAGATATTTTATTTCGGCCTTGTGTGTTTATGAAGCGTTTATTTGTAGAACTAATTTACTGGACTTCCACTACAAGAAGACAACAAGGATGCTAAAATAATGCTGCAGTTGAGAGTCAGCCAACTGAATTAAATGTTCCATGTCCAGTTATGTGTTGACATAAATAACTTACTACAATAAATGGACTTTCAGCTTCGTGAAAAAAAGAGGAAACTATCAAGCGCTGCTAGGTGCAATGTGGTGCAACTCATTAACTCTCCCACGTCGGTTATACAACTGAATCTACTTGTGTGTTATTCATGTCTACGTTGTTCGTAGATATACGTTGCACATTTGGGCACGAACTCTGTTCATTAATATTTAGCTCAATTATGGATTTTCATAATTAAATGGATCTCGTTCCCACATTAAATGCATCCCACTTTTCTCATCTCTTGTATGGAGTGTTTTTACTTATTCATGTATAAATTATTTTTATGCTTAGTTAAGATACATTACGCTTTTTTGTTTACTGTATCTCTATCGTAGCACACAGCAGTAGGCATGTTGGGTGAGGCATCAACATTTTCGGGATGCGTTATTGCTAAGTATCTGTTAACAATAGTAAGGCCATTTTTCCCCAGGTTACATCTAATGATATATGATGACTAGGCATCGGATCCCATACACTTTTAAAAGGATATGAAGTTTACGAGTCTCGCAGTATTATAACCGCTGACGTCAGTCCCGGGGACAACACTCAGGGATAGTCCGGTTTGGAACGCGTAGCTTTAGTTTCAACACAACTACTGCTCGCCACGCAAGTAGATCTGCCTTTCAGGATTTGCAATATGTTTGACATATTGTTTTAATAATATTACTTTCACAACAATTATTGGACAATCTCCAGCTTATAAATACATTTTTTTATATTATTAACAGTCATTAAACAGCTTGAAGAATGTACTTTCGGGCTGTCTAAAAGCAGTGGAGGAGTGTCTGCAAAAATTAACAATATACAGAATGCACCACCTACCAAACGAGTACAACATAAATTGTGCAGTATTCTACACAAAAATACTGCATTTTCAGTGCTGCGTAATATAAGAAATAAACTAATTCTCGGAAAAAAAAAACATGAAAATGATTTGTACTACTCATATGCACCATTAACGTCATGTGACGTTTAACGAACTTTCTCCCAATGTTTTATACTGTTTCAGTGACAGGCGCAGAAAATTCACATTCGACCATTTACGAACGTACATGGTTGTTCGCTATAATTCCCGCATCGAAAGCAATGAGGAGGATGGCATATTGTAACGTATGTTACAGTTTGTATCCGTACCGCAGTGTACACACACAACGCACCGGTATACTTGTTGACACAGCGTTCGTTGATGTCTCGCTTGGCCTCGTTGATGTCTCTCTTGGCCTTGTATAGTACCTGTGCGCGTACATTATTAAGGTGTATGCCATCCGATGTCTGATGATGACGATGACGGAAATAAAGATCGTTTTCCGTGCTTCCCGAGGCTGCGGGTTCAAACCCGGCGGAACGCAATAGATTTTTTCGGGCGTAAAAGTCCTTAGCATGGCTTCCTTCGGAAGGAAATTAAAGCCAGTGATACGGTGTCATAGATTTACTGCACGTAAAAGAACCTCAAACTTGAATAAAGAGGCTTCTGAACACTAATGTTTTAGTTAGTGGGATGTGGTGCCCTGCCAAGCAGGCAGAGGTTAAGCTAGTGGTTGGAATGTTTACATAGTCTGAAGCAAATGAGCGGTAAAGGTGCGCGACAGAGTGAAGGAAACACAGTATCCGGTAATATTTGTGAGTACACTTGCCCACGTTTTTGGATTATCACCATCCGACTTAGAGTGAAGTTTTGCAACACTGTTGATTCTTTTCCACTGTACGCGACACGTGTGGCATGAATTCAGCAAGCTGTGTATTCCTCCCGCCAGCAAAGTACCCGATAGACAAGCCACCCCATCCCACTAGCTAAAACGTCAGTGAACGAACAGTAAGTGGTCTTTCACGCCCAATATACCGAGAGACCCAAAAACATCGTAGCCGTCTGTGCTGTTTTGCCTGTTGCCGCCGTTGTACATACATGTTTGGCATCTCTTTAGGAAACTACCGGTCACTTGCCGCAGTTCATGTTGAGAAATGCTGGCAATTAATCCTTCCAGGGTGTGTGGGTTTGTCTTCTACACATTATGCTTTAAGTTGTCTAAAAATCGCAGGAGGTTAGGTTGGTGGACTAACAGGACTACAAATCTTTACTAATAATTCTGTCCTGAAACACATTTTCAATTGTTCTCATCGAAAGATTAGCTGTATGAGCTGTAGCAGAGTGTTGTTGAAAAAAGACAATATCACGCTCTGTCAATTCTCTAAAAACGGGGGGGGGGGGGCAAAATTGTATTCACAAATGTACGGACGTCAACTGTTGACTCGAAAAACAATTGGCCTACAACTCTTTCTCCGCTAATGGAGAAATACCAGCATTTCTTAGCGTGAACTACGGCGAGTGATGGAGGTGCCATATATGGATGAACAACGGCGGTGGCCAGTTTCAGGCATCTTCTTTAATAACATGCGTAAGTAAAGCCTTTAAAAGTAGTTTTAAAAATAATGCATGGTTTCATCCGCGTCTGCCTATGATAGCACCACACGGCAACGAGCGCCGAGGGCGCGGATAGGCAAAACACTGCACAGTCGGTTAAGATGCTTTTGGGTCTCTGGGTAGAGTGGAACGCTGAGAACCACAGCACTTAAAGAGTGCCCATAAATGAAAACACAATTTCAATCTCGACAGTAAAGAAGTAGGTACGTCTATATCATGTCCCAGTGTGCATGATGCAAACCAAGAGCTAGAAATTATAGGATTTCTGATCACACAGAAAATGAAGCTAGTCACAGTGAAGCAACAAATATTACACAAATAAAAATATTTGTAACAGAATCCCCACTTAACTTAAGAAGCTGATATTAATAATTCCTTCTTTATAAAAGATCGATTTTGAAGGCACATTGCCTTCGTCTTCAGTTTATTATAAAAACTCCGTTGTTAAGGAAATCTCGGTTACCGTGTTATTTTCTTTTATTATGTTACAATTCCAACGTTACCAACATCTGAATACGAAACAAACCTAAAAACAGAATCAATTGCCGATATGTCAAAATGCATTACGTGATGTTTATTTTTTAAAATAAATATTTTCTCCCACACTATTAACTCTATGGGATCATTTAATTGTTTTAATAATTTAACTTCTGGATTTATTTCATGGTTAAATGACCAAAAATGATCTGCTACGGCCGATTTATCAATTTGTTTATATTTAATGTTACGAAAATGTTCTTTCTTTCTGGTTTCTTAACTACGTTTCGTCTTTCCAATATAAACTTGATCACAATCCAAACAATTAAATTGATAAATACCAGATTTTTTATTATTAGGAATTTTATCTTTTTTAGAAAATTGCAATAAATTTGTAATACTATATTTATTTTGAGGAACTAAATTATACCAACTTCTTTAAAAAAAATTTAAAAGTGTTTATTAAACCAAGGATGGTAAGTAAATTTTTTTAAAATTATAATCATCCTTTATTTCTTTAAGAGTAGAAATATCATTAACAGTTTTTTTTATATTTAAACTTTTCAATCTTCAACTTCTTAAGTTAAGTGGAGATTCTGTTACAAATATTTTTATTTGTGTAATATAGGATTTCTGTTATCGCAAAGTCTAAATGATAAATGATGTATTTCTATGATAAACGCACATAGTTGATGTTTGACTGTGGTGAAAATGAAAGAGGTAAAGAAAAATTAGCTTTTTAAGCCAGTATAAGCACAAGTACCTTATAATTTTTTGTTTCTAGTTTGAATTATAAATACAGTACTGGCATGTATGTAAGTACTCTAAATGTGGAATTATATTTATTATTTACTATTGTTTAAATAAAATATAAGACAATTGAGTAATAATCTAATAAAATAAATTTAGTTCTAAAAGA
Source organism: Mantis religiosa (assembly GCA_030765055.1). Taxonomy (NCBI): domain Eukaryota; kingdom Metazoa; phylum Arthropoda; class Insecta; order Mantodea; family Mantidae; genus Mantis; species Mantis religiosa. The sequence continues at coordinate 27,043,216 of CM060958.1, forward strand.
AAGTTTAATCTTATGTTTCTTCATATTGTACAATTTTATATATATATATATATATATATATATATATATATATATATATATATATATAGCTAAAACTGAGGTTTTACTCTACAATTATTTTGCATAACCTGGCGGTGGAGTTCGGAAGCTCACACCTACACATCAAGCAGCTTTACCGCTACACTCTACAGTTCGTTCTGATAAATGGCAGATTCTTTTAATGATGATACTTTAAAGATCATCTAGAGTGTGTAGGTTTATCTTGTAAGCTTTGTTTTTAGCTGCTGCATTTGCAGAGAGTAAAATCAAGGAAACGAGGGACTTAGCATATTGTTGAGCAAATTAAAGCAAGGGACTTTTTGGGGTAATTACTAAAAGGTAGTGTGAAGAGAGAAAAAATTCTTCAAAATCTCCACATCGTACCTTTGAAGTATTCTGAATCTAAGATCTAAGTTCAGTATTATCCGATTTCTCGGAAAATTAGTTGTGCCATCTACAGACGCGAACCTTTTAATGAAAATATGACTTATTGCATTCTCATGACTTCTCTACTCACATTTGTACAGATTATTCTTACTAACAATTATTCACAAAGTACTTGTCATTTTTAAAATAATTTACAATCTTAGTGGTATAAATAAATATCTCGGCAGAAGAAAGGAAAAAAAAACATCAGATAGAATGAAGAAATACTGGGAAATAGGGAAACTATTGATTGATTCAACATACCCCAATATAAACACAAAAGCACAACTGGTCCATTAAGGGCCTTGGCACAATTGTACCATGGCGTTTTACATATAAAGCAAATGTATAATATACCAAATTAAACTATTAGTAAGCCTGTAGTTTGCGTACCTCTACTGTTAAATATATTACGCGAGAGTTCATCAGGTGGAGACATTAAATTAAAATACGTGGGAATGTTGGGCATGACAACTGCATCGCCCTCAATTCCTTGTAATTTCGGTAAATGAAAACCAGCTGCTGTATTTCTAATAAACAATCATCGATGAAACATGTATACAAATGCACAATCAGTGCAGCTTTAATTATTCTGCTCATTTCTATTCATTATTAAACGTTAATTTCTGGCAAATGTGTATAAAAGGGCAGAAATTGAAGTGCCTTTGGCAAGGAGAAACACATAGTATGTTTGCAATGCAGATATACGATCTTTCAAAAGTCATTTCAGATGTTAAAGCAAAGAAATATAATAATCACTTAGAACTTGCTGTTATTTTGCCGCACATACGTATTGCTTCTATGGTCAGATTACTTAACCTGTGTTCCGACTTCTAAACACAGCTATAGGGGTCGTGCCGTGGCTCAGTGGTTAGACCGCTTGGCTCTCACCAAGGCGGCCCGGGTTCGATTCCAGGCGACCGCAAAGTGAGATTTGTGATGGACAACACGGCGCTGGGGCGGGTTTTCTCCGGGACCTCCGTTTTCCCCCGCCATCTCATTCCACCGGTGCTCCATCTTCATCTCATGGATCATCAGTGTCACCGCCTGCGGTGCCGTATGTAGTAAAAGCGGGCGTTAAACACTACACATTTCACTATACACAGCTATTGTGAAATAAATTATCGTATACAGTCAATTCAATGCCATGGCCCGGATCTGAACCACGGATCTCCTGGTTTCCGTCCAGTCACTAGCGTAGATGGTAGCATGTCTGCCTCACGTTCAAGAGGTCCCGAGTTCGAATCGCGGTCAGGGTGAGTTACATGGATAAGGTTTTTCCGGGGTTTTCCCTTATCCTAAAAGACGAATGTCGTGTGACTCTAAGCTCTATGGACCCTGGGCTCATTTGAGCATCATTTCACCCATTCCATTCACCGTCCGATATGACTTAACGTTGGAGGACGTAAATTTAAAATAATAATAATAATAATAATAATAATAATAATAATAATAATAATAATAATAATAATAATAATAATAATAATAATAATAACCCATTGAGCTATCATGGCCAACTTGCCGTCACGACAGGAGATCCGTGGTTCAAATCCCGGCCATGGCATTGAATTTTTCTTGTTGACTCTATCAAAAACCTTAGCCTATATACGGCTAATGTGAAGAAATTATTAATTTCCATCAATTAACTAAAACTATCGTATGTTTAAGGTTGACAATAAAAAATGAGTGTATTGTATTTTCTGGAAAAGCTTGTGAAATATGTTTCATTGTTAATGCACGTAATATACCTATAAACAAAAACGAAATCGCGTAAGCCATTTCCTAAGTACCCATTTTATCATTTCGAATTCCATGTATCTCAGGAGGTTTTGTCTGTGGCCTGTATTCGGGAGCCCTGGGTTCGATTTCCACGGCCAATGTGCCTGATCCATGGGTTTTTCGCGGGTTTCCTGGGTCGCCAGGCGAATGCTGGGTAGCTAATTATATCCCCCAAATGCCCTGCCCCTCCATTTCACCTCCGTTATCATTTCATATCATATCTCACCTGGTAGTCTCTTTCAGGATATGTGTCTATGGGTGTCTTGGTGCTGCATGGCAGGATGATATGCTCCTAGTAAACACTTTCTCCTCCGACGGGATGGACTCCGGCCTCCGAGTCGGCCACGCGGCAGGAAGGATGGTGGTTGTGCCAGCCTGCCTGGAGTATTCCCAGCTCTGGAGACGACCCCAGCTCTCTGAGCAGACCTCGTGGACTGTTTCAGGCCGCGGTAGTAGGAATGCCCGGCTGTCCTGGTTCACTGGGGAGTTTCCAATTGATAAGGTGTAGGGATCCCGCCCTCTATCGTGGCTCCCTCTGTTTCCAAGCACCTCATCCTCCCTCCCAGGGATACCCCACTTGGGGCATAGTACATACAAAAGACCAATCTGTTCGACGTGCCGAGTCCCTTCCCTAAATTCTTTCCTATCGTATTTAAATCGACAGCTAGGACAAGAGAATATTTCTGAAACTAGAATCATGCCCTACCCAATGGAAGTACATACATAGAAATTAATATGCCTTTCATAGCACCCCCTCCCTAAAAACAGTATAATGTGATATACTTACACGAATTTCTTTACCAATGACAAATCTTATTTCCGTTAAATATAGCGTTCATATACTATATTACTACCTAGAAATAATTTAGAAGTTAGCAGTATGTGATCACTGATCAAGTTACATTACATTCAAATATTTATTCGTACTAATAAGCTCTCGCGATAGAAAATGCAAGGGGGAAGGAAGAATGGTACCTCTCCCCCTCTCCCTCACCCCCCCCCCTCTCTCTCTCTCTCTCTCTCTCTCTCTCTCTCTCTCTCTCTCTCTCTCTCTCTGCCTTTGCCGTAGTAATGTTTACGCCGTTGTTAATCAGTACGCCATTTGACTGCATTAATTTTATTATTAATCCATACGCCACCACATGTGGCAGGCAGTGTTGATATATGAAATGATATTCCTAATAACATGTTTCAAGACCAAGCATAGACTTCTATCATGGAATACTTTGGAAACACTAACACTATTACGTCATGAATTTGATATAAACTGTAAAGATTTGTCTTTATTAAAATGAAGTAGAAAGAAAAATACACTTTCATAAGAACGAGTTGCCTACAGATACAGTAGATGACAGTGTATAGAAAGGCATGTGAATCTAACATAAATGCCTTGACCTTACACTCAGTGGTACACACCACTTGTTGCCAACAAGTTTAAAAGGTAAAGGACTCTTTTTTTTTTTTTTCCAATTACAAAAGGTGGTTTTACTCCCTTTGTTATCAAATAATACTGACAAATGCTTACAATAGTAGCTACAGGACAGCTGCATAATAATCGGGAGTAATTAAGGAATGCTTTCTGCTTATAGCGACACATAACCTACCTTCCGTGAATCAAAAACTTAAATGTATAAAAATAGCCAATCCTAAGCATCGTTAAGCTCGCTGATGTGGTGAAATCACTGTTTGACAATTAATTTCTATATAAACTAAACCTAACCTAACTTCTCGTGAATCAGAAACATGTGCTTTAAATAATCATAACATGGTTAAGGAACGTACTGTATGCTTTGGTGTACTTTCAGATGTTGGCCTAACACATGATGGCAGCACTTTGGGATGATCAGGATGATGTATTTACGGTGATTTGCGGTAAGCATTGTGAATGCGAAGGATTGACAAATATGACAGTATATCCCAAAAGATTTCATAACAAGGGAAACAAAACTGTCCAAAAATGTATACCTGACCAACGGTCCTACAGAAGTAGAATTATTACCATCATAAATAGAAGCTTATTTATACTGCGAAGAAATACCGCCTTGCCGTAAATAGCAATGTGATCAGGGTTCTGGTTCCCAAACACGAAAGCACCGTAATTTTTATTAACCACAAAACAGGCATTTTGCCAATACTTAGGTGGTAAATAGTACAAAGTTACGCTTACAAAGTGACCATATAACTCACCCACTCGGAACTTCCGTACAACCTCTTTTTCATCTTTAGGAAATGGAGGCGCTTTTCTTTATGTAGTTTTTCCTTGGAGACGCAGTAAACTTCTAGACCATAAATTAGATCAAGTCGAGCAAGTTGACTGTTATATCTACTATCAACGTCCGATGTTTAACCATTCGCCTACAAAGAAATTACTTTAAGCTTTCAGTTCAAACGTATAGTAATAAAAACGAACAGGACTGCTGATTTTTATTTGTTTTTCTCCGATTCGGAAACAACTGAATGTGGAAAAAATATCACTATCGATAATAGTTTCTCGGGCTAACAGCCAGGTCAGATTAGGGTAACTTAGCCCGAGAAACTATCATCAATAATCAACGCCGGGAAAGCTTCAAGTCATTAATATCACTATCGCTTATTTTTCTTTCTTTCTTTACCAACTGTTCTTGTAAAAGCTCATTACTTTCTCCCACAGCTTTCTGCATCATTTACCTACCAGGATATAGGAAATATTGTATTCCTTCCAAATATTTGCTGTCGGATGTCACGAAAATGTACATGTTGAGGCATTCTAAATCCAAGAAAGTATGTTTAAAAGAAATATATCCTAGGAAGGTTGTGTATAAACATCTTGACAAAAATGAAATGTCCTATAAATACCAAACTTGGTATTTAAGTTCAGTATCTTAAAAAATACCGACAGAAACACTTCGTAAAAAAATCTCCCATCTCAAACTATCCTCTGCATAGACGATTAATATTTGAGTCATAAGCATGGCAGGCGAAAATAATCAAAAGAATGCCCCACCTCTAACTAGTGTTACATGAAATGCAACGCTTAGTAATCAAAATTCGGGAAAATTCGAGTCGGGGAAATGAATGTCTTGCGTGTCCTACCTCGTTCGGCAGTAGCCTAGCTCACGTTCTTTGGCACGGTGCACATTATGTACAGATTAACACAATGTATACAACAGAGAAACGTTTATTTATTGTGTTGAGTTTTGCTCGAACGGAGTCACACGTGGACTGTCATGTCACTATCACCATGAATTTATATAGAAATTTCCTATCGTTAACATTGAAAACAAATATATAATTTATAGGTTGTTAGCAAAATGTACATGTTAGGCAAAAGAAGCACGACTTACAATAGTTCGGAGAAAAAGTTAGACGAGATGAAAGAGAACTCGAAACAAGTCGCAATCTCACATTACATTTTCATGATAAAATAATTGGTTTATTCTCTAGATCTAAATCATATGATTGTTAACTGTGGGAAATACTCATTAATACCAGATCAACTCAGTGTTGGAAGGTGGTGACTGGTGGTGACGCATTGGGCGCATTTTTATATTTCGAGTGTCATTTACCGGAACTACCGCTGCGTACAGCTAACTGCATTATCAACCGATCATACCAACCGCTTGGTACTGGCCCCATCCACTTTTAAAACGTGTGGAAGCAAACTCAAAAGAAGGCATGTTAAAATCCAGATATTCTAATGATCTCATACAAAAGAGAAAGTTTTTAAGTTTAGAAAACAAATGATAATTAATGTTTTAATAAACAAATGAGTTTGTTTTGAACTGAGGACAAATGTGGTTTGCCTTCGAAATAGATCTTCATTAGAAAGAAGAAAGAAATATTAATATCAATTTAAGTTAAGTGGAGATTTAGTAACAAATATTTATATTTGTGTGATATGACTCAAACATTGTGTCTTTAAAGCTATTAACACAAAACCAACTAACATGCTAAATAAATTGCCTAAATCAACTTCATTGTTCCACTTTTCCTGAAAATTTGGAACATGTTTCCCCCTTAAAGTTTTAGTTACTTTTTCCACTGCAGTTAAAATGAAACTCCAAACTGTAAGGAATGTTTCATGATATGCCACAGCAAATTCCTATATAGCTGAGAGAGAAAGCTTAGTATCACATTAATAATGTTCCTGGAGGTCATCATTGTACATTACCACAACAAAAATACACAAATCTTGTCTCTGCACTCTGGATTTTTGCTAATTCATTTCTGGTAATTGCTGCATTTATCAGAAGAGTTAAGCCCCCCTCGGTAGCATGGTGGTAGCATGTCTGCCTCACGTTCAAGAGGTCCCGAGTTTGAATCTCAGTCAGGGCAAGTTACCTGGATAAGGTTTTTCTGGGGTTTTCCCTTATCCTGAAAGCAAATGTTGAGTGACTCTAAGCTCTATGGACCCTGTGCTCGTTTGAGCAACATTTCACCCATTCCATTCATCGTCTGACATGACTTAACGGAGGACGTAAATTACACAAAAAAATGAAGAAGAAGAGTTAAACTATAAATGAATATGCAATGCAGTACAATTTGGATTATGTCATGAGGTAATTTTCACTTATTTATTGCACACATACATCCTACTTACCAATAGATCTTTGTTAAAATGGATTTGCTTTTTACTTGCTGCACATACACCTACATATGCCTTTCGAATCTTGCAAGTTTTACAAATCGAATAATATTTTTTCCAGGTTTACTTTCACTTTGCTATCATTAAAACGTAAATTATCATTTCCAATATTGGAATTTCATCTCAACGGAATACAGTTAACCAGTTGTGTTTTATGCACATCCTACATTGATCTCTAAAAAGGTACAAAATGGTCCATTAATATTTTGTAAAAGACTTTATATGGGGTAAAGTGATGTGCATTTGACAATAATGAGCACATGCAAGTGTTCCAAATATATGTTTCAGTTGGGATTTTTGGAAACATTGATATGGCACCCCTGGAATGTTTTAAAGATAAAGTTTATGCAGCAAATCCCCATACATTAAAGATTTTTACTTCCTTCTTTATAGTTATTAGGTCCATTTTAGGAATATTTTTTACTTCAATGGGTTTTTTCTTTAACAAATTTATAGTTCTTCAAATTCAAAGCCGTAATAACAAATAATGATGCTTTAACTAAATTAAAAATATTTATTACAATATTCTGAAGACTAGAAAAGCAAATAAGATTAGAAAATTCTAGTCTAGAACCTGAAATAAAAGATTAACATCTAATATTATGTTATGAATGTATGTTACAGTTATTCATCTTCCGTGTGGTGCGTGGGCCCTTCCTGGAGGACTTCTACCAATGTGTTACATATGGGTTCTATACAGAACCCTGGCAGGAGCAGCTATACACAACTTTCAGTTTGGTCTGCATGTTTGTGTTACCTCTAGTGATCCTCATCTCTACTTATGTCTCTACCATCATCGCCATCTCCAGTAAGTGCACTTCACATAACATTGAAATGATACATTGCATAACAAATATGTACTGTTTATTTCTTATAACTTAGTGTATGTACAATCAAGTGCATAAAATTTTGGTGATATAATAAGCAGGGTTTATGTTGGTTAGGAAATACTATATACTACCTTTGTGATGCCCAGTTTCAAAACCATTATCTGGTTCTACTACTCCAACTTAACATTTGCCTTAACTCTTTTCCTTTGATACTGAATATGAAAGTGACGTTTTATTGGTTATTAAATGCTATACTTTTCTTCAAACCAGCAACAGATGGCCTCATTCAGGGACTGGTGTAGATAGCTGTGGCACAGCATGCCTTCCAATTGCTCAGTTGAAATGTTCCACACCTTAACCCCTTTTACTGCTTTCTAACAAGGAAATTATCACTGCACTCACCTATTTTTCTGAAAATTGGATGGTTAATTCCTGCTGTATATAAATCATGTGCACCAAAAATCTGCTGAGGAGTAGAACTGCAATGTCCAAAACCGAAGTCTGGAAAGTGCTGCATACAACCACTTGCAAGTAGTTGCTGGACATCCCCTGATTATTTCCAAGTATTCAATTCTTGAAAAGACTCAATTCTGTCCATCACTAGCCAAGAGATAGAAAACAAATAATGACTTCCAAGTTTGGTATTTAACCAACTAACGCACACACACACGCGCACGCACACGCACACGCGCGCAAGCGCGCACACACACACGCACACACACACGCACACGCACGCACACACACGCGCACGCACACGCGCGCAAGCGCGCACGCACGCACGCACGCACACACACGCACACACACACAAACACTTCGCTCGCCTCTATAGTGCATATGGTAGCAGTGTGCCTACCTCACATTCAAGAGGATTCGAGTTCGAATCTTGGTCAGGATGAGTTATCTGGATAAGGATTTTTCCCCAGGGTTTTCCATTATCCTGAAAGATGAATGACTCTTTGGACCCTGGGCTCATTAGAGCATCACACCCATTTCATTCATTGCCTGAGATGCCTTAATATTGGAGGGCATAAATTAAAAAACAAAAAAACAAAAATAAATAAATAAAAGATACACACTATTTTGGATTCAGGGAGTTTCCAAACATTTCTGCTGAAAAATTGGTATTGAATTTTTGTTTGGAACACAATACTTCCCTTATTTATGTAGTAGAGAAAGAAAAATAAAAAAACATTTTGATTGGCTGGTACCAGCACTCATGTTAAAAATCATGGCTCCTGCATGACTGTTCTATGTTGCAGGGAGTGAGATGATGTTCAAAGCAGAAGTGGCTACAGGAGGCAAGTTTGTGGCATCAGAAGTGAACAGGAGACGGATAATCCACCGTGCCAAGATGAAGTCCTTGCGGATATCCGTAGTGATAGTGATTGCATTCATAGTCTGCTGGACACCTTATTATACTATGATGATCATATTCATGTTCCTGGATCCAGATGAGCATGTAAGAATCACTTAACATTGAGAAATATATAAAAGTTGTAAGCTTCACAAGTTCAAAAGTCAGAAATATTAACAATAGTTATAATAGCAATTCATCTGTGTAATGTCAACTCATTTCTAAATTAGTGTGTTAGTATGTCAGAGAGTTTTTGTTAACTGCTAGATACGGACCGACAAACACAATATTTAATTCATAAAAAGAAGAAATTTTCTGCAGTACTACTTGCTGCTCTGTTTACTTACAGTAAAGGAGGAATTGCAAATTGATGCAATGATTTTATCTTAAAGATTTCTGAAAGAAAAAAAATCCTATGATACATGCACATGACTTCTACAGGTACTTTCATTTACTTTTATATTTCTTCTAAACACCCCTCTTTCAAAAGCTTATTTTCTTCTCTAGACATTCAATAGTAATTGTTATAAACATTTACAGAATTGGTTTCAATACACATTTACTGTACGTAAAGGGGGACAAAAGAAGTTAAAAAAATGGTCAAATTTTTAAAATGTCCGTTGCTATTTGTTGGGTATGAAACTCCACTTTTGGCATGACAAGGTAAAACAAAGCCTGCCTCGGTAGCATAGATGGTAGCATGTCTGCCTCACGTTCGAGAGGTCCCGATTTCAAATCTCGGTCAGAGTGAGTTACCTGGATAAGGTTTTCTCCGGGATTTTCCCTTATCCTTCAAGACGAATGTCAGGTAACTGTAAGCTCCATGGATCCTGGACTCATTTGAGCATCATTTTACCCAATTCATTCACCGTCCGATATGACTTAACGTTGGAGGACGTAAATTACAAACAAAAAAAAGGTAAAACAAACAAATGATGATGATATCTTAAAACACTTAGTATTGAAAAATTCAAACCAATAACAAATAAATAAAGAAAGTAAATGTGCAGTTGTAATAAAATATTTTATCACTTTTAATTAAATATTAATTTTATATAATGTTGTGATATAATGTTTTAGTTTTCTTCAACATAATTAGTCTACTCAGGTAACCTTAAATTGGAAAGCTGAATAAATACTATTATAATTATTACTTTGGTATGCATCTTACAATTTGTATGTACCTTTTTTTTTCACATGAGTTCATTACTAACAAAGCTTGTCTGAAGATGTAAATATTTGAGGTCTGTATCAGTATCTTGCATGCTTCCGGCCTTACTATGGTAGGTACAGGATTGGCGACCCCGGAGTCCCAAGCCAAATTTAGGAAAAGAATTTAAATTACTGGACTTAATAAACCCAGAATATGATCTTTAAAATTAATTTAGTTAATAACCTACTGTCTCTCATTACGGATAAGGGACTATGTAACTAAAACTGTACAGTCAGGAGATAATATAAACATATAAACATTTAGGTTTCAGTGTTAAGGGCATAGAACCCGGCTCCTCCTCTATAATAAGTCAAGTCAAATGAAGTATCTTGCATTGATTATTTAATTCAAAAGAAACTTTAGAAAAAAATTTAGCATGGTTAAAAAAAATCATCACATTTTATAAAGGGGAGAGAACTTAATCTCTCTGTGCTCACTTTCTTCTCAGGTAGCCAGCCAGGTGAAAAGACGATTAGATAAATGTTTTGGGAGTGTGCATCTCTCCCATCATCAGGATGTTTATAAAATGTTATAACCACAAATGAAACACTGGATATAACACAACTATAAACAAAGACAAAACACTATCAAAATTTGCATTACTGAACAAAAGACAGTTTTCAGTCAATTAAATGCCAGGTCAGGAGATGGCGTGAGTATAGAAAATGTGTCAAAGAAACCTAACTACTTAACTTGATTATCAAGCTGTATTGATCTTTGCTTCTTAAATCGACAGATTTCCATTTTAAGGCCGGTTTCCAAAAGGAGCTGAACTGAAATCCAGCATCACAATTAAGTGTGCTCCTTTCAGAGGAAATCGCCAAAGCCTCCTTAATTCTCCGCTCCCAGTAACTGTTGCATTTTGCCAAGATGCTCATCTCCCGAAAATTGGCACTCTGGTAGTTATCAACACAATGTTCTGCCAGCCTAGACTTCTCAGGTTGCATTAAACAAATGCTCCGTTCATGTTTGATTATTCTAGTAGCGATGGTCCTTCCGGTTTGTCCTATATACGTCTTTTCACCTGGCTGGCTGCCCGAGAAGAAAGTGAGCACATTCATCGCCAGGAAATCTTCAGGTCTTATTTTAATCTCTCTGGTTTTACTAATAAGATCTTTTAATACAGGAAGTATATTTAATACACTGATTTTACTTTTGGACAAGAGTTCTTTACACACATTAAGGAAATATCCCTTAAATGGAAGCTTACCTGCAACCTTAAAAATCTGTCAGAGGAAATTTTAAGAATCCATTTGTAAATTGCTAAAAAATAAAAAGTTAATTGTGCTTTGTCCAAAGTTAGTGGTAACTTGAGCACTAGCAAGCTAGGGAAATGTATGTTGTACTTGGTACCATAATTGTGAAATACCCTGCCTTTCCTTTCTGTTCAAACTCCTTGCTAGTGATTCTTTGAAATTGCTGCATTTTTAGATCATATATTTCTTGGGCCACCACATGCAATTTAGTTGGTTGATCCAGACATAACAGATGTCTATGATTTGTAATAGACAATATAAAATTTCTGTTTTTTTTTTATAATTTTTTTCTTTTGTTGTGTTTGTTCACATAAATGTGTTATATTTTATTCTAAAGAATCTGACATACAAACAAAATGGTATAATATGTTAAAAAAGTTTATTTTAATGAACTGATGTACATTCTTAAAACCTTATTTACGTCAGTTACAAAATTTATAAATCTTCTCACTTATATTTTAGAATTAAATTAAAATGAAAATAACTTCATAGCTAATAGTACTTCTGCTTCTAACGCTTAAAACTGTCTTCTCACTGTGCAGCTTAGTGAAGACTTAAGGTCAGGAATCTTCTTCTTTGGAATGTCCAACAGTCTGGTGAACCCACTGATATATGGTGCTTTTCACTTGTGGAGCCCCAGGAAGGACAGATATGATAGCCGTTACAGGTAAATTCATTGTTTTAGGAAGTAAATCAGTAATATTAATACAATATTAGGCCTACTAACTAATGAGTAAAACTAACTTCTGTTTGCACATAATGCCTAAATAGTGCTAAAGGTATCAATACGTTTAACAGTCTGTTGTTAAACATTCTAACAGGATATGTAAAAGTATGGTTACAAATGTACTTTTTAAATCAATGTCATAGAAGGTAAGGGAGCTTTTAGATATGAACTTTAATTTTTTTTTTGATTAACATATATAATACCTTATTTTAGTTAATTGATGGAAATTAATAATTTCTTCACACTAGCTGTATATAGGCTAAGGTCTGTGATAGAGTCAACATGAAAAATTCAATGCCAAATCCCGGCCATGGCATTGAATTTTTCATGTTGACTCTATCACAGACCTAAGCCTATATACGGCTAGTGTGAAGAAATAATTAATTTCCTACAATTAACTAAAAAAATAAGAGTTAAATGATGAAGCCTGGGACTCAAGTACTTACGATGGTAAGTCGTCACTTTATAATTAGTGTCTATAAAAGCAGTGCATTGAGAAACTGTGATTTTCAGTTCAAAATCAACAGAGCTAATTTTCCTGTAGAGGAATTATTTGTAAATATAATACACATAATATTATATTTCAGATGTGTTTACATTTTAAGCTTTGTATTCTTATATTAACCAATATTTTGAAAAACTCTTAAAAATTTTACAATTTTAGCTGGTTACCATACAAATTACTCCTAAATGTCTCAAGAAAATTACATTCATGAATACTTGCTTAGCATCTGTAAATATTCTTTATTTCATATCTTCATTTTTTCTCATCATTTGAGTAATACTAAAAAGGTCCTTTCAATGTGTCCATCAGGTTTTGTTTACTTTAATTCTAGTTTTTACATTGTTCTGCTTCCTAAAGCGGTACTCTGATAAACCGGGTATTTCTGAGCACAAACAATGGATTTGAGATGTTTTAAAAATGCTCAAATCATGGTGATAAGTTCAGAATAAAAAGCATAGTTATGTCCTAAATTCAAGTTGAAGATAATTAAAAGTATGTTTAACCCAGTAAAATTCCAGTCTTCCTCATGGAACATTACATGGATCAGAAATTGTGAATAGGAGTCTATAAACATGTTAATAGTAAATAAAAATAATTTTGAGTTGAATTAGTACTCGATGCTCTATATATTGCTAGTGTTTACCTAGAATGCGTTTCATTATGAATATATATAGTAATAATGTTGACTCCCCTCGCAGCTTTTCCCACGTGGTTAATGGAGTTGGATCCTGAACACTTTTTAATAACTGCATTTCTTGTTTTATATATTGTGATTCTCATTCCAAAAATGCTACACTGCTTCTTTGTTCGTGATGTTTCTAACAAGCTCTTTAGCCTAATGTTCAAATTCTTTTTCGTTCTGCCAATATAAAAGTGTCACAGTCTTCAACAGTCAACATTAGCTGAGAATGTTAAGAAGGTGCTAATAAAATGCATTCTAGGAAAATACTAGCAATACAGCAATACATGGAGCATTGAGTACTAGCTTGAATCAAAATGATATTAATTTTGTGCTTCATTATATCATAGTCCTTAATCATTTCTGTATAAAGTCTTGTGCATAAAATCTCACAAGAGAACTATCACTATACACACCTGGAAATTTGACGCTTAAATGCCTGCTGTATATAAACCATGTTCACTAAAAGTATGCTGCAGAATAGAATCACAACAGCCAAAACAAAGCCTGGAAAGTGCCGCATGCATCCACTTGTAAGTAGCTGCTGGACATCCCTAGTCAGCTCAGTTCCAAGTATGGGGGATGGCACTCCCTAAGTGTGCCATGTGTAGATTGCTGAGCATCAAGGGTAAACAATCCTTTCCGTACAATGCTGTGTTATTATGCCTGTATGTTCATATTGTCACACAATTATCGGAACGCCAGACGAACGACAGCTGAGAAGGGACCAGAGGCAGCCGAGCCACGCCCTCCCATCAGTCTCTGTCACTAACTGAGGGGATGATTAGGGAAATGTCACTTGTCGCTGGCCGCCTCTTTCCCCCCTTCCACTGCCATCTGGAACCTTCGCGTGGATTCACGGAAACTAGAGACTTCGAGAAGATGGCGATATTCCTATAAAAAGGACTGCAGCCAGTGAATTGAGTCAGTCAGTCAGTGAGTTCTTGGCAAGCAGCGTAAGAGTGCAGTGCTAGTGTACGGACGAGAAGATTGTGTACGTGCATCGGAGGATTGTACGTAATTGCGAGAGCAAAGTGGAATTGTAACGGACGAACTGGTGAATCGTAATTGTGTGCATTACGTAATTCTGTGTAATTGGCAAGTGTTTAACTGTAAGTCGGTGGAAATAAAGAACATTTTTTGAGTGGTGTATTTGGACTTTTCATTTCACGAACCCACAAAGTCACAATAGGTATTCTGGACTCATTTTTTGGTACTTCCAGCTATACTCTGCACCTGATTTTTGGCTCATAGGCCCCACATAGAGCAGAGATAATGCCATCAAACTCTCAAGCAAGTACAGATTTGAGCATCTCTTGTGAACTCCTCACTTGCAGTGTTTGACAAGTAGTTCCATCACACAATGTATGGATACATGGACAAAATGATGATACTTGTAGTAGGATTTTTGCAGTATGCACCTTAAAATTCACATTATCATTGGGCAATATTGAGAAAATAGTAAAGAGCATAGAAATATTCTGACATATTACTACTTACAGCAATAGCATAATTGGCTTTCTTTGTGCATAAAACTAATTTTATGCAACACTACTCATGCAGTGCTCTGCTCTTTACTACTTTTATTTGTTTCTACCTTCTATTTTCCATTTTTACATATCTCATGTTGTACTACACAACATAATGGGTAACTAGTGAATACTATGGAAAATAATGTACAGAGCATTATGCAACTTGGCAGCAATGGCAAAGTTGTTTCAGCTGATGAGCTGGCTGCATTATATTTTAAAATAAATATGCTGATGTAAAAGCAAAGTACTAGTTAATACCTAGTTAATACCACAATTCTCTTATAACCCATAGGTTAAGTAATACGTTTTTGATAGTCAGATAAAATGTCAAATTAAATTCAGAATCACATTCAAAGGAGTGTGTGCAAATGTACGCCAGTCAAATGGAGAATTTAATGTCATGACGGCAAGTTGGCCATGGTAGCTCAATGGGTTAGACTGACTGGATGGAAACCAGGAGATCCATGGTTCAAATCCCAGCCATGGCATTGAATTTTTCATGTTGACTCTATCAAAAACCTTAGCCTATATACGGTTAGTGCAAAGAAATGATTAATTTTCATCAATTAAATAAAATAATAAGAGTTACATGATGAAGCCTGGGACTCAAGTACTTACGATAGTAAGTCGCCACAAATGATGTATCTCAAATGTGAGAGCCCCTAGTGGTCTACCGGGGAAATATACGAGTCAAATGGAGAATTTAATATCATGACGGCAAGTTGGCCATGGTAGCTCAATGGGTTAGAGCGACTAGACAGAAACCCGGAGATCCGTTGTTCAAATCCTGGCAAGGCTTTGAATTTTTCATGTTGACTCTATCTATTACAAATTAAGTATAGCAAATAAATATGAAACATATTGTGACTTTGTGGGTTCGTGAAATTAAAAGTCCAATTGCACCACTCAAAAATGTTCTTTATTTCCACCGAATTACAATTGGAACACTTGCCGATTACAGAGAATTACATAGTGCACACAATTATGATTCACCAGTTCGTCCGTTAAAGTTCCAATTTGCTCTCGCAATTACGTACACTCCTCCGATGCACGTACACAGTCTTCTCGTCCGTACACTAGCACGGCGCTCCTACGCTGCTCGCCAAGAACTGAACTCACTCAGCACTGCAGCCCCCTTTATAGGAATATCGCTGTTTTCTCGAAGTCTCGCAGTTCAGTGAATCATCACGAAGGTTCGAGATGGCAGGGGGAGGGGGAAGAGACGGCACAGTGACGTTTTTCCAGCCACCCCACATTACTGCTACAAGATAAATGGGTAGGCGTGGCCGATTGGCCCTACTGCTGGCTGGTTCTATCGGAAGTTCCGACATATGGGTGACAATATGTATATCTCTAAAACGTTTTTGAGTGAACAAGCTGATGTGAGGACATAGTTCTTATATCTTATGCAATGATCCCCAGGTGGGTCAAGTTACCTGAGTAAGCCTTACGATCGACATTTTCCTCCATTATTAGAACAAATATCAGGCAATTTTAATACCTTAGTACCCATGCACTTTAGCTCCCCAAGTTTATTTCTGCATTCATTCAATGCAATGGTGAGCCAGAATTTCATTTCTCAGGAGTTTCTTTACATGACAGTAAATCTACTGAAACTGGACTATCAACTTTAAGTACAATTAAAGACTATGGGCCTGAAATGGGTTTGAAACCACACCTTGAGATCACTTTCTTTTACTAAGATTACATGACTTATTCGTGACAAATTCTGTGTTACAGAGAAACATCACTTGCACAACGGAGCCTGGCAGAGCGAGGAGGTTCCACCCGAGTTGTACTGAACAGACATAGCTGTGGTGATGAAGAGACAACAGTGGTGCTGTTAGAACATGCACAGGATCGAAATAATGGCAAAAGAAGACTGGCAACCAAGTTTCTGCAGCACTATAAAGGAGTGCTAGGAACAGCTGCAAATGTCAGTTCACCTCAGCAAACACACATATGAGAACTTCACGGAGAAAGCCACAATATGCCCCTGAGTCGTATCTCAGAGGGTTGAGCTTTCTCCAGTAAAAGATTCTGAGTTTGTACTTACTTTAGAGACAGAGTGCTGACTGACTGAGGGAAAGGGGAAGTGTTAGAACGAGGGCTCTTTTTCTGGGAGAACACTATGGTACATCTTTTAACATTAGGAATCGTAATAAACTGAAATATTAATTTTTTGAAGAAATGAATAACTAATTGAAAAACCAGAAAGTGCTTACAAAATGTTGTAATTTTAAAAACTGGTATGTGTCAGGATTACATTCATTTTATTCAGAATTGCTCTTTACTCCTTCTTAAAAGAAAAGCTGGAAGACCTGTTTAAGTTTCAGAGGACTGGACTGGACTACGCTATGGAGGGAATTCGGCATGGAGGTCTGAACTTGGTCAATTGTATCTATACCCCCAAGTGGGGCATCTCTGGGAGGAAAGATGAGGCAAGAGGAGACAAGAGGGTGGCCGTCCCAAGGTGCTTTGACAGTGCTGAGGCCAGGGTCCTTACACTTTACGAGTTGGAAACTCCCTGGCAGGCCAGAACAACTGGCATCCCATCCTACTGTGGTCCAGAAATGGTATCATCAGACCCAGAAACCGTCCTACCAGATGAGGAAGTTTCACCAAGAGGATATCATACTTCCATGCAACGGTGACATCCACTGACAATTCTACCCTGAAAGAGACCACCACATGAGATTTGATGTGAAATGATAATGGAGATGAAGTGGAGGGACAGGAAATTCGGGGCATGTACATAATTAACCTACTTCGCATTTGCCTGGCAACCCTGAGAAACTCCCGAAAAACCTATGAGTTAAGTAAGCCAGGCATGGGAACTGAACCTGGACCTCGAATGTGGGCCACAGACGAAACTGCCTGAGCCATCCCGCTCAGTCTAAATTTCAGGGGAGTACTTCTGCAAGATATTAGAAATAGAGCCCTGGTTACAAATATCTTCGAGTGTGAATACTATTACATAGTAAAATACACAACTTATCAGTATGGACAATTTATTTAAATATAGTGTACCCAAAACTTTGTGTGTGACGTTAAGAATGTTATGTGTCAAAAAGATGAATGAGGTTTGAAAAACAGGATCACATCTGAGAAATATGAAGTTTTAGTTGCACTGATGTCATAATAAGATTGGGAATTCTCTTTATTGAAGGTGCATAAAAAATAAAGGTACTTGAAGGGAGTGCTTTATACAAACAAACACACCAGTACAAAGATTAAGCTTGTAGTTGCATATTCACATACTAACCAATAATAATTAAGTATATAATTTGTTACTTGTAAAATATCTTTGTTACACAAAAACAGATTGAAGGGAAGTTACAGTTTAGTTACTAACTGAAGTTAAGTTTCAGTTACTTATTAAAGAATGCAGAGCAACCAAATTCTCCATCTTGCATCACTAGGAATTCAGCCAACACTCTTTTGGACAAATAAGATCTGAAACTTTCCTGGCAACGAATACATATTCAAGATGGATAGAGTCAACATGAAAAATTCAATGCTATCGCCGGGATTTGAACCATGGATCTCCTGGTTTCCATCCAGTCGCTCTAACCCATTGAGCTACCATGGCCAACGTGTCATCCTGACACTAAATTTTCCATTTGACTCATATATTTCCCTGGTAAACCACTAGTGCTCTCGCACCCGAGATACACCGTTTGTGGCGACTTACTATTGTAAGTACTTGAGTCCAAGGCTTCATCATTTAACTCTTATTATTTTAGTTAATTGATGGAAATTGATCATTTCTTCACACCAGCCATAGCCTATATACGGCTGGTGTGAAGAAATGATCAATTTCCATCAATTAACTAAAATAATAAGAGTTAAATGAGGAAGCCTGGGACTCAAGTACTTATAATAGTAAGTCGCCACAAATGGTGTATCTCAGGTGCAAGAGCCCCTAGTGGTTTACCGGGGAAATATATGAGTCAAATGCAAAATTTAGTGTCAGGTAGCCATGGTAGCTCAATGGGTTAGAGCGACTGGACGGAAACCAGGAGATCTGTGGTTCAAATCCCAGTCATAGCATTATTTTTTTCATGTTGACTCTAACCATCAAAACCTTAGCCTATATATGGCTAGTGTGAAGAAATGATTAATTTCCATCAATTTACTAAAATATATTCACGATATTCTCGGGCTTCAAGCCAGGAAAAGACAGTTACCACCTAAGTGGAAAAGGATTGAACTCTACCATTCTTGGACATTCTAGTTTCAAGAAACAGCAATGGTACACTGGGGCATGCTGTATACCACACACACCGATCTCTATCTGAACGCTTATTGTTTCCATCATTAGTCTCGACTGAGAGTTTACTCTGTCCCACAGAGCATTGTGTATCTCTGATCTCAGACAATTAAAGCAAGAGTTACAGCACCTGAGACTCACGTTCCGTCAAAACGGCTATTCCGAATATGACGTTGAAGCCTCGATCACCAGAGCGAAGAAAGGGAAACCTGTAAAACAGCAAGTGTTGGATAAGACTACCACTACAGCCTACATCCCATTTACCGGCAACCTATCCAGCAGAATCAGCAGAATAATTGCCAAATACAACATTAGGACCATCCACAAGCCACCTAGAAGATTAAACATCTGTTGAGACCAGTGAAAGACAAACTGGACTTCCAAGTTCTGGGAGTGTACCACATTCCCTGTGAATGTGGGAAGCCATATATAGGAGAAACCAGGAGGACCATCGCTACCAGAATAAATGAACATGAACAGAGCATTTGTTTAATGCAACCTGAGAAGTCTGGACTGGCAGAGCATTGCATTGATATGGTTCATAGAGCCAACTTTCAGGAGATGACCATCGTGGCAAAATGCAGCAGTTACTGGGAGTGAGGAGTTAAGGAGGCTTTGGCCATTTCCTCTGAGAGGATCACACTTAATCATGATATTGGTTTTCAGTTCAGTTCCTCTTGGAAACCAGCCTTAAAAATGGAAATCAATCGGCTCAAGAAGCACAAATTTGTACAGTTTGAACATCAAGAAGATGTGACATGTGAAGAAATGACATTTTCTATGACCTAACCTATGATTTCCACAAGCATGCCATCCCCTGACCTAGTATTTAATTACTACATCAGTCATTTGTTCCATTAGAAGGATTTGAGTATTGGTAGTCTTTTGTTTTTGTTAATTTTTGTTATCTCAGTTTAGTGTTTAATAACATTTCTTTATTCATTCATATCCTGAAGATGGCAGAGATGTATGCTCCCAAAACGTTGGTGTCTAATCGTCTTTACACCTCATTGAAGTCCAAGAATATCTTGAATACTCTTTTGGTCACTAAATTACAATTATATACATTTATTCTAGACATTCTCGGGCTGCAAGCCAGGTATAGTGATGTAGAGCCATCGACGTTTCGGGAGTGTGCATCGCTCCCATCATCAGGATGATGAATGATTAGCCAATTGGAAGGCCCAGTATATATAGCCATCTTCAAGGCAGGCTTCTAAGCAGAACTGAACTGCAATCCGGCATCCCGGTTCAGTGTTCTCCTCTCAGAAGAGATGGCCAGAGCTTCCTTGACCTTTCAATCCCAGAGGCGGCTGCATTTGGTCACGATGGTCGTTTCCTTGAAGTTGGCTCTGTGATCTTTCTCAAAGCAGTGTTTGGGCAATCCAGACTTTTCCAGCTGCAGTAGACGTATTGATCGTTCATGTTCTTTGATTCTGGTAGTGATGGTCCTGCCAGTTTGTCCTATGTACAGGATCCCACACACAAAGCGGATGCGGTATACACCCAGTACATTGAGGTTCAGTTTGTCTTTCACTGGTCTCACCATTTGTCTGATTTTCAGAGGCGGTTTGTGGATAGTCCTGATGTTGTGTTTGGCTAGAATTCTAGTAATTCTGCCAGAGAGACTGCCAGTGTAAGGAATGCAGGCAGTGATGGTCGGCTCATCAGGTGATAGCCATGTTATAGGTCTTCTTTTTTATTATATACATTATATAGATATTCTTTATTATATACATTGTTCCCTAAATTACACTGACTAGCTACAAGTATTAAACACTAAATCATTAACTTAACTACATTTAGCCTATGCTTTAACTAACCTAACCAACATACTCTAAGTCTTCCACTAGTTGCTGGAAAGAGTATACCACATTTTTCTTAGTACCAGCATGCCACAAATACTCACAAATGTGAGTTTCTAGGTGTTTCTGTCAAATGCTACCCCTGGATATATATGTCATAGAGCTTGCTAGTGTGTTTCAATGTTATTAGTGTGAACATTTTTCATTGGGTTTATAAAGTGCACAGAATGATTCATGTCAGGTAATCAAGTTGCAGAGTGCCTTTGAATCCCTGTTATTATAAGGTACATTGTCACTAGCACCTTATTTGTTTCAACATCTATCATCCCAAGCATCCAGTTGCCTTCTAAGATACATCCCCAATGAATCTTTCATCATCCCATTGATTTCACTGACATAGTCAGGACTGTCAATTTTTTCTTTAATAACGTATTTGGTGTGTCGATGCACACTTCTTGACAGTAGTTTTATCTGTAAAAATATCTTTAAGAACAAAGAAAGTTCACTTCTTTAACTACAATAAATTTTACTCCACTGCATGACTGTTATTGTAAAGCAGTAACATAATGTAACGTTACTTATGGTGTAACAGCTCGCTAGCAGGCCAGAGCCTACCAACCTGACTACCGGCCTCATGCCCACATATGCAAGGCACAGGTAAGCAATCATCCAACCAATACAGAAAGGAGATGTGGTCAGCATTACAACACCCCAATCAGAAAGTTGGCTTTCTATACCAGGGTTCGCTACCTAGCACAGCTCCTAATTTCTCATGAAGCTGAGTGGGCACTGGTCCTATACACAAGACTCAAAATCCAGGGGTGGGATCGATCCTGGCCGAATTCCGTGGCAGGCAGCCAAAGCACAATGCTCTAGTCTACTATGCCACGGCACAGGACTTTATAAAGCAGTTAAACAATAAAACCCAACAGAAAGCATGGTTAGAACTTTTCAAGAGACCATTGTTGTTTCCATGTGACAGTACATAACTGTAGGGGGATTTTTCAGAAGTTGGCTATGGTTGTTACAAATGAAGTACATTTTGGCTTCTAAGTAAGAAGGAATAGGGCTAGAAGTTATTGGTCATATTTTATTAAAATGTAAAACTTTACTCACATCAACTATTAAAAACAGAAACATTTTCAGGACCGTCCCAGTCCCAGTTGCTGATTGGCAACTGACCACTATCTTCACAGTCAACTGTCATGTGAGTCATAGATAAAATACGACTCAATAAGTCTTTTACTATAAAATTAGCTTCACTTTTAACAACACTTTTAATCATACAATTTCAGTTATTGGTAATTTTTGTTTGTTTGCGCATGCACTGGAGAACCTTCAGACAGAATTTACCATATGTAAAATATGAAGCTTTTAACAGGGAAGCAAACAAATGTATACAAATATAACAATTTGTAACTTGTTAATGATATTTCTACCCTTAGAAAAATAAAAGATGATTATAATTTTAAAAAATTTACTTACCATCCTTGGGTTAATAAACATTTTCAAAACATTTTTAAAGAGTTTGGTATAACTTTAGTTCCTCAAAACAAATATAGTATTAAAAATTTATTGTATTTCTCTGTAAAAGATAAAATTCCTAATAATAAAAAATCTGGTATTTATCAGTTTAATTGATTCAATTGTAATAACGTTTATATTGGAAAGACAAAACGTAATTTAGAAACCAGAACGAAAGAACATTTGCGTAACATTAAGTATAAACAAACTGATAAATCGGTTGTAGCAGATCATTTTTGGTCATTTAACCATGAAATAAATCCAGAAGTTAAATTATTAAAACAATTAAATGGTCCTATAGATTTAATGGTTTGGGAAAAGATATTTATTTTAAAAAACAAACATTGCTTAATGAATTTTGAAATACTATTTTCAGATTTTTGTAGTACTAATAAGAACATATCAACATCTAGGTTTCATAATGATGGCGACAGCTTTTTTTCCGGTTGAAGATGTGTATAAGTTTACATGCAATCGCGATCCCAGAGAATTTATAAGAATTATCATCATTTCTTATAATATAAGTTAAGTTTTAAGTTACAAATTGTTATATTTGTATATAGAATTTGCGATGTCTCTCACATCACATATTCAAAAGAATCTCCTAATCTGCAAATAATATTGCAAATTAAAAGTACACACTAATAATGTTTTAGCTAGTGCAATTTCACTTGTAACTTACAGTTAAAGGCCCATTTGCAATAAATCAAACTGTTAGTAGCATGCACATCATCACAGAAAACATATATCCAAAATGAATATAAATTTTGTGATGTATCAATAGCAACTTTTCAGCGCATTCTGAAACCAGATATATGCATCCGTCCGCATTATATCATCTTAAAATCATGATACTTGATTTAAAAAGTACATCACAGCTTTGAATTTTGGACAGAGATAGCTTAACTATCTTAAAATCCTTGTATCAGATCCCTACAGAATCCTTATAATTTATTTGACTTCTGACGCACTGTTTGGTTGCGTAATTTAATTCCCAAGTTTAGACTGTCTATGTGGTCTGGTGTTTAATATACTAACCTTTAAATCCAGATGTTCTTCTGGCAGTGAGCAAGGATTTTTCTTTGGCCAGGATTATTCCCCATCCTCCTTAGGGTCTGGAAGTATGAATGAGTGTGTGAATTTTATGTAAAAACCAAATGTAAAACAAACTGTAAACCAGTGAAAACCATTGCTGTTAAGCAGTTTTCTACTTTCTGTGAGAAATTTCCTTGTGATTGACAGTTGGGAGGTGTATTAGGGGCTTGCAGGGGTTCATAAGTTGCCGACCAGTCAGTTAGTAAGAATACACTGTCGTTAGAGGCATGTCATCCACGTTGCAACAGCTACAGTTCCCACAAAAATGTACCACTGTTTTCAAATATATGTGCAGATCTGATTCTTTGCTGCAAGCATTTCACTGAAGTCAAATATTGGTAGTGTTATATACAGTTATAGTATAAGAATTTAATAATTCTAAGTGTTATATTTAGATCTTTATCTCGCAGACATTAGTGTTATTCACATCCTAGAATGGATGGACAGCAAGTAAATATAGCAACATTGTACCGAGCTGACCACATGCAGCGTCAATCACAAGATAATTTCTCACCAAGAATAAATGTGAAAAGCTACTTATATGATATGTTAAATTAAACATAAAAAAATCCCAGGTTTGATCCTCAATTTTCAAATGAAATTCATTCTCTTCAATCTTTGTTCCAAAAATGGCCAGTGTGAAAAAAAAATGTTTTATTATCAATGTGCTATGTAATGGTTGTAATGCTGTGATTCTTTATGCTAAAGGGAAAATGACATGGAAAATGTGTATGTTTTAATAAAGACATTCCAGTTTCTACCTTTTTGTAATAAAATTTTTTGCCTAAGAAACTACCATCATTACTTTCTTTTCATTTACTGAATGCATGCTCAAAACTTGTGTGAAATACTTGTGTTTTATTTTATTTTCTGTGCAACAAGATGCCACAAATTACAATAAGGAAGAGAAAAAAAAAAAAGGCCCATTTACTAAATAATTCAGAAGTTTTACTTTCAGATAAATTGTAAAGTTTACTCATTTTTTACCCTGCAGCAGCAGTAGTAGTGTAAACTAAAGCCCAAACCTTAAGCCTCCAGGAGAAAAATAAATATTCAATGAATAAAAAATATTATTTAAAAGTCTCTGAGGTAATGCTTGTTTATAGAGTATTATATGACTTTTAATTATATTTAAGGAATACGAGGGGGGACCCAAAAGAAACCGGATTGTTGTCATAAAAACTTTATTGATGAACCTTTTTACAAAATTACTTCAGTCACCTTTAAAACACTCTCCATTACATGCGATGCACTTGTCAAGTCTCTTTTCCCACTGTTGGAAGCATGTTTGGAACTCTTCAAGTTTGATATTGTCCAGTGCCCTTTGCAAAGCTGTTTTACCACCTCCACATCGTCATAGCGCTCCCCTTTTAGCATTTTTTTCATTCGTGGAAATAGGAAAAACTCACACGGGACTAGGTCTGGCGAATACGGAGCGTGGGGAACGACAGACCATCTCTGAAGTGCCAAATAATGGGTCACTCGTAAGGCCGTGTGTGCTGGAGCGTTGTCGTGATGCAGAAACCAGTCACCTGATCGCCAAAGTTCTGGGCATTTCCTCCTCAAATTCTCTCGCAGATGCCTTAAAACATCCAAGTAAAAGTGCTGGTTAACAGTCTGGCCAGGGGATACAAATTCCCGATGCACAATTCCACGAACATCAAAAAAGACAATTATCATCGTCTTCACATTTGACCTCACTTACCTTGCTTTTTTTGGTCTGGGAGAGTTGAGAGTCTCCACTGGCTTGACGCTTGCTTGGTTTCTGGGTCATACCTGTAACACCAATTCTCATCCCCTGTAATGACTTTGTTCAAGAAGTTTGGATCACGTGCAATCTCCATTTTCAAGTCCTGACACACATTCATGTGGATGGTTTTGTGCTCCTGTGTTTAGCAGCAACACGTCTCATATGCAAATCCTCCCTCAAAATCCGCTGGAACGAGCTCCAACTGATTCCTGTCACTGCTGAAATTTGGTTGATCGTTTGGCGATGATCCTCGTTGATCTTTGGGTGGACCTTTTCAATGTTCTCCTCATTTAGCGATCTTGAAGGGCGTCCAGAACGAGCTTGGTCTTCAACACACATCTCACCACGTTTAAAGCACCCAAACCACTCGAAAATCTGTGTGCGGCTCATAGCGTCCTCCTGGAAAGCTTTCTGATGCATTTGGTGTGTCTCCATTGCAGTTTTTTAAGCAGGAAACAAAATTTCACACACACTCTTTGTTCTTTTAAAGTTGCCATAACGACTTCGCAGAGGTAACCCGCCAACTGTCAGAGAAACACAATACCACACTTGCACATTCAGCTCTACATTGACGCCGTCTGCACAGCTGTTTCATGAAGGTCTCTACCAACACTAACGTGAGAACCCTACACTACGTGTACAAGTGGCAGCGCCCTCGGAGTTCAGTTTCTTTTAGGTCCCCCCTCGTAAGTCTGTTAAGAGAGATTATACCAGTTGGAAGGGAAGTCATTAATTAATTTAAACCAACTATACATCTCATTATTTTGAATCATTTCACAACTTCATTTTATTTTATGACCATTTTCTGCAGAAACAATTTAGGTTGCAGAAAACAAATATGCTGGTAATGTTGCAAGATTTGCTAACTCATGGTAGCGGGGATGCCACTTTCAAAACCAATAGGAGGACACCATGTAAACACATTTCTCTTTCACAGTGGCATGTCTCACAAGCACAAAAAATAAATCTCTCATTTATGCTACTTCCTAATAATTCCATGTGAATCTTCCAATGATGCATTTTGTAATTATCAGCTTGACCAATATTAAACTTGAACATGATTTGCAATTGATACTGCTGTAATGCAACCAAACAATCTTCATTGCATGTAAACATAAAACAGTTACATTGTTTGTATTTTTGTTATTTACGTCCTCCAAAGTTAAGTCATATCAGACGATGAATGGAATAGATGAAATAATGCTCAAATAAGCCCAGGGTACATAGAGCTTAGAGTTACCCGACATTCATCTTTCAGGATAAGGGAAACCCCAGAAAAACCTTATCCAGGTAACTCGCCTAACCGAGATTCGAACTCGGGACCTCTTGAGCGTGAGGCATATATGCTACCATCCACGCTATCGAGGCGGGCTCATTGTTTGGCCTTGACTGGATAGTGAAGGCACTCCTTCAAACATTTACAATGTTTTAATGTAGTCTGTGTCACTGAACATCTTGTTTCAATAAAACAATACATCACCCTTCTGTCTGGATTAAGGGATGTGTCAAAAACAAAGCCACTCATCACCCTTCAAATAAATGAAGGGAGTGAGGAAAGCAATGTTATGTTTATATTCAGAAGCTGGTTTAGAGCATTACCTATGCCAACCACTGTAGCCTAGATCGTAGTGTGTCTGCCTCACTTTCAAGAAGTCCTGACTTCAAATCTTGGTCAGGATGAGTTACCTGAATAAGGTCTTTTACGGGGATTTCCCTTAACCTGAAAGATGAATGTCGGGTAACTAACCTCTATGGACCCTGAGCTCATTTGAACATCATTTCACCCACTTCATTCATTGTCCATTATAACTTAACGTTGGGGGAATTTAATTTAAAAAAAGGGGTGTATTTGACCTGTTGGCAGTGTTGGCAAATTCTATAGCCATATTACATCTGCAAGAAATTGTGCTTAGGATATCCTTTTGATTTACGAGGTACGTCCAGAAAGTAAGTTCTGTTTGGTAATAAAATTAAATTGTGTACAGATAGAGAAAAATTATTTATTGCACAAAATTCTACAACTCTTAAACTACTTTTCCACATAACTGCCCAAATTTTGCAGGCATTTTTCATACCGAGGCACAAGGTTTTGTATACCTTCTTCATAGCAGTTTGCCGCCTGTGTCTTCAAACAGTTGGAAACATTTTCTTTCAGCTCTTCGTCATTGTTGAAGTGTTGACCACCAAGGAAAGCTTTGAGATGCAAAAACAGATGAGAGTCACTAGGAGCAAGATCAGGGCTGTACAGAGGGTGGTCAAACACATCCCAGCCAAATCCTTGTAGGATGTTTTTTGGCGCATTTGCAGTGTGTGGTCGTGCGTTGTCGTAAAGAAACACAACACCTTTTCACATCGCAAATTTGCTGATAAATTTCAATTGTTTTCACTTTCCTAGCATTCAGAAAACGAACCACAGATCTGATTTCACAAGCGGCGGGATTTTCAATCAACACCGACATTGTAAACAAGCACAACAAAGGGTACATGGCTGACGTTTCTTCTCTTTGATACAGAGCGTCTACTGCATATATGCAGAACTGCGATCGCAGCGCTACAGCGGAGATAAATTGAAACAGAACTTACTTTCTGGACGCCCCTTGTATTATTAAAAAATCTTGTTGAAAACAGTTATTACCAAACCTATGTCAGAAATAGGTTGCTCTACTCATTTCATAACAAACTCTTACGTTCAAGAGGTCCCGAGTTCGAATCTCGGTCAGGGTGAGTTACCTGGATAAGGATTTTTCCGGGGCTTTCCCTTATCCTTAAAGATGAATGTCGGGTAACTGTAAGCTCCATGGACCCTGGACTCATTTGAGCATCATTTCACCCAATTCATTCACCGTCCGATATGACTTAACGTTGGAGGGCGTAAATTACAACAACAAAAAATAACAAACTATTATGTTAATACATCCTTTTTAAGAAGAAGGAGAGGTTGGTGTGAAAGTCTATTGTGAACTCTTGAGTAATTATATTGCTATAGGGCAAAATACGACAGTATTTGAAGGAGAGAGCCAAGCAATTAATAGTCAACATGAAAAATTCAATGCCATGGCCAGGATTTGAACCGTGGAAATATCACGTTTTGCATTCACATGTTTTGCTCGTGGTTCAAATCCCGGCCATGGCATTGAATTTTTCATGTTGACTCTATCAAAAAAACCTTAGCCTATATACGGCTAGTGTGAAGAAATGATTAATTTCCATGAATTAACCAAGCAATAGAGTTTGCACTTACACAACTTCTATACAAAGATCATTTGACAAAGCAGTCATACTAGTGGACTCGAAAGCAGTAATAGAGGCAATTTCTTAAAGACAAAAACCAAAATCCAACTCAATACAGAAAATAAAAGAAACCCTTATCCCAAATTTGTAAATTCAAACACATAGCAATACAGTGGATTCCAGTTCATATAGGAATCCAAGGCAATGAAATAGCTGATACATTGGCAAAAGAAAGGAACAACCTTATCAAAAACCAACAAAATTCTGGATACGCAAGAAAAAAATCAATACTTAGGAGGAAGGCTTGACAAAATTATAAAACCATATCTCAAAACAGAATTACAGACAAACAATGGGCGACAATACAAGAAGAATGGGTAGCCAATAAACATATACCACAGAAAAAAGTAGTTGCTATGTTTAGAATGAAGACATGAGTGACTTGCAGCACATTTCTGCAAAATAGACATCTTAACATCCGAGGAGTGTACACTGTATTGATAACCAGGGACAATAATGATTGCAGACCATCTACTCAACTGCAGGAAACTTGATCCCAAACAACAGGAAGCAGCCAGCTTGACAAAATTGTACTGGATGGCAAGATTCCAAATGGACTAGATGTAAGCTGGAAGGCCATTAGAAGAAGAAAAGACTTCCTTTTTAAATTAAAAATCTAATATGGAGAAGACTGTATTTGATTTTTTGAAAACAAAGGAATCTAACAGGTTCTCTTTCACCTGGTGTATGAAATCGGAAAGTAAAAATGTTGTCTCTTATATTAGATTAATATTTGGACTCTCCTGTTAAACATGATATTGTTTATGGATAGAGTGAACATGAAAAATTCAATGCCATGGCCAGGATTTGAACCACGGATCTCCTGGTTTCCGTCCAGCTGCTCTAACCCATTGAGCTACCATGGTCAACGTACCGTCCTGACATTAAATTCTCCAATTGACTCGTATATTTTCCCGGTAAGACCACTAGGGGCTCTCGCATCCGAGATACACCGTTTTTGGCAACTTACTATCATAAGTACTTGAGTCCCAGGCTTCATAATTTAACTCTTATTATTTTAGTTAATTGATGGAAATCAATCATTTCCTCACACTAGCCGTATATAGGCTAAGGCTTTTGATGGACAGAGTGAACATGAAAAATTCGATGCCATGTCCGGGATTTGAACCACGGATCTCCTGGTTTCTGTCCAGTCGCTCTAACCCATTGAGCTACCATGGTCAACGTGCCGTCCTGACATTAAATTATTAAGCCTGGGTGAGTTATGTGACAACACTTTGTATTTTACATGAACCTAACATCCTATCATATCCACAAGGCGAGCATAAGCAAAGCAAAAGTGATTGGTACACATTCTTCTGCCTCGCCTTCTTGTGGTGGGCAGACAGTACCCTCTACTTGCCTACTGCAAATAGAGAATGCATCTCAGTTCACTAAAAAATGCAATACAGAAATGCATTACACAGAAAATGAAGCTATTTACAGTGGAGTAACAAAAACTACACAAATAAAAATATTTAGTAAATATTCTCCACTTATCTTAAGAAGCCGATGACAATACTTCTATTATGTTTTTGCGAAATTAATTTCATGAGTATTTGCTCACATCTTCAGTCAACACATTTCATTGTCAAGGATACCATGAATTTACATATTTACATATTACCAACATCTGAAGACGAAACAAACCTAAAAACAGAATCAATTGCCGGTATGTCAACATTCATTACGCCATTTTTACTTTTTAAAATAAATATTTTTTCCCAAACTATTAAACCTATGGGAACATTTAATTGTTTTAATAATTTAACTTTGGGATTTATTTCATGGTTAAATGACCAAAACTGATCTGCTACGGCCGATTTATCAATTTGTTTATATCTAATGTTACGAAAATGTTTTTTCTTTCTGGTTTCCACTTAACAGAAATGCATGTTTAGAGGAAATGAATTAAAAAGTATTTTTAGAAAAATACAACCTTACACATATGTGTACTTGTGTACACAGCATAACTCAAAATCCGGAAGTTTATTAAATACCAGGGGCGGCCGGTGAGGCATTGTATTGATGGTGCCATAAATAAATGAATAATAAAATAAATAGGTAAATAAATAGATAGATAAATAAATACTTAAATAAATAATAAGGGTTGTTAAAATATAAATATGTGTACCAATTTCGAATGATTTAGGTAATCTTATTAATAATCCATCCTATTTTATAATATGCTATACCAAAAAGAACATACAGGGAAACAGAAATAGATATTTATTACATGTGTACTCTTGTTACACACAGGTGTAACAAGTACAGTAAAACTTTGATAATACAGTTCATGAAGAATGTGATACGAAGCGTTCGTGTACGATTTCGCGACAGAGAGACAGTTATCTTAAGTTCCATGCTTTACTGCACTCTAACGGATGAAGCATTAAGTTATGTGCCAGAGAAACTTCGGTACCACGTTCTCCCATAAGCCGTGTATAACCAGACATCCTAGCCCTTAACACAGGCACTTATGAGCGTAGATGGTGCCGTTCTGGAAACGGCGCCATGCCACGGAAAACAACCAGGACAGAGCACTTGCATTTAACGCGCCTATTCACACGAGGGAGCAGATATTCAGAAACAATCTTTTCGTGCAATTCCTATACACTTCTCTTTCTTTCGTTTTCATACAGATGGTGCCATAGCACAGAGGCACTACCTCAGAAGCCGCCCCTGTTAAATACTAAACTTGGTATAAGTCTTTATTCTGAATCACTTTTGTGTAACTGGTAAACCCTTCAACAAAACCTTTACTACATAAATATATGTCTATCTTGCAGAAAAGTAAAATTTATGTAAAAATTGTTATAGTACGATCATGACCAAGATATTTTCTGGAAAGATAGAGTCAGACCGAAAAATTCAATGTCATAGCCAGGATTTGAACCACGAATCATCTGGTTGCCATCCAGCCCGCTCTAACCATTGAGCTACTATGGCCAACATGCCGACATGACATTAAATTCTCCAACTAACCCAAGTTTTTTCTGGTAAACCACTAGGAGTTCTCAAAAACACATGAGACAACTTCCTTAATGACGACTTACTATGCTGTAAGTACTTTAAGACTCGGGCTTTATAGTTAACCACTATTAGGTCAATTAATGTCCAAGATATTTTTTGTTAACTGAAGAAGATCCTTATAAATGCTTAAAATAACAGGTCAAATTTTAACACTTTTATATTTCCTTTATTATATTTTAAATCCTTTAATTATTAAAATCCAAGATATTCCTTTGAAATTTAAAAAGGTTAATGAAGTTGGTTCAAATTTTAGATCATTTTGATTCTGTTCGTTTTTACAAAGCATTGGTTTTAAATTTGCAAATACTTATACTCTTTCAAGTGGTAAGTTGATATTATTTTTTAACTTTCTCTACTACTTTTAGTAAGCAGAAGTATTGTATTTCACCCTAAAGTTAGGTGCTAAGATAACAGTACACATAGTATATGATTTGAGAATTCCTGAACCTAAAAAAGAAAAGTTTTTGTTATATCTCCATTTATTGTGTATATGTGTCTCTCCCTCTGAATAGCAAAACTTAAAAACAACAATTTAGTTAAATACTAAACTTTTTAATATAATATTCAGTCAAACTAGACTCGATGCTCCATATATTGCTAGTGTTTCCTAGAACATGTTTCCTAATATCCTCAGCTAATATCAATTGTTGAATTTTGAATTGGTGAACTCCTTAAAGGCAATAGGGACATCTCTATTGGTATCTTGATGAACTTGAAGTTTGAGTTCTCTTTAAAGGTGGTATCGAAATTGAACTGTTTTGCTTCATTTTTTTTTTTTATATCTTATCCCACTGGTTAATGCAGTTGGACCCTGCACACTTTTTAATAGATGGATGTCCTGTTATACATCATGATTCTCATTCCAAAAATGGTACACTACTGCTGATTTGTCTATTTCCTCTTCTTGATGTTCCTACTTTTTAAGCCTACTGTTCAAATTCCTTTTTGTTCTGCCAATGTAAAAGATGTCACAGCCTTCGCAATTTATCCAGTACCTTCTTAGTTTTTATCTGAGGATTTCTCTTTTGTATAATGTGATTTCAAAAGGTACTGTATACTGAATTTGTTCTGTGGGGCCACAGTAATGTTTTCTTTGAAGATTTTTTGGAAAAGGTATGTAGCTCTGGGTTGGTATGTAAATTTCCTATATGAAGTTTTATTATTGAGGAAAGAGTAAATATTTTTGCATTTCTGTTGTCTTTTGAATTGATCAAAAGACAACTAAGGACCTTCCAAAGATATAAAACAAAGAAGTCAAGAAAATCCTGCCAGCTGAAACTGCACTTTACACAAAAGAGTTTTATCAGTTTTAATTTTCTCAAAAATGGCTCTAAAAATTTCAATCAAAATACTGCACATTCAAAATATTTGCATGACAAATAAAATATGCATTTCAAATTTTCTGCAAATAGCCTGTGAAGCTCTCTATATTCTAAGACTTTTGTATCATTGGTGCACCAAAAAAGATAGACCATATCTTTTATAAAAAAACATAGATCTAATTAAGTATAATACTGTGCTCCTTTGTGGGTTCATAGAATTAAAAGATTTGTTTGCCTAAATTTAAAATGCTCTTTATTACAAGTAAAAACATGTTTTGTACAACCCTGTCAGCAGCAGGCTGACGTAACACACACAAACGCTGTCCTCAAGGTCGTCTGCAACATGTCCACACAGCTGCACACTCGATTCACAACTGCGGTACAGTTCAAATGTCCACAGGACTCACACAATTAACAGCTCTACTCCACCTCCTATTTATATCAAATATTTTTGCAGCCTTAACTTTTTTGAAATATTGTACTGGTTTGAATTTTCAAATACTTATACTTCTTTAAAGTGTTGCTGCTATTCTTTTTTCTTTCCCTTTGTCATGTAAGGAATACAGAATTTCAAATAGATTCAAATTCAGCTCAGGCCAATGGTTTTTAAGTTGCTTAAAAGTGACAGCCCCATGTCAATAGATTTAGCTCTCCTGTGTGACAAAATTCTGGCACAGTGGTGGTCCTAATATAATCCTGGTTATTGACAGCATTGTAAACAACCTTTTTTTATTTTTTTTTTTAAAGTGGGAGGGGGAGAATTTTAATATTTGATTTAGTGACCTCCCATTTAAAGCTTTTATACTTCAGCCTACCGCATTCTTGTTCTAATTTGTACAAAAATAAAATATTAAATATGTAATGAAAGTTTATCTCTATTAACAAGAAGTAGGTAAAAGAAGTTTTTTCAAGAAGAATTAGAGCAAATCATGTGAATGCAAAATATCAGATATTTCCTTTGTTTACTACATATTATAGGTAGAGGATTTCACCCAATAAATATACTAATATTCTGTTCCCATAATCCTCTTGAACCTACAAGAAAATTAGCAATAATTTCTGAAAATGTTTACCTGCATTAGCGTGAAGTAGTTAGAGAAATAAGAATTTGTAAGAGAAGTTTGGTACAAGAGTAGAGAAAGTTATGTTGGTGCAACACATTTTATTTTTTATTAAATAAGGCACTTTCTTAAGAACTTTTTATAATATTGATACTTTTTTCCTATATTCACAACACTTTGTCATTAATACTGATATGCATGGAATTGTTAAATCTCAGATTCACTCTGAAGTTCTGAGTGAAGTTCTCATTCACTCAGATTCACAACCAAATGATGTGAAAGAAAATAGCACATTTTTTAAATCTAAAATGGTGTCATGTTGCATTGACTTTATGAAAGAGGGTGGCAAAATATGGTTGATTCATAAACCAAACATTAATCCATGCATTTCTTTTCGTGGAGATACTTAAAGCAGAAAAGGATTCCATGGTAGGCAGGAAAAATAATGCATAGAGAACTGAGAATAGTTCACAGAGAATAGTTGCAACTATGAGTAAATCATATGGGCTCTTCTTTTTAATATGTGATGCGTTGACTTTTTTAAGTCCTCCACACTTTTTATACAACTATGATGTTTAATATGATTTTTTTACTTTTTAGTGTAATTTCGTGCTGGAGGGCATTCTTTTGACGTTACTGAAATACCTGCACCTTGGGACTTAGAAAATATTCTTGCATCACACAAAAGAAATTTTCTCCAACATTTCTATACTTATATTCAGACACTAAATGTGCAAGTATGTTCAAACAAGTTTTCACTGGGAATAAAAAGCTGCTCCCCTTCAGAAAAAGGGTGAAAAACAAATTATTCAGTACAATACTTCTAATAAACATCTGACAGGTATTCAGATGCAAATGTGTGTGTGCGCCATCACATGCGCATGTGTGTGAGGAAGAGAAAGACAGATACACTTTCAGAGAATTTCTTTGAAATTCCCATTTTCTTCACCAATAGCTATCTCCAGGTTCGTTTTATTGAAACAATACCTTACTTCTACACATTCCACAACCACTGAAGGCTTTTCAGAAGGCTACAGCAAGTTTGGATTGACACTCTTCTTTTTGTGTTCACAAAATCTGCAGTTAAATTGCTCTGAAGGGTAGCTGTCCTATGAACGTCATATTGGACAAAACTTTTTCTTTTAAATGTACGTCCTCCGAGTTACATCACATTAGACAAAGAATGAAATGAGTGAAATGAAGTTCAAATGAGTCCAAGGTCCATAGAGATTACAGTTTCCAGACATTCATCTTTCAGGATGAGGGAATACACCAAAAAACCTTACCCAGATAAGTCACCCTGACCGAGATTCCAACTTGGGACCTCTTGAACAAGGCGGACATTGGGCATAATTCGACATACTTAAGCATGAAGAAGCCAACATTAAAACACGGTTTTACAACAACCATTTTATTTTCTCAACCATCTAACTAAACCAAATTTATGAACTATTCTATTCCATCCAAATATTCACAATGAAAGTACATATTTTGAAATAATCTCAATTTGCCCTCAACTGAGAAGCAAACAAAAATATAGTAAGGTGTATGTTTGCCTCTGTGTGTGAGTGCGCGAGTGTGAGTGTGTGTCTACCAGAAATCAATAAAAACATTTTTTTAAAAAAATCCTCCACCTCAAACTACACTTCCTAAGGAAACAATTTAAATATTTTTGATGTTTTCAAAAAATCACAATTAGAGATGAAGATATTTTCATTTGACCAGGATCATTCTTTTAAAGGTTATCATCCTATGGCTTTTAATAAATTTAAAAGCATTTTCTGTCATTTTCATATACAACTAGTGTTACATAACTACAGCATAAGAAACATACTAATTCACCTGCTCAAAACACAAGCCCAGCCAACAAATTATCAGGAATTTATAATGTAAAATGTGAGGATTGCCATGAAATATATATTGGAAAAACAAAAAGAAACTTAGAAACAAGGATGAAAGAACACATGAGATGCATAAAATACAAACAGACAGATAAATCAGCCATAGCCCATCACTTTTGGTCAAAAAATCATAATATTTCCAAAGACGTCAAACTTTTGGTACCGGCAAAAAAGTATTGGGAATTAACAGTTTGGGAAAATATACACATTTTTAAGAATAAAACAAAAAAAGAACTTTGAACTTTGAAATACCAATAGTGGATGATGTCATTCAACTCGTAGAACAGTGCCAGAAGAGGGAGGCAGTCACCTGAAGAACCAGTCAAACCTCAGCTGATGAAGAGGATGCGTGTTCCTTGAAACATGTCCTAATTTTAAATGTAAGTGGAGCAAAAGTGTTTTTATAGTTTGACAAGTGGTTTAAAAAGGTTTTATTATACCATTCTTTAAAATAAGTATCATTTTGTTTAAATAAAAAATACTGATATACCTATAGGAACTATGATATATAACTTCTATAGCTTGACAGTCTGCAATGGCACAGTACTTGTTTTAAGGCTACATTATATGATAAAACTATTGTAGTCAGTTTTCACACTACATTACTTATATTTTGACCTTTGAGGGACTGGTTTCGAGAGCAGTTGCTTACATTTTCAATCTCGAAGGCCCAACAGACATCTGTTGCTGTTGCCTGTGGTCTTCTCTCTGGTGGTAGAACTAGAACTCCTTTATTGAATTATCAACTGGTGGGATTTCAAAGTTTATTATACACTCATTACATTTCCAAGATGTTCACCCACGTCAGTTTGTTATGGTTTATCACATCTTTTAATAACTTTGGATTTGGCAAAAGGTTATGATTTTCATTCCAAAAGTGAAATGCTGCTGGTGACTTATATTGCTGTATCAATTTGATGTTTCTAAACTGTTCTTTTATTCTGATTTTTTTAGATTTTATTTAACAATTTTAATACCGAGTATCTATTTGTGGCTGCCAAGATGATACTTAGTTCTTTTTCAAAAATATCTTTAAATAGAGAAATAATATCTTAGCACCTACAAAGAAATACTCAGTATTAATTTGATAGAGCTGACATGAAAATGTCAATGCCACGGCTGGGATTTGAACCACGTATCTACTGGTTTCCGTCCAGTCACTCTAACCCATTGAGCTACCATTTTTTTTTTTTTTTTTTTTTGTAATTTACGTCCTCCAACGTTAAGTCATATCGGACGATGAATGGAATGGGTGAAATGATGCTCAAATGGGCCCAGGGTCCATAGAGCTTAGAATTACCCAACATTCGTATTTCAGGATAAGGGAAAACTCTGGAAAAAACCTTATCCAGGTAACTCACCCTGACTGAGATTCGAACTCGGGACCTCTTGAACGTGAGGCAGACACTCTACCACCATGCTACCGAGGCGGGCATTGAGCTACCATGGCCAAATTGCCGTCATGACATTAAATTCTCCAATTGACTCATATTTTCCCGGTAAACCACAAGGGGCTCTCGCATCCGAGATACGCCGTTTCTGACAACTTACTATTGTAAGTACTTGAGTCCCAGGCTTCATCATTTAACTCTTATTATTTAAGTTAATTGATGGAAAATATTAATTTCTTCACACTAGCCGTATACAGGCTAAGGTATTGGTTTGATAAGAGTTAACATGAAAAATTCAATGCCACAGCCGGGATTTGAACCACGGATCTACTGATTTCCATCCAGTCGTTCTAACCCATTAAGGTACCATGGCCAACTTGCCGTCATGACATTAAATTCTCCAATTGACTCATATATTTTCCAGGTATCAAACCAATACCTTAACCTGTATACGGCTAAGAAATGAATAATTTCTATCAATTAACTCTGTATTAAAATTATTAAGTTAAAAACAAAAGATGTAATTTCACTAATCAATAGATGTGAAATATACCAAATAAGCTGTAATGATTGTGAAAAATTCTACAAAGGGCAAACTAAAACAAACCTAAAAACCAGAGACAAAGTATATTTTAGAAACATAAAACGAAACAGAAAGAAAAGTCTGCAGCAGCATTTCACTTTTGGAACAAAACAAAAACCACAACCTTGACCCAAACCCAAAATTAGTAAAAGATGTGATACACCATAACAAACTGAGTGGGAGAACATATTAATGTGGAAATATAAAGACAGAGTAATAAACTTTGAAATCCCACCAGTCAATTTGATAAAAAAGGTTCATAATTCCATCACCAGAAAGAAGACTGCAAGTAACAACAGACAAGAAGACTGCAGGTAACAACAGACAAGACAGGCCTTCAAAGTTAAAACTGGAAGCAACAGCTCCCGAAATTAGTCCCTCAAAAAATCAAAATGTGACATAGTGTAAAAAACGGACTACAAATAGTTTTATAAATTAATTTGGATGTCACTGTTATTAAATTCCTCCAAAATGCATAATTAAGTTATGCATTTATTAGTTATACATGTTATGAAAAAAAAAACGCTTGGAAGTAACTAAAAGTAAAAAAACCAAACTACTGACGATATAGTAAATGCAATTCAATAAATTATAATAATTAGTGACTAAATTACATCCATCTTTGGTAGTAATACATATCATTAATGACTATAAGTTATTGAACTAGCACATCAAATTATTCAACTTTGGTTACAGTTCTGTATGAGTGCAGGTCCCAGATACATAACATAAGCGCCCTAGATTGCAAAGACTATTACCTTGTTTCTTAAAAGCTTGCCCCATATCTCTTAACGGTCACGTGACCTAGTCACCTCTCATTGGCTGCTGTTGTGGTAATGACTGTCGTGCGGTAAAAATTAGTTTGTTATTTAACATGATGATATATCTTTATATGTTGGAAGAGAATTGTCAAATTTATATTTTCGTAACTGTTTGAATTAAATATATTACGCAATAAAGTTGATTTATCTGAAATGCATGTTAATTCTTAAGCGAAGTAAAGAGGAGGTTCCTTTGTTCTCAAGCACGTGTTTCACATGGCACGATAGCACGTGATTTAGCGGTAGTGGTGACATTTGTTTATATGACTTTTATCACTGACCTTTGTTTTGAACTGAATTAGTCATATATCGCCATTTGACGGTGTGTTGTGCTCAGTGCGAGAGATAAATTATTTTATTGATCGTTTATTGCGCGTGTACTTATTATATGTATAATAGCAGAGTCTACTACCAGTTTTTCGCTGAAGTATCGCAAGGATAATTCTTTAAAAACAGGCGAAAAAAGAATTGTAGTGCATGTGTTTAATGCACTCACAGAGAAGAATCCATCTTTGTCAGTGAGAGAAGTCGAACAGCTGTGCTCTGAAGTTACAGGTGTGAGTGTTAGATCCGTAGGAACATCGCGATGTGAAATAGAGAAAACAGGAAAACTTACCACTCCAGGCAAAAGCAGGAATAAACAAAAGTGCGTGCTCGGAGAAAATACGTGAAAAGTGCTGTGTGTCGTCATGTGCATAGTTTTTTCTTTAGAAACGAGCTCCCTAACATAAGTAACATTTCGTCTGCTGTACATGAGGATGCAGATTTACCAAATTTCAGCAGATTGCTTATACAGCTGGGGTTTGTGAATGAAAAAAGAGGCAAGAAAAATGTGCTAAAAGACAGAGGCGATATTGCTATGTGGCGAAGACGTTATTTAAGGACAATCAAACTGTACCGAGATACAAATCGCAAAATATACACGAAGAACACACGAAAAGT
Source organism: Mantis religiosa (assembly GCA_030765055.1). Taxonomy (NCBI): domain Eukaryota; kingdom Metazoa; phylum Arthropoda; class Insecta; order Mantodea; family Mantidae; genus Mantis; species Mantis religiosa. The sequence continues at coordinate 27,082,972 of CM060958.1, forward strand.
AAGGTATGGCGTGACACGACTTTTAAGACTGAAAGACAAGCATTTTTTAAAGGTATGTGTGCTGGTTTAAAAAATCCCAGTGGGAATAAACTTGTTTCAGTTTCATTGCTCAGTCATTGAGTTTCAGCTTGCTCAGTTTCGTTATAAACTTGTATTTTTGCTTGCCTTCATATCCTTATTTGTATGATTTTATTTATCTTCCCGGCAATTATTATGACGTTTACTGCAGCTTTAAATGTGATGGGAAGGCACCGCCTATGGCCTACGGCGCGAAAGCATTAGCCAATTAGGTTGAGGGGGAAGGTAGTTGAACGCGGAGTGATACATTTCAGCAGGGCAAGGTTATATGAAACAGAGATTAGTTGAAATATTGAGGGCCCTAAGTCACAAAGTATAACAAGCGATGGTTTTTTTTTTTTTTTTTTCTAAGAAGGAGAGTGGAGTAGTTGTGGCTAAAGCAACTATAAAGATGATAAAGCATAACTAAAACATTTGTACAGTTAAAACCAATCATCATTTTGGTAACCTGCACTCGTAGACAATTTATTTCCCTTGTTCATACTTGTTCAAAGTATATTCTAGAGGCCTGAACATAAGCACTGGTTCAAGTTCTGTTAGCAGCCTAGCTTAAATGGCTGTTGCCAACCATGCACCTCTAAAATCTCCAGTTAATCACTATATTGCCAACTACTTCATATCAAAATATTGACGATTGTGACACCTGCAATAAAAATGTGGGAATATCTCTTCATTAAAATTCTAGCCTTGACAGAAAAAGTGAAGATATGCATCTGAAAAAGATCCTCTGCCTTGCAAAGAATTCATCATCACATATAATACCAAACAATAATAAAAGTAAACCAAAATATGGAATCTTTTCTACCAAAGTTATATTAATCCTATTTATGATTGCTGTATGTTGCTTCATCATCCATTTGTGTATTCACCTTTTTGGTTACAGAGTGTTGGTATTTTCAACCTATGCACATGTTTTTTTGATTGGCAATGTTCCAGTGCCTGGTCAGGCTCAGGCTGCTCTTCTTCAGGATAACTAACCTACGTACTTCTGGATATGAAAGAAGCGTATTAACAATCTCAAGATTTTAATAACTAGTTACATCTTAATGAACCATATGGATGCTACCTCTCAAAAAACTAGCAAAGAAATGAAAATTGCTGTCAACCAGGATGATAGTTTAGTCATGCACATGTTAGCAGTTCTGCAGCTGTGAAGCAAGAGGGAGCACAGTTGCACCAGCAGGAGGCCATGTCCAAAAGTACAGAAGTTTGTGTTAATATAACCTATTAAAGTTCTATTAATGTTGCTTTTCCAAGTTAGCAAAATGAAGTTCTCATTCACAATTGCTGTCAGTACCGCACTCAGCTCTTAAGATAAAGGAGAGTTACCAGTTTATTTAAAATTATTATTCTTTATAACACATTATACTTTGTTCATTCTTTTCTAAATGAAATAGCAACTGTGTTAAACATAATAATGGATTTCCTAATGTTTTCCTAACATTACCTCTACAATACTGCGTAACAAAACCCGTAACATAAAACAAGTATCACTGTGAATCACTGGAAGAACTGCTACTAGAGTCTGTAGACATGACTTCAACATCTTCTGCCTCTTTACTGCGACTTCGGGTATCCATTGCAACAGTTCCTTGACCACCAACAGTCATATGGATTTCCCCTGATGGATGCCATGAAAACTGGTTCTGCTGTGATGCTGGAAGTTCGGCCCCTGGAGCATGTCCTGTTCTATGTAAATCTGTAAGGCTGTTCTGCTGAGGTAATAGATGTCCATTAATGGGGTCACTTAATCGACCAAGATATCCCAAACGCATTTCAATATCTGTGGGATATGGTCGACGTGGGTCACCCTGCTGCCAGGTTAGTGGAGCACAGACTGCATTTGATGAACTTATTCTATGAGCAAATTTAATGAGATCTTCTGAAGCAACCGGTCGTTTGTTAGCTCTTGCGATAAACTGCAGCTTCTGCTTAGCTTGGAATATTGCAGTAGCTAAGATTTGTTCACCTTCTTTTAGCTGTCGCTGTAGCTGCTGGATATGCTGATCCTGTCTATCAACCTCTCCTCTCAAAGCTTCCATTTTCTGATTGATTTTTGCTTGCTCTGCGGCCAGTTTCAAAGTATCCTTTAGTTCCTGATCCTTTGCCACCAAAAGTTCTGTTGTTAGCAAATGCTCTGAACTAGAAAGCTTTTGATGCTTTTGAGCAATAGTATTCTCAATAAGCTCTTTTGAAATCAACTCTATGTCGTCTATTAAAGATAAAAGTCTTTCTCGAGTACTGATACTGCTAGATGCCATTTTAACCTTAAAATTGTTCACTGTTCTGACGAACTAAGAAAAAATGTGCATCATCCAAATTATTTACTCGTCGATTGCAGTAATTCTATATGCAAATGCTAAATAAGTTTAGCCTTATTCTATACACTAATTTTAATATTTGTAAATTCTGCACACAAACTTTCTGTATAATATCATTTATACGGATAACACAGAAGACCAAAATTGAATATCTGCCGACTTACAAACTTTCCCAACGCCACCTTCGATGCACAATCGTGAAATGCTATATGCGTACCCGCAGTACTACCATATTAAGCAGTAGTCTTCCAAGTTCCAATTGTTTCATTTACATATCATGTTGTAGAACTATTAACATTTTTAACAAAGAAGATATATACACGTACAAAAGCTATACCTAAATTATTGTAATTTGAATAGAATTTTGTGTTATTTCTTTACAACATTGATAAGCTTTGGTTAGCATGATTGGTTAATCTGCATCATAAAATACGAGAAAATAAACAACAGAGAAAAGTAATGTATGTTTTTATTAAAGTCAAAGATGCCGAATTTGTTGTGGTCGTGGAATTACAGATGTGTACACATTATAAGGACCTGCAGAACTTGTAGTTTGGTGTGAATAACATGAAGTCATATCATGATTGTCAACTATATACAAATATTGACGATCAGTTTAATAACTGGTATTTGTTTTACCAGGAAGCTTAATATGCACAAGTATGACGAGCTAAAAAATACAAGATTGAAGCAGAATTAGATAAAATTACTTTTTTCGTACTATATATTTTAGAGTATATTTAATTCATGAAAGCTCTGTGATCTCAGTTGTGGTTGTCATTTAAGATGAATATTTTTCAAACCTGTAAAGACACAAGTGATGCTATCGAACTCTTTGCTCCTCAGCATCTTTATTTAAAACCGATAGCAAGGCTGAATATATCTGTCCAACTCCCTCAGATAAAAGTACCTGGCAAAACAATATCTAATTGGGAGGTTATGGAGAAGCTAAAAGGTATGATAAAACCTGAGGAGTTTACTGTTCTGAAGGTTTCCAAGAGTACATTGGAATTCATACGCTTTGAGGCAGAGATAGAAAATAAATCAAAACTTTCAAGTGTAATAGCAACATTGGATACCAGAACAATAAAATTATCTGGTTTTTCAGAACTGTTAAAAATTCGAGCAGCAGGAGCAAAGATACCCTTTCCAACAAGGCACACTTGGGACTCATACTTTCGTGATGCAAAGAATATGAATGAAATGAAACCTGGGGAAAGACCAGATACAATGCATATAAGCAATCTTCCGTGCAAGTGGTTTGTAGCCAAACAAGATAAAACCAAAGGTAGCGATACACCCAGTGAGTATGTGTTCAAAAAAGTATTTGAAGTTTTTGGTGAAGTAAGATGTGTGGACATTCCAATAACTGATCCATATAGAAACAAAATGAAATCACAAATAGGGATGAAAACATTTTCATTTGACCAGGATCACTCTTTTGAGGGTTATGTTCAGTTCAGAGAGTATATTTGCTTTGTTAAAGCTATGGATGCACTTCGAGGAATGAAGCTGTTATACAAAGATGGTGATAAAGCTTACACTGCTAGCATAAAGGTATATTTATATGAATAATATACTGTTCAACTAGAATACTAACCTATAATCGGGTATGCCACATTGCTTCATATGCTTCTTTAGAAAGCATGCATGCATTTCCTTAACCTGTTAGTGTTATAACCAGAGCCTGGATTTGTATGAAAAATGCATATCTTTTTTTTTAATAGTCTAAATGTATGCATTAGGAGTATTCTTTACCATTCACACCTTTAAGAGGTCAAGTGCAGTAATTATGCATGTAATTATTTTGGGAAAGACTGAATTTGCATGAATATTTATTAAAATTTAACATTATTTTTCTATTTCTAGCGTAAATAAAAATTCTAGTTGGTACATGGAGATCCTTAGTTCAAATCCCGGCCATGGCATTGAATTTTTCATGTTGACTCTATCCATTAAAACATAGAATTTATCTAGTCAATGCATGTATTGGCACCTTCACTTACAAGCAGCTGCACTCTGTATTTATTAAACAGAATTTAATCAAATTTGCATTGCCTCATTTTAAATGATTTCTAGTTAAGCATTTATTATGAATAACATGGTGTGGGATTTTTCTTGGGGTTGTCTTTTTGGTGTGGTATGGCAGGATGGTTAAAGATTACATGTCGGTGAGCAAGAGTACTCTCTCAGGGTCCAGCAGTTATCACCAGCCAATGAAAAGTCCTGCTTCAATTTCCTGTGGATTGTTTGTTCCCACAGATCTTACTTCTCTGATTGCTCGGCTTTTCTCACTTGCTTTCACTCTTGTTGCGTCGCTTTATTTGTTTCAGAATATTTAGTCCCACCACATTTGAAATCTACCCCCAATATTACCTCACCATCAGATATTAAACTAACACATCTTCTCCCTTTCGTTGTAACCAACAAAGTGACGCTTCTCACTTCGCCCTACTCTCGGCTTCTTCCTAGATTTGTTTATCTCCACCCATTTTCTATTTGTTCTCTATTTTCACGCCTATCATGTGGTTTACGCTGCGTTTTATTGGGGGACTTTATTTCTACGATTTTACTTTATTGGCCATTTCCATTCACCTTCAACTGTGCAGCAGTCACCGGTCCAACCCGTAAAGTTGTATGACCCCTTGGCATCATAACGGTACTGCGTCCTGCCTCTATATATATTTTCCTTAAACCTCATTATTGTCTATGACTCCGTAGTGGCGCTGGAATTTTGAAACATTTGTCCTATTGTTTATGTATCCGGCCTCATCTGCCCGTTCTAGCTTAAGGCAACTTTTTCCCTATATTTATTTCATTTGCACGTTATTCCTACTACAATATTTCTTTTTGACTTTATTTCATATATCATTTATTCCTAATTGCTTATTAATAATTTATATGGTTTTATCATCCCTTTCTTACATTCTTCTCTCAGAAACCTGTGGTTTCTGCTTCACATAACATGGGTAGCATAATACAGTTAATTCTAAAATCCATTAAACATTTTAAAAATTCATAGCAACCAAACTACACAATAATGGATATTTTTATACAAAAATAAAGATAAACTCTCCAAGTTTTGTTACAAGCATCACACATGTTCACTTTAAACAGTGCTCAAATGAGCCTAGTCCATAGAGCTTGAAGTTACCTGACATTCATCTTTCAGGACAAGGGAAAATCTGCAGAAAAAGCAGATAACACATATACTCACTTCCTACTTTTGCTGATGTAACAGACGATATGGTAATCCATCTCGCCCCTTCCTTATGCGTTTCAGCATGTTAATCGACAGAGCTACAGCTGTAAACTAGCAGTAAATCATGGCAACTAAGGACAAACTTTACTTATTAAAAAGTTGGGAGAGTTTTTCTATCAGAACATAAAATTACCTTGGTTTATTCTATAATCTATGCATTTAATTATTGTTTTTAACGTCTTTTAATTTGTTAGGTCATAAAAGACAATGATTGAAATATGTGAAATGATAAGAGTCAACATGAAAATTTCAATGCCATGGCCGGAATTTGAACCACAGATCTCCTGGTTTCCATCCAGTCGCTCTTACCCTTTGAGCTACCATGGCCAACATGCCATCCTGACATTAAATTCTCCATTTGACTCATATATTTCCCTGGTAGACCACTGGGGGCTCTCGTATCCAAGATACACCGTTTCTGGCAACTTACTATTGTAAGTACTTAAGTCCCAGGCTTCATCATTTTTAACTCTTATTATTTTAGTTAATTGATGATAGTAAGTCGCCACAAACGGTGTATCTCGGATGCGAGACCCCTAGTGGTCTACTGGGGAAATATATGAATCAAATGGAGAATTTAATGTCAGGACGGCACGTTGGCCATGGTAGCTCAAAGGGTAAGAGCAACTGGACGGAAACCAGGAGATCCGTGGTTTAAATCCCGGCGATGGCATTGAATTTTTCATGTTGACTCTATCAAAAACCTTAGCCTATATACGGCTAGTGTGGAGAAATGATTAATTTCCATCAATTAACTAAAATAATAAGAGTTAAATGATGAAGCCTGGAACTTAATTACTTAATATAGTAAGTCTCCACAAATGGTGTATCTCAGATGCGAGAGCCCCTAGTGGTCTACTTTTTTTGAACGTGAAGCAGACGTGCTACCATCTACGCTACCATGGTGGGCGTGTAGTGGTGTACTGGGGAAATATAGGAGTCAATTGGAGAATTTAATGTCAGGTGTAAGAGCGACTGGATGGAAACCAGGAGATCCGTGGTTCAAATCCCGGCCATGGTATTGAATTTTTCATGTTGACTCTACCTATCAAAAAACCTTAGCCTATACACGGCTAGTGTGAAGAAATGATTTATTTCCATCAATTAACTAAAATGTGAAATGATGCTCAAATAAGCCAGGGTCCATAAAGCTTAGAGTTACCTGATATTCACTTTTCAGGATAAGGAAAACTCTCAAAAAAGTCTTATCCTGAGATACGAACACGGAACCTCTTGAGTGTGTCAAACATTTAAATGTTTTATGGAGTCATTAATAAACCTAGGCATTATATAGAAAGATAAATAGAGTTTTTATATACTTTCTTCCCAAAAAATAGCAACATGATCTTGATTATGAGTAAATTTAAAATCTTATTGCAAAACTTTTAAGGTTACTTTGACTACGTTCTAATATTTAATCATTAAATTATATTTTTATCTCTTTATCTTAAAGGTGGATTTTGATAAAACAAAACACTTAAGTGATGTTGCTATCCAGCGGCGCAGAGTTGAGAGGGAAAAACTTATAGCAGCTGAAAGAGAGCAAGAAGAGCAGAAAAGAAGGGAGAAGGAGGTGGAAGAGAAAAGAAAAGAAGAAGAAAGGTATGATCAATCACATAACATATAATATTTTATCATTAGTTGAGAAAAAGAAACCAAGTTTTTATCTCAGAAATATCTGGTATTTGTTTTTTAATTATTACTTGCTTTACAGGCAACGCAAATTAGAAGAAAGAAAGCAAAAGGCAGAAAGAAGGAGAAAAAGAGAAGAAAAACGAAAATTGAAGGAACTGATGAAGTTAAAAGAGCAAGAAGACCAAGAAATGAGCTTGAAAATTGCTATTGAAGAAAGGAAACTTCTACAAGCCCAAAGAAAACTGGAAAGTATTCGCCTTCTTGATGAGTTATTTGAGAGGGTTAAGGTAAGATCCCTTAGGTACCAAATGACCCTATTATTTGATGTTGAGATTCCATTAAAAATACATGTATTTAGACTCCTTAAACCCCTCTAACCCACCCCCACCCCCCCCCCCCCCAAAATATGTGAGAGTTGTACTTTCTGTACAATTTCATTTGAATAACCACAGAACACCAAAATTGAATATCTGAGTGATTGTGTTTCTATTTAGATTGTTATAGGTACAGAAAACAAATTAACATCACTTGCAATGTTTCTGTTATCAAATAAACAAGAACAATTTCTGCGTCTGTAATAACTTTGGTTGTATGGAGGCACTGAATTAAGTGAAGAAAAGTAGTGTTAGATTATCAAGGTGGTTTTCTGTTGTTTTCTTACATAGAAAGAATTACACTGGGCAACAAAAAAGTAATTTTTGAATGTTTTGAGCTCTTCATGAGGCAATTTCTACTAATTTTAGCTTGAGAAAAACAAATATGACAATTAAACACTTTTATTAGCTCTAGTTTCTATGATATACACAAGGTGAAAGTGTTACATATTAACGTATTGAGAGGAAAGGATACATTTTAATTACATACATGCTAACAACAAAGGAAGTGCATTTGATTTTTTTAAAATGGTAATTACTTGCTAAGAGTTCTGAATTGCTGGAAAAATACTTTGCAGATAGTCGTGTCTGAAGAGAATCATGTGGTGGCCTGTTGACTTCGTCTTTTAGCTTGCCTCTTGTAGTGGAGTTCCGCAGAATCCCTATACGTAGACCAACAGTAATCCACAGGCATTACTTCATTCCAATGGCCCTGATATCTTTGTTCCATAACAGAAATGTGCTGATGGAATCTCTCCCCATGTTCATCACTAACAGCTCCACAACTAGGAGGGAAAAAGTCTAGGTGGGAATGGAGAAAATGGATCTTAAGGGATATGTTGCATCCAATGTTACAGTATTTTTGCAGGAGCACTGTCACCAAATGCTTGTAATTGTCATCTATCGTATTTTGACAAGTGTGCCAACTCCCAAAAAAAATTCCCCCAAATTTAAAATCTTCGCTCTAAAAAATGAAATGTCACTTTATCTTCAAAACAAGAGCTAATCTATCATTTTTTATGGTGATTTTTGAATTCAGCAGATGGAAATACATGTAAATTCACTATTTTTAAGCCCGAAACATTTTCATTGTTGCCCAGTGTTATCAATTACACTTTTATTTTGTATTATGTTTCAGATAGCCCAGCTAAAAGAACTTGAGAGGAAAAAGGAGGATAAAAAGGTTTCTAAAGAAATGGAAAAGGTATATTATAAACCTTTTAAGTATCTTTATAATATAAACTCAAAAATGTGATAAATCATTTGTATAAAATACAAATCCATACTGTTGCAGTGATTTGGACCAAAGTTTGGAAAGGTAATCTTTCAAACAAGGCAGATGAAATTATGTAACTTGGAAATTGATGTTCTGTCCTATAATCTAACCTCCTTTTCTCTGTCCATACAAATATTTTGTTTTTAATACTAAGCAAAGAACCTACAGTCACTCAAAAAAGTATTTGTCTGACTAGTAGTGTTAATTTTGAAAGCAAATAAAGATTATAAAATTAATCTTTGAGTTTTGAAATAATATAATACAAAACTGGCATGCTTTTGTGTAGTTTTATTATTTACATTTTCTGTTTAGCTGAAATGAAAGTACCGCAAAATGGAAGTAAACCTGTTATTTTACATGCATTTTCCCAAAAATGGAGTATCTAACATATCATCTGTAGACCAATAATACATGTCGAAAGTAAGCTTACGAATGAAACCCATGAACATAATTAGACAAAGTAGTCTGTAAATCTCACTGAGTGTTACTTTTACTTCTGTTCCCTTCTGAATTCTAATGATGTGTATAAGGGCACTCAACTACAGCGGTCATCAGCACCCTTTAGAAAACGAATCATGGCAAAAGCCAGATATAAATCGTTCTAAATAAATAAACTTATAAAAAAATACACGTACATCACAAAAACAAACAAAAGTAAAATAAATAAAAAGAAATATAAATCCAACCTACCAAAAATTCCGTTCACTAAATCCTAAAGTCTAACCTAGAAAAGAATCTAAAAACCTTCTCCACTACTTTATTATCATCCACTAGCATTTCTGCAAAGCTGGCCGGCAGCTGCAGAGACGTCCTAAGGTGTGCTAGGTAAAAACACTAGCAGAACGTGTCGGACAGATAACGCTTCATTGCAAAAGCGTGTATGTGACACAACATATACAATGATTATCACATAGTAGCATAAACTGGACAATAAAACCTTTAACTGAAGAGCACTGCATTTACGCAGCTAATATATACATTCGTTCCTTGCACACAAAACAAAATGAGTCACAAGTTAGATGCGTTTAGTGCAAAGAATGGCTTTTGCTGCAATGAAACAGAATGGTGAAATTTCAACAATTTGTGAACGTAGTCTACACTTTAATCATTCCATAGTTGTATACTGCCTTTAATGGGTTTCAAACCAGTTTTCATTTTGATAAAATAACTTTATAGATTATATAAATACATATTTATGAAGCATTTTTACAGCATTTAACAATTTAAACGTCTTGCGCTGTTTATTGAGTATCTGTACCCAGTCTGTGCAGAGTTTAAATGGCCATTGCTGAAGCTTTAATGCTGTTATTAAGTATAACTCACATATGATGAATAAGGCTTAACAAAACGTTCGTCTTCTTTATAGTTAATAATTTATCTCAGAGAACATGTTTTAGAGGCACTTGTACCAACACAGAACAATGTTAGATAGAGTCAGCATGAAAAATTCAATGACATGATGTAGCCTGGGACTCAAGTACTTACGATAGTAAGTCTCCACAGACGGTGTATCTCGGTTGCGAAAGCCTCTAGTGTCTACTGGGGAAAATATACGAGTCAAATGAAGAATTTAATGTCGTTACGGCAAGTTGGCCATGGTAGCTCAATGGGTTAGAGCGACTGGACGGAAACCAGGAGATCCGTGGTTCAAATCCCGGCCATGGCATTGGATTTTTCCTGTTGACTCTATCAAAAACCTTAGCCTATATACTGCTAGTGTGAAGAAATGATTAATTTCCATCAATTAACTAGAATAATAGAGTTAAATGATGAAGCCTGGGACTCAAGTACTTACAATATTAAGTCGCCACAAATGGTGTTTCTTGGATGTGAGAGCCCCTAGTGGTCTACCAGGGAAATATATGAGTCAAATGGAGAATTTAATGTCATAATGGCAAGTTGGCCATGGTAGCTCAATGGGTTAGAGCGACTGGATGGAAACCAGGAGATCCATGGTTCAAATCCCTGCCATGGCATTGAATTTTTCATTTTGACTCTATCAAAAACCTTAGCCTATATACGGCTAGTGTGAAGAAATGATCTATTAACTAAAATAACAGAACAATGTTCTTAAGGCACAGACTTTTGAACAGGAGGACTACAGCTCATATCCTGCCATGACTCTGCTTTCTGACTGGGGTTTCTTTTTTCCAGATTTTCCTTAATTTGTATTACTAGAAAATGCCAGATAATTGCCAAGCTTAGGCATGGAATGTTTCTTTCCCAGTTGTCATTTTGTTTCATTACCACAAGTGCACATTCCCTGAGGTGCCATATACAGTAAGAATGGACATTAAATACTACAAAAAATTGGGGACATGTAATTCCTTAGTGGTTATTGTACAACTTTGTCTTTAAGGTTTCTCTGTTTTATTAGTGTATAGGGCCCGAAAGTTGTTGACCTAAAAATTCTCTAAAAATGAGCTATAAAATGCCCCTAAAATGTAAATAAATGACCTAACAAAAATTAACATTTCTTTCATAATAATAAATTAAATACTGTCACAGACAAATAAGGAATATATGGTTCGAATAACCACATTTTAATATTAGGGGCTTTATCTTTGAAATATACAGTTCGGGTTGGCGCTTTTGAAAATATTTTCTTTACTGTGGAAATTAGTGTATCTACTTCTGAAAATTAATGTGACCTGTTCCGCCAAGTCTGTTAGGAAGAGGAGCATGTTGTCATGCTGTATGCCACTAGGCCACAGTAAACACATGGATTTATCGAACATTTTGCATATCTGACAGTGGTTAACAGCTTCCATAACCTTTGAGGTTAGAAGAAACATTTGTCCGACACTAGTAGCTTCTAGCGTACCATTGGCCACATAACGACCATGTGAATTGGTTGTCTCATCAGTTGATACATACACTTTTTTTCCCATTCACACATTCACGTATTCGGTTTAACGTGTCTTCACAACATTTTTGTAGGTAACTTTTATGCAAAGTTGATTCATTTGGAATTGTATGTCCAGTGTGACATTCAAGAAAATCTCGTAATTTGGAATTAATTTTCCTAGCAGAATATTTGCACTATCAAACACTTCACATAATTCTTTATAAAAGGAAGATGACTTTTACTTCACGTCGAATCCGTTTCTTTTAACAGTAACTGAGACGCTTGTCCTTTTTTTTGTTTTCCCCCACATTTTGAAAAGCTCGCAGATATTTTTCTGTGGATGCAATCCACACGTTTTGCATGATGTAATCGGCGATTCCTCAAATTGATGTATAATAAATTCACCAGCACTCTTAGGACGCTGACCTGTATTAATTACATGTTTACCACACTTACAAAGTTACTATTGCATATAAAATATAAATGAACGTTTAATCATAGATTATTTTAAAATCCCCCAAAAAGCCCATGGGACAGGGTTAGGTCTGCCACAGGAATCGAACCAGGGCCTCCTGAATGTGAGCTACAGATGAAAATGCCCTATAAATTCGTGAAAAAGAAAGAAAATGGCAGGAAAATGCATTTAAATTTTAAAAAATAACTTTATTATAAAAATGTGGAAAAAATGCATTTTGATGACCTATAAAAACCATATATATCTAACGTATTTGTTCCAGAATGCACTTAATTTGCAATAAGCATCATCTGTGACTAGTCAGAAAAAAGATGACTTTTCATCAAAATCCGGGCCCTATTAATGTATATGGGGATTAGATGGTTGTCCTTTGCAGTCCCAAAATGTAATAAACTGGTGCCTATATATAATGGCAATGTAATTAATAGCATTTGTTTTGTAATGCAGAATGAAGACAAGGAAAGAGAACTGCGTAATCGTCTAGTAAAGAAATATAAATCTGTTCAAAAGGAGCAGCAAGAAAAGCTACAACGTACAATTAAGCTGCGAAGTGTGCTAGCCTCTACAAGCAAGGCCAAGTCATCTGCATTAAGCTGCTCCTCCATCAGTTCTGAGAATGAAACTAATGTAGCATCTGCTACAGGAAGACATGAAACTAGCAGGAAAGGTAAAGATTCAAAGTACATGTTCTAGTAATAATTTTTCCATTTGGATTTAGTCACTGTGCAAATATTTGGTAGAAAGTGATCACTTTCTACACCAGTGACACTGTGTAATAGAAAAGTGACAGGAATTTTTAATTATGTGGGCTTTATACATCCAATTTTCAAAACCTTTTTTTAAAATTGTTGGTACAGTGTTCCTAATGTATGATGATGATGATGTGTATAGGGCGCTCAACTATGGCGGTCATCAGCACCCTTTAAAAACTAGTCATGGCAAAAGCCAGATATAAGTCTTTCTAAAATCTATACAAGTGTAAATAAACCTATTAAAAATACACGTACATAACAAAAAAAGAAAATCAAAACCTACCAAAAATTCCATTCACTAAATCCTAAAGTCCAAACCTAGAAAAGAATCTAAGAACCTTCTCCACTACTTTACTATTATCCGCTAGCATTTCTGCAAAGCTGGCCGGCAGCTGCAGAGACGTCCTAAGGTGTGCTAGCACCACGTGTCGGACAGATAACGCTTCGTTGCAAAATGGACAGAGTGGAACAGATTCCTTTTTAAAAAGAAAACTATGAGTAAAAAAGCAGTGCCCAATTCGTAACAGAGCCAAACTCACCTCCTCGCGACGAGATGACCGACAGGAGGTAACCCAGGGAATCGGAAGTTCTTTGACAGATCTAAGTTTATTATTGCTGAGAGCGGACCACTCTTCCTGCCAGCAGGTTTGCACAGCTTTCCGCAATACGGCCCTAAAGTCTTCCAATGTCACAGATGGTACTCGAACCCTGGGCTTCATGGTAGCCATCTTGGCTGCTGAATCCGCCATTTCATTCCCCCGCAAGCCTACGTGACCAGGGATCCATGCACACACCACGTTAACGCCAGAAGCGTGTAAAACGTGGAGGGCATCATGTATACGCTGCACAATAGGGTGGTAGTTGTACAGCTGCCGTAGGCTTTGAAGTGCACTGAGGGAATCACTCAGGATTAAGCAGTTCCCCAACTTTCGTCGATGTACGTGTAAAATGGCCCGGTATATTGCATAAAGCTCTGCAGTAAAAATGGGAGTGCTAGTGTGGAATCCGAATGTATACGATTCGGTTCCACACACGTAAGCACAACCAACACCATTTGAGTTCTTGGAGCCATCAGTATAAATTACAAAATGGTCCTCATATCGCGATAAAAATTCTAAAAAACATGTGCGGATACTAGACATAGACATGGTAGATTTATCATATTTAGTCATGCCCAGATCAACCGGGGACGCTCTGCACAACCAAGGAGGGTATGTCCTCTGCCCTCTAGGATACATCTTGGGCATTTCAGTATCAAGATGTCTAAGGAGCTCCCGGAAACGAAAACCAAGTGGCTTTGGTTTAATAGAAGTGTTCCTATAACGCACGTCCATGAAGATATTAAAGAACGGCGTAAACGATGGATGTGTGGGCATGCAATTAAGTCCACAGCCATAATTGGCTAATAACATGTTGCACGTGTACTGCAGAGGAGGTTCTGCAGACTCAGCATACAGGCTTATAACTCGGCTCGTTGGAAATGCCCCAACTGCTATATGTATACCACAATTATGGACTGTGTCTAATCTCTTCAGCACAGATGGTCGTGCTGAGCCATAAACGATACTACCATAATCTAATTTGGAACGGATGAGTGCGCGATAAAGTTGCAATAACACTGTACGATCCGCTCCCCACGATTTTCCACTTAGTACCCGCAAGATATTTAAAGATCGGTCAGATCGTGCTTTCTGTTGTGCTATATGCAACGACCAACTAAGTTTTCTATCAAATATCAATCCAAGAAACCTCGTCTCATCTGCAAAAGGTAGTAGATCAGCGTCTAGCCGGAGCCTTGGAGGTAGTCGACTCTGCTGACGTCAGAAGTTAACACAGATGTTTTCTCAGCGGAGAATTGGAAGCCGTTTTTTAAACTCCAACCCTTAAGGTTGTCCAAGGTGGTCTGAAGACGGCGCTCTAAAAACGGAGTGTGCTGAGATCAATCCAAGGAACCTCGTCTCATCTGCAAAAGGTAGTAGATCAGCACCTAGCCGGAGCCTTGGAGGTAGTCGACTCTGCTGACGCCAGAAGATAACACAGGTGGTTTTCTCAGCGGAGAATCGAAAGCCGTTTTTTAAACTCCAACCCTTAAGGTTGTCCAAGGTGGTCTGAAGACGGCGCTCTAAAAACGGAGTGCGTTGAGATGTGCAGTAGACGGCAAAGTCGTCTACAAATAGGCATGACGAGACCCCCGGAGGTACACATTTCGAGATAGAACTAATCGCAATAGCAAACAACGTAACACTTAGTACCAATCCCTGTGGTACACCGTTCTCTTGAACAAAAAGATTCGAAAAAACCAAGCCAACCCTTACTCGGAATACGTGACCTTTAAAGAATTCCTGAAGGAAGAGTGGTAGGCATCCACGTATATTCCAGGTGTGCAGAGTACGTAGCAACCCTGCCCGCCAACACATATCATAAGCCTTTTCGAGGTCAAAAAATATTCCAACGGTTTGACAGTTTTTAAGAAATCCGTTCATAATCTGTGTCGACATGGACACAAGATGATCCACTGTTGAACGGTGTCGTCAAAAACCGCACTGGATGTTATTCAGTAGGTTGTGCGTTTCCAGCCACCATGCCAACCGCCCATTTATCATGTGTTCCATCACCTTGCATATGCAACTGGTGAGGAAAATAGGATGGTAGCTAGAAGAGAGTTGACAGTCCTTGACAGCTTTTTAGATAGGTATAATGGTGGCTTCTCGCCACTTGTCAGGAAACGTGGCATCAACCCAAACAAGGAATGCCTTACCTTCAGGTGAGAGATGTTGTAACATTTGAACGTGGATTCCGTCCGGTCCTGGTGCTGTCAGTGGCGATTATGAAAGAGTGTGTTCTAACTCTGCCAAGGTGAAGAGACGGTTATAATATTCAAGGTTTCTGGAACTAAACACGAAACCTTGAGATTCTACTTGAGTCTTAATTGAGATGAACTCAGGAGCATAATTATTTGAGTAGACACCTGAGCGAAAGCACAGCCGAAGGTGTTAGCCACGACAAACGGATCAACAACTCATGTAGTTGTTTTCAGACCAGCCTTTGGCAGGTGGGTTGATTTTCCGGCCACGCGCCTTAACCTATCCCATACAACAGAGGAAGGTGAACGTCTGTTAAACGATGCTACAAAGTTGTTCCATGAGGTCTTTTTGCTATCCTTAATTATTTGCCTAGACTTTGCACGCTCTTTCTTATACTCAATTAGATTACTTAGGGTAGGGTGTCGTTGGAATACCCTTAGAGCACGTCTACGAGCACGAATAGCATTCCGGCAGTCGTTGGTCCACCATGGGACAGGAAATCGACCGGGTTGGGTAGCCTAACGTGGAATAGACTGTTCTGCAGCGGAAAGAATTTTCTCTGTGAGATGATCAACTAAATCATTCACAGAATCGTGCGTGTTGTAATCAAAGACAGCCAACTAGGTGTAAAGGTTCCAGTTGGCACGATCAAAGCGCCATCTAGGGATACGTGAGGGAGACACATCGTGTGCTAAGAGACTAAGAAGACATGGGAAGTGGTCGCTGGAATGTAAATCAGAGGTGACATTCCACTGTAATGAAACTGCTAACTGGGATGAACACACTGCCAAATCGATGTGTGAATAGGTGTTGAAGGCATCTGAAAGGAACGTTGGCTCTCTGGTGTTCAGGAGAACCAAGTTATTGCTCTCCAATGAGGTTGCCTCTCGAACATGCCCGATTTGAGCCCCGAAGTGGGTGATGGGCATTAAAGTCTCCCACTATGATAAAAGGTGTTGAAAGCGGGGAAACCAAATCTTCAAGGTCGGTTAACGAGAGGTCATCTGATGGCGGTAGATATACATTGCAAATGCAAAATTCAATTGATGGCAGGATAACCCTTACAGCTACAGATTGGATGTCAGATTGAAGCTGTAACGGATCTACAAATACGTCATCCCCGAGGAGCATCATAGTGCCCCGTGAGCAGGAATGCCCTCTTCTGTTTCAATATCACACCTTAGTGGTGTGTAGCATCTGATTTTAAAATTGTCTTGTGGTCATAGCTTAGTCTCTTGTAACCATACCAACAATGGGTTATGCTTACTGAGCAAAAGTTCCAGTTCTGGTCGATGTGCTCTTAAACCTCGTATGTTACATTGTAGGATAGCCATTGGAACTATGGAAATAAGATGTAAAAGTTGGTCTACATTAAGACGACTTCAACGGTGGCCGAATCAATTTACCCTTTTTCTTCGGTGTAGGGCTAACATATTTCACATCCAGTTTATCTTGCTGCTTCTTCGTTGCGGTTCTTGCAGTGTGGTCCGTATCCTCTTGGTCCATCTATTCGGCGGAGGAGGCCCCTTTCCCTAAAGAGAACTTTGGTTCGAGAGCTTCAAATTGATTGGACACAGAGATCGACGAAGATGACAGTCGTTAATCCGAATCATCACCAGAAAGCTCCTCAGAAGAAGAACTTCGGGATGTCCTAGAGTCTGTCTTCTTTCTGGGGATACGGGTCAAAGCCTTAAGGAAATCTGTCCTTTGGTAGCTGGTATTAAAGACTTCTGGTGGTGGATCGTATACTACAGGCTTGTCATACTTAGATGTCA
This sequence comes from Mantis religiosa, assembly GCA_030765055.1. Taxonomy (NCBI): domain Eukaryota; kingdom Metazoa; phylum Arthropoda; class Insecta; order Mantodea; family Mantidae; genus Mantis; species Mantis religiosa. The sequence goes on from CM060958.1 coordinate 27,100,572, forward strand.
AAGTCGACAGTTTGGCTGGGTCGGAGCTAATGTATGTTTGCATCTTCAGCTATTATGAATATGAGGGCTGTTCAATAAAGAATGATCACAATTTTTTTTTTTTGACAACGTACCTTTACTCATCCTCATAATTTTGAAGGCCCTTCTCAAAATAGTCTCCCCTGAATGCGATGCACTTGTCCCAGCGTTTCCGCTGGTCTTCAAAGACATGCTGGAAACCATTTTTTGAGAGATCCTTCAAAATTTCCTCCGGAGCCTTCGCCATTGCTTCTGATGATGGATAATGCCTCCCACGAAGGCGTTTCTTCAAGTTAGGGAATAGAAAAGAGTCACATGGGCTAAATCCAGACTATAGGGAGGGTGGGGGATGTACATGTTGATTTTTGCAAGATATTCAGCAACATTGGCAATATGCGGCCGCACATTATCGTGGTGCAGCATCCAGCCTTCTTCACGGAAATGTAGTCTTTTGCGTCTGATATAGACTTGCAGTGTTTTCAGGACATCCCTGTAGTATTGTCCAGTTACTGATGTGTGTGCAGGTACAACATGCTGATAAACCATTCCATGAATATCAAAGAATGAGATGACCATAACTCTCCCAGCAGAAGCAACCAATTTTGCTTTTTTGGGGGTTGATGTTGAAGGAGATTTTCACACTGAACTTTGCTGTTTGCCCTGAGGATCAGAATGATGTAGCCAAGTTTCATCAGCAGTGATTACGTTTGAAAGAAACTCCGGATCTTCCTCTAACATCAACTTTAACTCCATGTTACCTCCATTGCAGCGGTAGGCGATACTGAACATGCCTGAACTTGCCTGGTTCTCACAGACGGGAACCAGCAGTACCAACAATGAAACTACTACGGCGTGTTTGTTTCACATTAAGCCAACAGAATATGATAAGATTGAATTTTAATGCGAAAAATTATGACCGTAAGAAAATTATGCTCATTCTTTACTGAACAGCCCTCGTATTTGTTTATTGTTAACAGTCAAAAAGGTTATACATAATCATAAAAACTGAAGATAACAATGAAGCAGTACAAATATTACAATAAAATGCAATAACATGTTACAAATTTCACTCATCTTTTTAAGGAATTATAAATTCTTCACCATATTCAGAAGTATATCATCTGCATTTCTGTGTTTATTTTTAAACACATTAAATTTGCACTAAATTTGGCTTGAAAAATGGAATTAAGTGCAATGCTGCATTTTAAATGTATATGTACCAACACTCCCCATATGGAACTATGGCCTTCAGGGTAACCTCGCCCCACCACGTGATGACCGGACCCATTTCTCAGGTGGAGGCAGCCAGAGGCTGTGTATATTAGCTCCAATGATAGGATGATAGCGAGGATCACTGTGAGGTGAGTGGACCTACAGTTTACATCATGGAGTCCAAACCACGTTGGGCATAGGGGACACTTCACATGAGGTGAAGAGGTGAAGGCATGGATAACTTAAAATCAACATCCCAGAGCCAGGAATCAAACTCATACCCTCAGCACGAGAGTCACGAACGAAACCACTGCGTTACCCTGGCACTCTGCATTTTAAATGTTGACTGTGGCATTTGGCAAATCTACTGTAAGACAAGAGTTTGAGTGGTATAAACATTAATTTAAATAAAAGATTAATACTTCAGTGGATACCAGCACATTGTGGAATACATGGTAATTAAACAGCTGACTTTCTAGCCAAAAAAGGCAGTAAGATTAAGTCAAATTCATTTGAGCCACTAAGTTATCACTCCATCAAAAGAATAGTTATATCAACATATAATCAAAAAATTAAATAAGATAATATATTACAAACAAAAGGAAAACTATGGGAACATTTATGTAACAGCACGACTAGAATCAATACTACCAGGAAAATCCTCTGTAGCAACTTTTAGATTTCTAACAGGTCATGACCGACTCAATAAACATTTATTCAAGATTGGTATAGTGAGATCTCTTCTTGTGTCCTTGTCAACATACCAACATAACATCAAAATATTGGAGTGCAAGAGAGTGAATGGCTTCATTGCCAACTGCTTAACATTAGAAACCAAGCAACCAACCACATTTCAAAGAGGATTAAGAAGTTGTTGAAGATGATGGCTGCTGTATGCACTCTTGCACATCAATTACTGACAATATTATGGAAGAAGTAAAAAAAAAATTATTCTGGAAAATTAGTGAAACACCATCAGAGAGGATGGATGTACAAGGAGCATACTATATTGTGTTACATTTTGTTTCTTCACATAATAAGCACATTATACATCAGCTGTTATGTCCACCTTTTCAACATCTCCCTGTAACGGTATGTACTCTTCCCATCGATTTGGCAGTCGTTCCAGACTCTCCAGAAACCACTCTTTTGGAGTGCTGCATATGCATGCCTTGACAGCTATTTGCAGTTCTTCAAACTCTGCAAAATGGCGACCACACAGATATTTCTTCATGTTTTCAAACAAGTGATAGTCACTAGGTGCCAAGTCTGGTAAGTATGGTGGGTGTGGCAGCACTGTGAATCCCATTTGATCAGTGGCAGCAGTGGTTTCTCGGCTAGTGTGGGGACATGCATTACCATAAAGAAGCACACCTTTAGCCCATTTTCCTTGCTGCTTCGTTTGAATGGCACAACATAAGTCCTAAGGGTTGCCATATATGCTGCACTGTTATCGTAGCCCTAAATTCCAGCCAGTCAATGAGGATGATGCCTTTTGTGTTCCAGAACACTGTAGCCATTTGCTTGCCAGCTGATGACCTGTTCAACAGTAGACTGCCCTTATGCTTCCATTGCATGGATTATTGTTTTATTAATTTTTAGATGAGTCATATTTATTACACATCTGCTTCACTTTCGTACCTATTTTGAGGACATGTTTCGCAAATCATTGTTTGCATCTTCGGCTCTTATGCGACTAAAGCTTGATCCAGCGGTGTGGGTAATTCTGGGGTTGCTGCTGCCATCTGTTGATTTAGTGATGAACTTAAATGTGGGATTCTCTTCTGGCGGGATTTCAAAGTTCATTAGTTGGTTTTTATGTTTTTCTATGTATATCCTCTCCCATATGATGAGTTCATTATGTTTTTGTACGTATTTTAGTAATTCTGTGCTATCTTCAATTTCATGATTTTCAGACCAGAAGTGAGCTGCTATTGCGGACTTATCAATATTTTTGTATCTTAAGTGCCTGAAGTGTTCTTTCTTTCTAGTGCCTATGTTTCTTTTTGTCCTCCCTATGTAAATTTTTTCACAGTCTTTACACTTAATCTTGTAAATGCCTGACTTTTCCTCTGGTTTTATCTTATCAGTATTATTACTGTGAAGTAGGTTTTTAATGTTGTAATTGTTTTTTGGTGCCAATGTTATATTGTATTTCTTGAATATTTTTTGGAACTTTTTTGTGGCCCAGGGGTGGTAAGTAAATTTAGCAAATCTAATTTCTTGTTTTATTGGTGTGAGAGCTGTGATCTGTTTTAATCTCTTTCGAAGTTTGAATGATTTTAGTTTTTTATCTACAAGGTTTTTTCCATCTGCATTTTCCAACCATCCACCTGGTTGTAAACAGTTTTCCATGAAGGTACATGTTCTCCACAGACTATCACCAATCACCTATGAATTTCTGCGGTGGTCATGCCCTCTTTCCATAGGAACCAAGTTGTGTAGCGCTGTCCTTTAGATTGCTTTCTATATTGTCTGCTCCTACCTGATGGTGTTATGAACTGAACTGTAGCATGTGCCTCCGTTGTTCCCTTTGCGAGTACTGCCACCAAGTGGTGGAACAAGATACTAGTGACATGTCACTGCTATCACAATTGAACAGTGAACCATATCCAGCAGAAAGAACAGTAAAGTGTAAAAGTATAGTATCCAAAGTATAAAAATTGAAAGAAGCGTAGAGACAGTAAAGCACAAGTTAAAAAAAAAGTGAATCGAGAAGATATCAACACATTGCTTCACTCACAGGACATGTTTCAAGAGTTGTTGCTACCCATCAGCTGACTCTCGATTCAACTGATGAAGGGAGCAACAGCTGTTGAAACATTCCTGTGAAAAACAGTGTGAGTGAAGCAATGTGTCGATATCTTCTCGATTCACTTTTATTTTACAATATAGTATGTTTAAGGGTACTCAACTATGTGATCAACACCCTTTAGAGAAAAATCATGACAAAGGCCAGAGATAAGCAACACTATGAAATTAAAATGCTAGAGAAAGTCACAAATAAAGCAAATGTTCATATCAGAGAGGTTGCTGATGATGTTAGCATATCCTTTGGCTTATTCCAAGCAATTGTTTTGGATGTTTTGGGCAAGAAATGTGCAGCAGCAAAGTTTGTTCTGAAACTGTTGAATTTTGACCAATACCGACATTGAGTAGACGTCACCAGGAACTGTTGAATGAAGACGACAATGATCCAGAATATCTACAGAAGGTTATAGCAGGTAACAAAACATGGGTATATGGGAATGACATTGAAACCAAGGTCCAATCGTCCCAAAAGAAACTGCTTGAAAATCCAAGACCAAATAAATTTCACCAGTTCGATCACATGTGATGGTTCTTTTCTCTGTTTTCTTTGATTACAATGGGACAGTGCATCGTAAGTTCCTGCCATAAGGTCATATGGTGAATAAATTATGCACTGTTTGCATGAAGCAGTTCAAAGAAAATTACCAGCATTGTGGCAAAACCATTTGTAGAAATTGTATCACAATAATGCTAATCACTTGTTCGTGATTTTTATGTTGCTTCAGCCACCATATTCACTGGACATACCTCTCTGTGACTTCTATTTCTGAGGCTGAAGAGAACCATGAAAAGATGTTGATTTGCTGTCACTGATGAGATGAAAACAGAATCATTGAAGCAGCTGAACACCATAACAAAAAGTAGATTCCAGAAGTGCTTCTAAGATTGAAAAAAGTATTGGCACAAGTGTATTATAGCTGGAGGGGATTTGCTTTAAAGCATTCAAAGTTGATGTTGATGATTAAATAAAGAATCTTTATGAAAAAAAAATCACATCATTTTTTACCACCTTGTATAAAACCAAATCCGGCCTTACTTAAGACATTTTAACCAATGTTATTTGCTCCTGTTTAACTAATATCTTAAGTTTGTAGGCTATGTTCTAGTTCTTTCCACTGAGACTTGCCTAAAACATTCTTGAGGTGAGTACTCAAAATAAGTTACTCTCAAAAAAGAATTATGCTGTTATCCCTAAGGTAATTTAATCTTTTAATCATTAATAATGGATCATGTAATTTGTTTTTTTAATAAAATGCTTCATGACATTTTAGACATCTACACTGGTATTTCAAAATTCTCTTTATACCTTTTCTGTTCTTCCCAGTTCTATGAGACCTACTCTCCTTAGTAAACCTTAAGTTATCTCTGAGCTTCTTACAAAATGTTTTATTTCATCAATTTTTAAACATTCTTTTGATATTTTCTTATATGTGACTCAAGTGTGCTTAATAAAATATTTCCGTAAAATCTTTTATTGTCAGTGCGTACCTAAAGCTTACATTTCTAGTTAAACTTTATTTGTACATAATCATTTATTGTCAATAGACTTTGCAGTTTCTGACATGTGATTTGTCAGAATTGCATTCCATTAAATTCTTTCATTAGCTGTACCCAAAATTTATAAACCTTTCTGTCATGTAATATTAAGGAAATAATGTTGAAGAAACTTTAAATATTTTGGAATTTCAGTATAATCTTATAGTAAAATATGTTACTGTCTGGAATTTCAGAGAAACAAGACTTGGATGGAGAGAAATGTCATGTTGTATCACATTACAAGGATAAGCATTGGTATCCAAACAGGCAGTTCTACGAGAATCCCCAGAACTATGCATATCCTTATGACCTTGCATGTCATCCACCAAGGAAGAGGTATCAACACAGAGGGGCATTCTATCCTCGCAGAAGAGGCTTTTACTTTCCTCGTTGGAAGAGATATCCTCGGCAAGAAAACCTTCACAACTTTCATCCACAAAGGTTCCAGGATGATTCTCTGCATTATTATGATGAGTATTATCGTTATTTTCAGAAGTTTGCTAAAGGTAGGGATGAGAACAGCTCAAGATCCCGTTCCAGATCTTGTTCAAGGCCACGTTCCAGATCTTGTTCAAGGCCACGTTCCAGATCTTGTTCGAGGCCACAGTCAGAAGATAAATCAAGAAGTTTTTCTATCTCCAGATCAAAGTCATCTAGTCATTCACCTGTCAGATCAACTAGTGTCCATAAGGTAGTAAAGGAAAGTGATAGTGAAATGAGAGATGGTGAAAGAAAAAAAAGTGCAAAACACTCAAAGAAAAAGAAGAAACACAAAAAAGAAATGAAATCCAGTGATGGTAAAAGAAGAGAAAAAAGAAGCAAAAAGAAGCATGAAAAAGAACATTAAGTTATGTACATTTTGTTGTATGCTAAATGTTCCTGTGATACATATGTAAAAAAAAAAAAAACTAAATAAAAGATACACATTTGTTTATTAAAGCTAGTTGTGTTCAAAGACATTCTTACATTTTTTTTTCCTTCTTCCTTTTTATTTTAATACCTCACCGCAACTGTAATGGTCATAATTTTGGAACATATTACTGTCTAACAATGCTGCTAACTTGTGTACAGTTGTCATTGGAGTTGTGTGGATTTGATACGTCATTCTATATTTCTTATATATGTTTATATAATATAACTATTCTTATATATGTTTCATGTTGATTGAGTTGTCCAGCTAGTTTTATTGCACATTTTATCAAAGGTTCAAGGAGAATAGATGATGATGATGATAGATGGTAGATGATGCTATATATCTAAGAGCATTCAATTACAAAGTCATTAGCATCCTTATAAAACAAATCATGGCAAAGGCCAGGGATAACCATCAATACACAAAAAATCAGAAATAAAGATTAGTGTCAGTGTACAGAAATCATGGCAAAAAAAGAGAAAATGATGAATTTATAAAACTGGACTGACTATATTGTCGCGGTAACAGGCATTAAAGTTTTGGAGCAAATGGATAATAGATGGATAGGTTTCACGTAGATAATGTGAATAACTTGTGTAAACAGATAACGCCGGCAACAGGATAACTGAGGCAAAGGCCTCGCCAGCGTAGATTAAGTTACATTTCTCGAAGGTGATAGAATGTTCGAATTATGTAATTAGATGCCTTGTTTTCCAGAAACCTCTAGTGATTGATAGAATAGTCTGGTAATCATGAATGGAGATATAAAAGGGATTGTGACACGCCAGGAGGGGGTAGTTGTTGTGTAACAATCATTGTTGTAACGAGAGCTAATGTAATCAGCTGCAAGTGTTTGTTATTGTCCTCGACCTTGGAAGATTGTGTGATGTAATGTTCTTACGTGAGAATTGGACAGTGTATTGCTACGGAAATAAAGGAGATTTTTAATTTCTGCAACTCGGCCTTTTAATTCTAAGAACGCACAAAGTTACAACTGGTGTCAGGAAGCGGGACGACAACCTCACCGAACATTTAAGCCATGGACACGGCATTGGAAAAGATTTTGGAGAAGATGATGGAAATGAAGGCCGAACTGACCTAGGAAATGAAAGCGGCAAATAATAGCCTGGCCGCGGAACTGACAGAAATGAAGATGGCAAATAATAGCCTGGCCGCAGAACTGACAGAAATGAAGACGGCAAATGACAACCTCGCTGCAAAAACAGAAGCGGCAAATAACAGCCTAGCCGCGAAGCTGGAGACCACAAATAACAACTTGGCAGCGGAACTGGAACAAATGAAGGCCGAATTAACAGCGAAGACGGAGGCGGAAAATAGCGACCAAGCCGCAAAGTTGGAGACGACAAATCACAATCTGACTGCAATGAAGGCTGAATTAACTACAGAAATGAGAGCAGTGAACGACAGTCTGGCCACCGAAATGAAGGTGGCGAACGAGGTTCTCGCTGCCAAATTTGAGGAACAGTTGGCCAGCGTGAGGGATGATGTGACGGAGCTGGGCAAGCGGATGGGCCAAGTGGACGAGCGCGTTGAAGACCTGGCGAACCGCTTCAATGACCTGGAGGAAAAGGCCAACAGTAATGCCAAGTCCCTGAACGCCATGGTGGAAGATGTCGGAAGACCTTGCGAACCGCGTTAACAACCTGGAGGGAAAGGCCGACAGCAACACAAAGTCCCTGAACGTCATGGTAGAGGATATCGTCGGCAGGAGGTTAAAGGACTTGAAGGCCGACGTGCCGGGAGGCGACACAACATCTGCGCACGTCAAACCGCCTAAATATGACATGACAACTTGCCGCCAGTTCGACGCAGTGGCCAAGCACAACAAATGGTCACCAGAGGAAGAGGCCACACAGTTAATAGCCAGCCTCCAGGGACGAGCCGCGGAAGTCCTGAACGCGGTACAGACAACGGCGGCGCCCAAGGACATCTGGGAGGTCCTGGAGAATCATTTTGGAAAGCACCGCAGCATACAGCAGTCAGCTAAAGGCAAGGTCACAGCAGCCAGGGGAGACGCTGCAGGAGTTCGCCCTGGCAGTTGAGCAACTGGCTAGCAACGCCCTAGTTGACCTGCCACCAGAGTTCGTATCCCGGGAAGCTGCCTACACATTCGTTGACGGAGTATGAGACACGGAGATTCGTCAGCGTCTAATGCTAGGCGATTACAAAACCATCCACGAGGCGGTAATGGCAGCACTAAGGATGGAGGCGGCCAAGGTGACAGCTATCCCGACATCAAGAACGGGGAGCATCCACTACACCGTTGACACGAGACCAGCCGAGGGACGCCGGCGAAGACCTAGTGGCCTGTGTTGGGGATGTGGACAGCCAGGACACCTGGAGAGAGACTGCCCACATCAGGAAGAGCAGCCGGAAAACGAGTAAGGGCCTCCTGGAGAGGGGCATGTTGGCGCCATCACCACCATCCCCTCGAGTGACACTGCACGCCGTCAGGGTCATCTTGAAGGAAGACATGATGGCCCTGTCTTTTGAATTTATCAGACAACAAAGATGCAAACAAGTAACTACTCTTTCCCCAATCAGCAATGAAACTTCATATAGAAAATTTACATATCATCCCAGAGCTACACACCTTTTCCAAAAAGTCTTCAAAGAACACAATATTACTTTGGGCCCACAGAACAAATTTAGTGCACAACACCTTTTGAAATCACATAGTACAAGGGAGATACCCACAGACAGAAAATCAGGTGTGTACCGGATAAACTGCAAAGGCTGTGACAACTTTTACATTGGAAAAACAGAAAGGAACTTGAACATTAGGCTTAAAGAGCATTTTAGGAACATCAGGAACAAGGAAATAGATAAATCGGCGGTAGCGTACCATTTTTGGAAGGAGAATCATGATATAGAACGAGAAATTCACTTATTAAAAAGTATCCAAGTTCCAGCTGCATTACCATGTGGGAAAAAATCTTCATAAAGAAATATGAAAGAAAATTGTTTAATTTCGACACTACCTTTGAAGAAAACCCAAATTTCAAGTTCATCAAGATACCGACAGAAACACACATATCATCTCTGAGGAGTTTGCCGAACCAACGTCCATTAGTCAACAACAGCTGACGATGTTAGGAAGATCCTAACAAAACGCGTTCTAGATAAATACTAGCAATAAGTGGAGCACTGAGTATTAGTTCGACTCAAAATTATATTAATTTTGTGCTTCATTGTATCATAGTCCTTACACAATGGAATAGAGTAACTAAATTGTTTAATACATCACTCTATATAAATTTTGATCATGGAAGTGGAATTATCTTTTTCTGTGTCATGTAAATAATTCTTACAATGGCTAAATACTTCCCCCTTCTATAATGGCCAGCTGTACTTAAGCCATATATTGAAATTTACTCCAGGTAAATATGCCCGGCCGCTGAAAAAATTTCTTATAAATGTGCAATCTTTAAAACTGTATGTCACTGGATTAAATTATGATTTATTAGATCACAGAACAGTTGGTATGATTCAATATGATTCACAATGATAGTTGAAAAAACTATTTGTAATAGTTTTTTGACGCTTCATCACTTACATCTTTATATAAGTGTTTCGCTCGCTTGGTCAATAATAATACTTGCATTTTAATTACTACCATTATAGTCTTGCATAATATACTATTAAAATTGTCTTGCTGTTGACAAAACAGTAAAAGGCACCGCTCACATATTCCTCAGAGAGAAAATAGTTAAATAGAAAATATCAGTCACCAAACAGCTGAGGATGAGATCGAATGATCTTGAAAACATTTCAGTTATACAACAGCAAGTAAGTGAAGTTCGAGTGTAAACATAGTGACTCATAAGTCAAACTCAAATATGAAGAATACTTCACTGTTAATTATGCTTCTGCTTTTAATATTTGTAGTTAATATGTATTCACAGTACTCAAATAACTCAGATTGAGCTTTGTTCAGTTAAATTGGGGAAATTAGACACCGTGTGAATTTAAAATGACAAGCCAATGAGTGGTTCTCTACTCGCACTAGAAACTTTTAGACAAATATGTATAGCTTGGCAATATATTCTTGATTGTTCCCTTTCCATTTCCTTACAAAATTGTTTCCAAGTCATCAGCGAGAGACATGATGAATGTGGTTTTGTTTAAGATGTATTATTGGAGCCCAGGTTTGTATGCATAATCAAATAGTAAAATATGCACATAAAATATACTATACTTCTTGCAAAAGTTAAAGGCATGTGAACGCTGGCCAATGCTCAAGCAGAGCACTGTTACCAAGCTTAGTGCTTGTACCAGCAGAGGTTCTGAACATAAGAGGATGCTTTACACATGAGCAAAGGCTCTGCCTATTTTTTCCGTAATTAAACAATACCTACATTAAATATTCCTGAACCGGAGATTGAAATACAGGTGCTCTTCCTTTTTCTAAGGATGAAGCTGCTTCACTACAAATTGTACACTGGTTACACCATAAACTTCCACAGATAATTGCTGGGTTTTTGAAAAATCTATAGTTGCCCTATATTCTGGATTAGACAGCTTTCATAAAAGCTTATGCACATTAAATGTAATTTTTCTGCCCTGAGAATGAATCACTTCGCGTTTCTTGATTGAAAAATCAGTTGTCCTAGCTTCAAGGAACATGTTCACACGCTTGGATCACAAACACTGGAGAAAAGATATGTTTATAATAATAATTGAATGTAATATTAACATTATTTCAGCTCGAGCTCAACACACGACAGAGCAATGCCATTCACTTTAACAAAATAACACACCACTACTCTGAAAATGAACTGAACATTAAAGTCTTCTATTTTCATAGTGGATGCATTGTTTATTTATGCTAGAGATAAATGTTGTGAGGAAGGAATAGTGATGTTTTTCAGGCATTCTGTGTTGAATGGATGGATGTTGGGTAACCATAACCATGTGAAGATAAAATGTGCATCGCTTGCGTTCTAATTATCGTAGAGACAGGATTTTTGTATGGTCATGATCAGAAAATAAAATTCTTTGTTATTTTAATATTGGATCTGTCATTTTCAAATATTTATCCCAGTATTAATTAATGAAGTTAATGTTCTCAATTCAGGCGCTTGAGATGTACGACATTCAGGAGCGCTGGTAGGAGGGACTTAGAATTCGCTGAAGTCTGTGGTACGGCCTGCCTCCATATGCCTTTAACTTTTGTAAAAAGTATACATGTACCTTAATATGCAAAAACAAATAAAAACCAAATAAACAACTGTTTTATGGGTAGTCTCTTGCCAATACAAATCAGGCTTTGTGCACTTAATCATTAGTGCATGACTGTCAGGCTGTGGTGAGCTGCAGTGCTAACCATAGGATTCTCTGGTTTCCAAATGTAACTTGCGATTGTGTGTGAACCCTATATAAATTGGTTACAAAGAAATCAGTGTCTCAGTGACCCTACAAATATTTGACACTACTGATAATCATTTTCTTCATTTTAACCTCTTCTCACCCCTATGCTGATGGAGCTGAATTTGGATTTAAATGGAATCAGAGAAGTCACTTGTCTCGATGGCTCTGAAAAATATGGATTTGACACTAATGTGATTTGTCACCCCTTCCCACCCTCAAGTACACTTGAAATTCCTTCAAGCATTCCAGAGTTATGCTGGAACATACATATATGTATATATGGATCAATTTTTATGTTACATATTATTTTCTAAAGAGAAAAATGATAATGTAATAACACGTTTAAAAGTAAAACATATGTTTTTCATTTAAAATTTAAATATTCATTTTTCCCTGGACTTGCATTAATACACATTTTATAAACATTGCTCAAATTGTCTGAAAGTGTAACTTTTAAAGTGTATCACATCCTGATAGGTATCTTTAAATATATAAAAAGGAATACTCATTTTATATATAAATCTGAGTTGTAATAATTATGCAGATTTAACAAATAATGTATAAGTTGCAGAAAGGCAAAGAAAGGAGGAAAGTACACAAGGATATTTATCTCTTTCTGTGCAGAAATCAGCTGCCCGACCACTGTTGAAAAAGGGAAGTCCTGTAAAGAACAACTTTTTTGTATATGAGAATACTAATAATAATAATAATAATAATAATCCATTGTTGTCTAAAGTTCTGTTGATTTCATATAGAACTGTTATTTGGATAGTAATGTTCCCCTCAAAACTGAATCTGTGACACACACATATTTTTGTGTGTAGAACTTGGAAGATGTAAATTACAATTTTAAATATCTGGTTTTCAATGTTCTGGAAAAATAACATTGTTCTTGTATTTGAAGATCTACAGTATTGCAACATCTAATGACCCCAGTTTCTACCAAACATACTTTGATCATTATATTATTGATCAGCATGTCGAACTTCTCAGCTGCTCACTCAGCTATCTCTTAGACTGAACTGAACTGAATGCTCTGTCAACTCTGTGTGAAGAAACTTGCTGAACTCTCTCTCTGTCTCCACTGAACCTCAGGTGGGTGCTAATTGGCCTCTTATATAGTTCCAACAACAAAGGTGGAATGTTCCCTAAAGAGGGCAGCTTTTCTCATACCTCACCAGGAAGTTTCAAGAACTGTGGGAAGCACACATAAATTGCCATTATTGCTCAGGCCATTTTATCTAAATAGTATTATATGGAGCAATTGAGGCACGCAGAATAATAATGGCAGATGCCAACCAACATCAAATTTTGAGATGGAAGCATGACTGCACAGCTGCTATTTACCTTTCATGTGAGGAAGTATCAAACGAACTGGAATATTAATAAAATTATAAAATAGAAGTATTTAGAAACAGTGGAGCTTCAAAAATAAAACCTTTTTAAACCAAATGTCAATCTATAAAAATGCCTTAGGATGGGTAAGTAATTTACGAAATAATTTGGAAGATAATGGTATGGGAGATATTTGGAGAAAGAGAGAAACTAATTATAAAGGTTTTTGGAAAGGGGCTGGAATAAGATTTGAAGACCTGGAGATCCAGAAACTGTTTAGTCAAATAGCAGAGAAGAGATCACTTGTTTTCTATATTCCATTGAAAAATAGCTGGGGGAGGGAGAGGTATATAGATAGCACTAACAGTGAAGAAAGAAAGGGGTTAGCATGGTTAAGAGCACGGATATGGAGATTAAGAGGTCAAAGAAATGGATACCCACAAGACGAGTGCCCATTGTGTGGGGACAAAGAGGATATAGAACATATACTGTTTGATTGTAAGGAAACAGAGATGTGGAGGAAAGAATGTCAAATATCAAAAATGAATAGGAGAATCAGCTTAATCAAGGTTTTAAGTAAAAACTATAAAAACATAGGTCAGTTTTTAAGTAAGGTTAAAAACAAGTGGGTATGGATTGTAAAAAGAGAGAAGGAATAATAAGTGACTATTCTGTAATAACACATATTGTAACACGTCTGTAAATATACTTAATGGACTGTCCTGTGTAGCAGTGGCCTGGGCCAAAACAGAGGGCAGTCCAAAAAAAATTGTAAAAGCTTAGTACCTCAATAAATACTGTTGCTGTTGCTGTTGCTGTTCTCAAGAGTAAAAATGACATATCCCAACTATGAGTGCTTTATTTATGACCATTAAATGTTCATGATGTAGTGAATGGTAGTGAATATGGCACTAACTGAGAATATTATTCCTGAATCTCCAAAAAAAGGAAAGAAATGAGTGACAAAGGCAAATGGAAGAAACTTGTGTAGAAATAGTAGTAAATTGTTCATTAATCAAATAACCAGGGAAGACTTTGTTGACATACACAATGATATCACTTCAAACTTTGTAATTAGCAAAACAGATGTTGATGGTATTCCTTTGCTTTTACATAGGGTTACATCCATTTTTGTGGATCATGATAATCCTGAGATTGTTAAACTTGGTTTATGTTAATATGTGTGGAGGAATTTAGTAACAGTGACGTCAAAATTAATCTCAAAAACTATTTGTAGTTGGTTAATTGATACTCGTCACTTACTTTTTTATATTAATGAGAGACTAGTCTCAAAGGCGATTGCCTCCATTTTCAGTCTCTTTCCAACTGGCATCTGTTGTTGTCTGCTCTCTCTCTGGTGGTGGAACTATAAACCTTTTTGTCAAATTATCTACTGGTGGGATTTCAAAGTTCATTACGCGATCCTTATTTTTCCATATGAACATGTTCTCCCATGTTGTCAATTTAATTTGGTTTATCACTCCTTTTAATAATTTTAGATTGTATCAATGTCATGATTTTTATTCCAAAAATGAAATCCTATTGCTGACTTATCTTTTTGCTTCAATCGGATGTTTCCAAAGTGTGACTCACATATCACCCAAAAACATTTAATAAATTTAAAAAGATCTTCAAGGAACAAAATATCACCTTGGCACCTACTAATAGACACTCAATTTTAAAATTGCTAAATTCAAAAACAAAAGATGAAATTCCATCAGTTAACAGATCTGGAATATACCAAATAAGTTGTAAGAATTGTGAAAAATGTTACATAGGTCAAACTAAAACAAATCTAAAAACCAGAGTCAAAGAGCACTTTAGAAACATCAGATTGAAACAAGAAGATAAGTGAGCAGTAGCATTTCATTTTTGGAATGAAAATCATGACATTGATCCAAATCCAAAATTATTAAAAGGAGTGATAAACCAAAATAAATTGACAACATGGGAGAACATATTCATATGGGAATATATTCCCATATATTCATATGGGAAAATAAGGATCCCACCAGTAGATAATTTGACAAAAAAGTTCATAGTTCCACCACCAGAGAGAGAGAGAGAGCAGACAACAGATGCTCGTTGGAAAGAGATTGAAAATGGAGGCAACTGCCTTTGAAACTAGTCTCTCATTAATATAAACAAGTAAGTGACGATTATCAATAAACCAACTACAAATAGTTTTTGAGATTGGTTTATGTTATTCTAACTCTGAAATGTATCAAAAAGTTAATTTTAGGAAAAGAGGTTAAAATAATTTTGAGTCGAACTCGACACAAAATTATATTTTGTGCTTCATTGTATATGAGTCCTTACACATTGGAAAGAGGTTAAAGTTCACATTTTTCATGGTTTAAGTTACAGTAGAAGTACAGTGAACATAGAAAGATAAAGAAAACTAAATACAATGACCTAATGAAATTACTGAAATATATACCACCCATCTATCATGATTTTTATGACAGTCTTCGTCACGGTGGTGTTGATGACAAAAAATGTAAAGATTTGGAAATAGAGCTGAATTAGGTATTTCAAGATGTTAAATGAAGCAAAAGTTAATTTGGCACCATTTTTTTTTCTGTTTTGTATACTTTATGTTCTTATAAACAAGGGAAAATCAGGAAAACTATTAATCAAATGGTTCAAGAATTTTCGAATAGACTTGGAACTCTCTTAATTTAAATACCCAGAAAATACCTAGTCATAATGTTGACTACTTTCCATATTTTGGAAAAAAACAGAAAATGACATTTATCTCAAAATGAACTTTGGTTGGGATCTGCCATTATTATACTAAGTGCCTCAATTGTTCTAAATGGCCAGCAGAGAGGTGCAACAATGCAAAGCGCTAAATAAAGAGGCCAGTATGGTTTCACAAAGGCACGGCTTGCTCACAACCTTGCACATGTGATCACAGTGGGAAAAAAAAAGCTAATAAAGGAAACCACAACCCTATCAGCTACAGAAACTAGTATGATTTTCAAAAAATTCACTTACCATCCATGGGCCTTTGATAGATTCAAAAAAGTCTTCAAAAAACAAAACATTCGACTAGCACCAGTTAACCATTACTCTTTAAAAACCTTAATTTGCTCAAACATCAAAGATGCCATATTCCATCTAACAAAAAATCTGGTATATATCAAATTGAATGCTGTAACTGTAGTTAAATTTATATTGGAAAAACCAAAAGAAATTTAGAAACAATAGCAAAGGAACACTTTAGGAACATAAAATATAAACAATTAAAAAAAATCAGCAGTTGCCACACATTTTTGGGGAAAAAAACGCAATATAAATCCAGAACCAAAACTACTAAAACATACATCAGGAAAACAAGAACTGTCCACATGGGAACAAATCTTCATTTCAAAAAATAGGAACAAAGTATTCAATTTTGACCTCCCCCAGAAAAATTTGTTCAGCAAGTTCCTTGAACCGCCACCAGAGGAGACCTATGACAAAATATCGCCAGCTACACCACTGAGAACCAGTCGATATCCGGTTGACAATGGAGGCAAATAGCCTCTGAAACATGTTCTGGGAAATTTAAAAGTAAGTGTTGTTTAATGTCATTAATCGACTCCCTTTAAATTTAATCAGGTAAGTGCTGACATGAGCTATGGAGCTCACGTCGGCAACTCAGACAGCTAATAGCAATATTACAGTAGACAAGTGTATTATGTAAGGTGGTCTCATCTGAGAATACTAGTTGTATTTACAGCTTTATTTTATATAAAAGTAAAACAGTCATATTTTACAGAAAATAAAAAAAGCGTATATACAATATGAAAATGCACCAATACCGATGACATAGTACAAGTGCTCTCAGATCGACAAGAGAATGGCTACGCCAGCAAGGGTCCATTTGGCATCTCGCTCCTTGGTCCTCAAGTTGAATGTCCACACATATGTTGGACCCCGAATACGAGTCTTATACACAGGACATTCATACATATGTTTAACTTCCTGTTTATCTTGTGTTATAGCTTTGATGTAGATGACCGGCATCATAGGATAAAGCTCTTTGAGACGAGATTCAGAAATGCACCCTCCCACTTCATCCCATCGAGCACCTTCCATGAACAGTCCGTGTATGTAAGCACCTTCTCTAGGAGCAGACCTTAAAGTAACAACACAGATAAATGATAATCATCTGATGTGTTGATAATGTGCTGCATTCATTTGAATTTATCTACTATCATTAAATTTTATATCTCTTCTACAAATTATTCATACAAAAGATTTTTTACTATCTACTTCATGTTAATAAAGATAAACTTTTGTAGAAATGGGTTTCATCTACATTTTGTTAGAAATAAGAGGGACACAGGAGTTGAAGTGAAAGTCAAATTTGTGAAAAAGTGGGTCACTAAAATGACTAAAATACTGTACCTTTCATTATGAGAAACCAAACAGTTCAACAATGTTCACAGGTGTTTGTGGCAACTAGTGAACTTGCTCAATGCAAATCATTCAATCAAAAGCCTCTTATGACGCAGCTGTTTTAATCAGTAACTTGTTACTAAGAGAAATGCTTGGAAGCTAGAGGGAGAACATCTTCATTGTTAACTCCAGAGTATTATACACACACACATACACACACACACACACACACACACACACACATATGCATGTACGCACGCATGTACATATAGATACACACAGATATTAGTAAGGAGTGTAGGGAAAAATCTCAAACAATAGTTAATATAATTTGCAGAGTAATAAAATTATTAGAGACTTAGCTGAACTCTTTACACATCACCTATTGCATGCAACCTATTTTCTTTTTAATATTCTATGAGGGCTGTTCAATAAAGAATGATCACAATTTTTTTTAGACAATGTACCTTTACTCTTCCTCATAATTTTGATGGTCCTCAAAATAGTCTCCCCTGAATGCGATGCACTTGTCCCAGCATTTCTGCCAGTCTTCAAAGACATGCTGGAAACCATTTTTGAGAGATCCTTCAAAATCGCCTCTGCAGCCTTCACCACTGCTTCTGATGATCGATAATGCATCCCACGAAGGCATTTCTTTAAGTTAGGGAATAGAAAAAAGTCACATGGGGCTAAATACACACTGTAGGGAAGGTGAGGGATTCACTTCACGTTGATTTTTGCAAGATATTCAGCAACAACATTGGCAATATGCGGCTGTGCATTATCATGGTGCAGCATCCAGCCTGATTCACGGAAATGTGGTCTTTTGCGCCTGATATGGACTTGCAATGTTTTCAGGACATCCCTGTAGTATTGTCCAGTTACTGATGTGTGTGCAGGTACAACATGCCGATAAACCATTCCATGAATATCAAAGAATGAGATGACCATAACTTTCCCAGTAGAAGCAACCACTTTTGCTTTTTTGGGGTTGGTGATGAAGGAGATTTCCACACTGAGCTTTGCTGTTTTCTCTCAGGATCAAAATGATGTAGCCAAGTTTCATCCACAGTGATTACATTTGAAAGAAACTCCAGATCTTCCTCTAACATCAACTTTAACTGCATGTTACCTCCATTGCAGCGGTAGGTGATACTGAACATGTCTGAACTTGGCTGGTTCTCACAGGCGGGAACCAGGAGTACCAACAATGAAACTACTATGGCGTGTTCGTGTCACATTAAGCTAACAGAATAAAATAAGATTGAATTTTAGTGCGAAAAATTATGATGGTAAAAATTATCATTCTTTATTGAACAGCCTTCGTATTAAGTTTCTTTTGGTGGTCAATAAGCCATCTATGAGATCATATAGTGACTGAAAGGTACTTTTGTATAAATTATTAAAATAAATCTCCAATTGTGTTCTAAATTAAACATAGATTAAATCATTAGATTCATTGCTAGATATCTTTTTTAAAAATTTTTGAACAAACATTTTAGAATGTTAAATAGAAGGTGTCTCATTATCCACAATGTTAATGAAATGATTGCAATAATTATGTGTGATGGGAGCAATTTAGTAACATGACATCAAAATGAATTGAAAAACTATTTGTAGTTGGTTTTTAACACTTCGTCACATTTTTATATTATTGAGAGACTAGTTTTGGGAGCCTTAGTGTGCATTATCAACCTTGAAAGTCCAACTATCATCTGTTGTTATCTGCTCTCTTCTCTCTGGTGGTGGAACTATGAACTTCTTTGTCAAATTATCTACTGATGGGATTTCAAAGCTCATTACTCTGTCATGGAAAACTTAATTGTTCTTTCACACTGGCCATGTGTAGGCTAAAGTATGGAAAGATAGAGTCAGACTGAAAAATTCAATGCCACAGCCGGGATTTGAACCACAGATCTTCTGGTCTCCGTCCAGCCGCTCTAACATTGAGCTACTATGGCCAACGTGCCAACATAACATTAAATTCTCCAATTGACTCATGTTTTTCCCGGTAAACCACTTAGGAGTTCTCTCCCGGGCCTTAAAGTACTTACACATTGTAAGTTGCCATTAAAATAGTTGTCTCCTGTGTTTACGAGAACTCCTAAGTGGTATACCGGGTAAACACAAGTCAGTTGGAGAATTTAATGTCATGTTGGCATGTTGGCCATAGTAGCTCAATGTTAGAGCGGCTGGATGGAGACCAGAAGATCCGTGGTTCAAATCCCAGCTATGGCATTGAATTTTTCAGTCTGACTCTATCTTTCCATTCATTACTCTGTCATTATTTTTCTATATTAATATGTTCTCCCACACTGTCAGTATTACTAAAAGGGGTGATAAACCAAAACAAACTGATTTGGAAGAACATCTTAATGTGGAAAAATATGGATAATGGACACAACAGCTTCCAAAACTAGTTCCTCAATAATATAAAAATCTAAGTGACAAAGTGTAAAACCGACTACAAATATATATATTTTTCAAGTGATTGCAACAAATTAAGTTCCTCAATTTAAATTACCCAAGGAAGCACGCAACATCATCAGAGATGATAAAATATAACTCTATTACTACCAAGAAATAAGGCCAACAGATCAAAAAAAAAACTGAAGATTCCTAGGTACATAAATGGGGACAAACTGAGCAGAAAATGGACAAGAACAAAGAAAATGTTCAAGACAAGATGAATAAAATGTCAGCAATTTTGATTATTCTTCAGAAAATGAGAATATCTATGAAGACACAGATTGTGAAAGCATATGTACTTATGCAACTTCAAAATAGTTTGAAAGTTTTCTAAAAAAATACCTTTTCATTATTTTAAGCAGCATAAATATTGCTTGAATGTGAATAATTTGAATTGCCAACTTACGTTAATTCATCTCTCTTTTTCCGTGTAACATCACAATGAAGACACATTTTATCAAGGGGCCATTCATTTTTCCTTGCTGTTTGCTGCATAATAGCTGTTAGAAAGGACTGGGGGTTGAAGAAACCAGCAAGCCACACTGTTGATGGTAGCTGAAAATAATTATTTATGACATGATTTAGCCAAAAAACTTTAAATTTATTTTATTTTATTTTAGCTAAGCCAGTACAATTGAGTGTGACCGGTATTCAGCCCTGGCTCTCTACCAGTCATACTCACTTTTACAGCAGAACCTTATTTCTAAACAGTTAATTATAACAAAGCAGGTTCCAGGGGCGGCTGCTGTTTAGGAGCACAAGAGCACATGAACCCCCAATATTATTTTGTCTTGTAGAAGCCCTTTTCCTCTTTTCATTCATTATTTGTATTTACCGCACTCATTGCTTAATGTGTAGTAAGTAGATGGCGATAGCATGATATGTGGCAATGTTGCAGGTAGCACACTTCTCTTGTATATCATCTTGTTGCTTTATGTTGCTTTGAATACGGTGTGTTTTTACAGTCCAGTTTCTAAACAGATGATTTGTTTTAAACACTGTGATAAACTTGGATTTGTAGATGATCAGCAGATGAGACAATTGTGAGTTTCCTAGTACATCAAGTACAACTAGTGCTTTAGCACAAAACTATTACTCTTTGTTTGTGTGCAGCGACTGATTGCGAGGTTTTCAAATCCTTGTGACTGTTGAATTTCTCTCAAGAGATAGCTACGAACTCAGTGGATTACATTTTAAGAAATAAAATAGATAGAGTGACTTGTGGAGAAAAAATTGCAATAAAGTGACTAGGATGTCCGTAGCCCAATTTGATAGTTAAGCATGTTACAAAAATCAGAAGTTTCAAAACAGAATATTACGACTGTCTGTGAACGCCCCGTGGTACATCCGGAATGCACAGCTGCATAGAGAATTGGACATAGCATTAATGAGTACATCTCTACAACGACAAGCAGATTCTTTGCTCACCTTCCTTATGTATCAGGTGCTTTATTCTAATAATAATAATAATAATAATAATAATAATAATAATAATAATAATAATAATAATAATAATAATAATAATAATAATAATAATAATAATAATAATAATAATAATAATAATAATAATAATAATAATAATAATAATAATAATAATAATAATAATAATAATAATAATAATAATAATAATAATAATAATAATAATAATAAATAATAATAATAATAATAATAATAATAATAATAATAATAATAATAATAATAATAATAATAATAATAATAATAATAATAATAATAATAATAATAATAATAATAATAATAATAATAATAATAATAATAATAATAATAATAATAATAATAATAATAATAATAATAATAATAATAATAATAATAATAATAATAATAATAATAATAATAATAATAATAATAATAATAATAATAATAATAATACTTTTATTATCACCTTATGTTTTACAAGCATTGTTGAAAACAGGCAAGTCGTCAATTATATACAATTAAAGTTGCTGGATATTTTGATATATATATATATATATATATATATATATATATATATACAGATATTAGAAGAAACTAAAACTTAGGTGATGTTATTCTAAATGTATAATGTCTTGTACACCTAATACAATGTCTAGGTATTAGCTATAAGTATTGTAAAATAAGAAACTAGCACTCAAACGATAAATTCTGAAGTTGTAGTCTTAGTTTAGAAATTCATCAAGTGAATAAAAACATTATTAATTAAATATGATTTCAAGAAAAATTTGAATTTTGTTAAGTTACTAGACACTTTAACTTCTGCTGGGAGTTTGTTATATAGCTTCACTCCCAACTGGGACGTCACCTTGATGCTGCACCAAGACTGAAGGCATGCTTGCCACAGGACATTTTATTTCTATAATGTTTATTTATTTTGTAATGAAGAAGTTATTTAATTTATACTCACACTAATCAGACCAGTTTGTTTGAGGACTCTAATATGGGTATCCTCTATCCTTGTATACTTTAATTTTATTATGTATATAGCTCCACAATTTGTATAGCACTAACTGTTCTGAGCAATTGAAATAAATAATTAAAAAAAAAAATCAGAAGCGGGACTACAGGCGCAAATTTAACAATGTGTACACAACCTGTAAATGGCTATGCAGTTGCTGTATTAGAAATGTGCTTTTTTGCTTTTCATGCCTTCTGTTTAGGACAAAAGTAGGATGTGCCGACTTGGTACATCTTAGTGAAAAGATAAAGAAGCACGGAAATTCATGCTGACGTAAAAATGCATGTATTCAGTTCGCCATGTTTGGTTGTGTGAATATAAATGCTCAGCTTACAGACTATCAGTAAAGCGACACAATAAGCAATGTGATAGGAATAGATACACTCTTTCTAGGCTAATAGATTGTATAAAATTTTGTGGGGCATTTGAGCTATCACTGACTAGTAATAGTGGTGGTAGCAGTAGCGAAAAGTGCTAGTGTGCATTTTAAGTGTACGTCTTGTGAACACCCACTTTTTCATTCCATGAGCCGCCACTGCCAGGTTCCTTATTCGTTCTGTTCACTGTCCATAACCACTTATTTTTAACTTTGTCCAAGAATTGCCCGATCTTCTTACTATCTTTAACAAACATTTCCCATCTAACTTAAACCATTTCTTATTAATAAACTCTTTCCTCCAAATTTCTGTCCCTTTACACTCAAAACATATATCTTCTAAGTTCTCATTTCTCCTACATATGGGACAGTAATTTTCTTTCCCCAAATCTCCTTCATTGGTATATAAAATACCAAAGACCTTTTCTCAGCTATTTCAATAAATATTTTCTGCACTTCTATGTCTTCAAATTTTTTTCTTGCAGATTTCTAGAAACTTTTTATATTACTTTCTCTTTTTCTCCACATTTGCCCTAATCCATTGCTCTCTAGGTTATTTCTAAAACATTCTACTCATCCCCTGTTCTTTAAACTTTTCTCTTGATAAATTAAACATTGTTTTAACAAATTCCTTTCTTCCAGATTCAACATTCTATACCAGAGTTTCAATGCCCTTTGATTTTAACTAGAAATTGATTAACTACTGAATAAATTACACAGTCTTGATAAATATTGTGACTTTGTGGGTTCATAGAATTAAAAGTCCAAGTTGCAGATTTCCAAATGTTCTTTATTTCCGTAGAAATATGCTCTGATCAATTCTCACGTAACATTATGTCACATACACCACGCAATCTACCAAGGTCGCTGACCAAAACAAACAGCGTTCTGATTACACCTGTTTACATCAGCTCTCATTACAACACTTCACAGTTGTTTATGACTTACGACTCTCGCAACTAGCTCTTGGCGAGTCGTCGCCTTCTTAAATACCTCAATAATAAATTCTAGATATTTCCGGAACAATAAAGAAACCGAAAATTCTATCACCTTCCAGAAGCATAACTTAATCTATGCCGGCAAGTCCTTTATCTCAGCTATCTTTATTTGCCGGCTCTTTGTGTACACTAGCCACGCTATCATAGATAACGACTTTGCGATAATATGCAAACAAACCATCAATACATGACTATTTCTAATACTTCTACTCAATTGTAAACCATAAATTGCTATTCATTCAACTTTAAATACTGAACTTGTTCAGCTGATAATAATGGCACATCAAAATTTAGAATGTGGCATCAGTGAGTGGTCTACTGAACTTATGTAAAGAATCTTCCGAGAGAGGGAGCCAATTACAAGAGATCCAGACAACAACCAACTGTGATGAGTCGCTAATCAGCTGATGATGAAACTGCAACAGTTTTGAAAACGTTCCTGATTTTGTAAAAGGAAATCAGAGAAATGATTTTGTGAATTCCAGCTTTTTTGTCCTGTGGTATAGGGTCTTTTAAACTATTACAAAGTAATTTCTCTATGCTAAATTTGTTCTGTGGAGCTAGGCTAATGTTGTTTTTTATGAAATTCTTCTTCAATTTGTTAAAAGTTTTTAGATGATGTGTGAGTTTCTTAAATTTGAATTGTTTTTCTTCTTGGATGTTTTTCATCCTCTTGTAATTTGCTTGTTTTCAATAAGTCATTACAATGACACTGAGGAGTTGGAGGATTACTGGACCAGCTGGATTACTGGTGGAGTATGTACGGTGATTGATTTTATTTATGTGGGTGATCTTCCACAGTAAAGGCATTCTGTATGATCTTCTAAAATGCCAGATTGTTTGAAATGTTTTGCAATATATCATATGTTTCAGAAAATTTCAATCAGTCCCCCGTTGGCTGCAATTTCTTTTATTTTCTCAACTTTCATGTTTTAGCTGTTTTATGTCATAGCCATTTTGAATAATTTATACAGTGAAGAGTTATATGCACAATAGAGATGTAATATTCTTTTCCTATGCAAAAAAAAAAAAAAAAAAAAAAAAAAAAAAAAAAAAAACTTGGTTAAGTCTTTCGTCCTTTTCCTGGAACCGGGAAATCCTTCTCATTAACTGTAAATGTTTCTATTGTAAGACATGTATTTTTATTTTGTCACTCCTAGTCTGGTTTCTGGTTGCAGTCATTATGAACCAGCCTTTATTAAAAAAAATAAAACTTAGAAATTTAAAAAGAATAAAGAAAGAAATAAGTAAACAAACTAAAGCTTTTTAAAATATTTTTTAATATTGCTATTGCTTACCACAAAATCTGAAGCCCATTTTTCCAGTTCACCCATTCTCATCATAAGATCAGCAAACCATGGGCCTAATGTTAGTAAAGAGGGGTAAGCCCTTTTAGTCCACTCATCTGGTACTTCATCCATGAACAGACATTGATCTAGAGCTTCCATTCCTGCAGTAATTGTTAACTCTCCCTGTAAGCATAAACCACAAATCCAAATAAGAATAATTTAATACACAAGTAGTAATGAACAGTGGACTTTCCTACATAACTTGTTTCAATAGACAAAATAAATGCAGTACTATGTGCAATATATTTCAACAATAAGGTATATTTTGAGATTATCTGAGATACACAGTAACATTAGTGATAGTACCATTTGCAAAACTAGTCCTATTACATATATTAAATTTACAAGCTATTGAATGCCTACAAAGAGACACAGAAGAAGTACTAAATAGACCCGGAGATAAACTTCATGCAGTTTTTGTAGACTTCACCAAGGCCTATGATATGGTCAACAGGAGCAAACTGCTAGAAAAGTTAGAGAAGGCGACTGGAGCAGACAATGCAATAACAAGAATGACAAAAGACATCCTGGGAAACAAGAGAGTGCTGGTGGACGACAACGTAACAGTATCAGAGCCAATAACACAATGCAGAGTATTGCAAGGGGACCCAATGAGCCCACACCTTTTCAACATAGCGACAATAGACGTGATTGAGGCAACAGCGACAGAGGGAGTGAAAACATACATCTATGCAGATGACATGGTTATGACTTTGAGATCAATAGACAGCCTCCAGACAGCAATAAACAGGTTAGCAGAAGGGGCAGAAATCAACGAACTGATACTCAACCGAGAAAAGACAGTAATGATGACATTCAAGAGAGGGGAAACACATGCGGTAGGAGACATCATAAAGATAAAGGACGAACCACTGACAGTTATAAATAAATTCAAATACCTGGGGATAAAACTACAGATGTAAGGAACTACATTTACAGAACACATAAAGGACAGTGCAGCCTCAGCAGTGAAAGCCATGTAGGACATTAAACACCTGAACAAAATATCTGTAAAGACAGCAATGAAAATTTTCAAAGTGAAAATAGCACCGATAGTAACATACAGACTATAACTGATATGGGAGTACCTGACAAAAAGAAACTTGGAGACTATAGAGAAAGTGAAGACAACATATATGAAGAAAATTTTGTGTTTATCCAAGTACACAGCTTCAAGACTGAGATACGAAATGTGCAGAGAGACAATGTGGATAGAAGATCTCAGAGTACAAATGCTACTTCCGGTAACAGAGGCATACAATGAAATTGTAAAGGAACATTGAATGAAGAAAACAGAAATCTGTGAAGATTTCTACAGCACTGATACAATGACCAAGGAAAACTGGAAGGGCCCAAACTACGAACTAAGACATTTTGTAACAAGATATGCAGCACATGGTTTCCATTATTTGATATGTAAGGAGAAAAGACACCATGACCAGGGCGAGGAGTGCGTGTGCGCATTGTGAGGGAAGCGGTGCAACAGATACCACGTGGAGGTGTGCAAGAGGAGAACAGCGTCATTGAAAAACTTTTGTTGTGGTGAAAATAGAGAGTAATAGTGAACTGAAACATCAAAAGTCGAACATTGAACTAAAGAAGAACAAAAAGACAAGGTTATATGGAAATATGTATTCATGTAAATATGTATTAATGCACATTGTGTAAACTTTAAATATTATTACTACATATATTAATATCAAAGCTAAGTGAAATTTGATCACTAATTATCATAATTTATTGAAGTAATAGAAAATGTTTATGCTTATCAAATTAACTTATTCCTATTCTGACATAGTTAAAATGTTTACCATCATCAAACAAACTTATTAACATTTTAATATAGTTAATACTTTCTAATCTTATTTTCAACTGATTATGAGCAAGCACTATCCAACTAATATGTAATTACCTTGAGTCCAAGAAGTAACTCCTGTAGAGAATGCCTAATTTCGTTCATTAGTATATTCATTCTCTCACATTCTTGGAGAGCCACAATCACATAAGGAGTCTTGTTTTCTACCTTTGCCATGAGGCCGTGGATATTAAATGGTTCAGGCACTCTGTCCAGAATATCTTCTAATGCAGTTCTCACCTGCAAAATAAAGATATGATGGTTATACTGAAAGCCCTGAGCAACCCATTGTTAAAATTCAATTTCCTACAGTGTAACAAAACAAACTACGGATTGTAATCTATAGATTTCTATCACATTTTGCCATGCTTTGTAAATCACTAGCTCCAAAATTTTGTCTATCAATGTTTTGTTTCAATAGCATATGTTGTCATTAAATTCCTTGTTAAGAGAAGCAATCTACTGCTAAAATTCACTTCAGAGTTCAACATGCTTTGGAGGTGTCTACATGGGCACTAGCAGTGTTAGGAGATCGGTGACACATTTCAAAGATAGGAATATGAATATTTAAGATGAGCCTCATAGCAGTTGCTCTCAAACTTCTTCCATGGAATGCAAAAGGGAAAAAGTTGATGGGACTCATTAGAGAAGACAGGCAGAAGATAGTGGATGGAATCACCACAAAACTTGCAGTAGGTCAAAGTACGAGAGTGGTTCAATAAGTATCCATGTTTCAAAATATATGGTGTTACTAAGGGAAATTGTTTTATCATCATTTCTTACATATTCTCAAAACAAATTTAGTGCTGATTCATTGGTTGGTTTGGATTTTACAGATATTTCAATAAGTTGTTCAATATATTTTTGCTAAATGAGAAATTGAAATTAATGAAACTATTATGCCATGGTTTGATCAAAACAGACTAATTTTAAACAAAGATAAAACAGTAGCAATAGGTTTTCGGCATAAAGTAAATAGAGTATTACCTTCCCTGACCCTAATTTGGATGGCATCAACATTTCATATGTAAAAGATACAAAAATGTTAGGTTTTTGGTGAAATCAAAACTTGGATTGGACTGTACATATAGAAGATTTGATTAAAAAGTTAAGTAAGCAGTGCTATGCTATAAAAACATTAAAAATGATAGCAGACATAAAGATAGTCCAAATGGCATATTTTGCATATTTTCATTCCCTTATGAATTATGGTATCATCTTTTGGGGTAATTCAAATATGTCAGAAAAGGTTTTTCGAATGCAAAAAAGAGCCATAAGAATAATAGTGAACCAACCTGCACATGTGAGCTGTAGAGTGTATTTTAAGAAGCTAAAAATTATAAACCTGCCATGTTCATACATATACAAAGTTCTTTTACATGTAAAAGCTAGTTTAAATTGCTTTAAAGCATATGCAGTGACACACCAGCATGATACAAGAAACAGTTCAAACCTACTAGCAATTAGTCATAATACCATGTTATACAAACATTCCTTCACTTATAGTGGTACCCAACTGTACAATAAGTTACCTCTTTATTTAAAACAGATTGACAACCATAAGATCTTTATATTGAAACTACATAAATTTTTAAGTGAAGCATGTTTTTATTCTATTCAAGAGTATTTGGAAAGTTAAGTTATATTATTATATTTTAGCATTTACTCTTATACATGTTTATTGCAATTTCTGTATTTAAATTTTGTATACTTAAATTTTGTAAATATTTTTGTTTTGACGTGTCCACAATCTTGTATGGAGATTTAAAGGATGAATAAATTGAATTGAATTGAATTGAAAAAGTACAGTATCGTTCAGTGATTCACTTTTTATTTTTAGATGGGAAAACTATCAAGGAGATAAAAGTGAAATTGGATTCTTTATGGAGACCTTTCACCTTTATCATAACAGTTAGATATTGGTATAACAAATTTAAATGTGGTTGAACATCCGTTTTTGATAAGGAGTTCCCAGGACACCCTGCAGATATGGTTACAAAATATGAATTGCTATTCCCGTCAATACACTTATGGCCTCTGCCACTTTACAACTTTCGTTCAATGATTTTCAATGATTGAAAAAGTCCATATAATGATATGATGTGATATGATATGATTGTCACTGACCGTTGAACAAAAGTTGCAAAGTGGCAGAGGTCACAGGTGTATTGGCAGGAATGGCAATTCATATTTTGCAGAATAAGTTGGAGATGAATAAACGGTCAGCTAGATGGGTACCACGTTTGCTCACAGTGGACACAAGTGGGTGTGGTTTTCACTTCAAAGTGTGATTGGAGCTGTTTAAGCAAAATCCAGACATTTTACATTGAGCTGTTACTGTTGATAATACCTGGATTCATCATATACTCCAGAAACCAAGCAACAATCAGAACAATGGGTTGCTTCTATGTGATACTGCCATGTATTTGCAGAGTGGTACAAAGGTTTTCTTTTATTTCTACTTTGAACTTAGAGTGAAGCAGGTGTATTTGAAAATGCTGACACTACACACTGTTGTATGCTGAGATTTGCACATGATGGTGTTATGTGAACTGCAATCTAAAACTAAGGAAACTATATCTCATCCAACGTCAAAACTTTCAGAGTAACCCTCATGTCACCTTTTCTTCCCTGCTAACTCCAGCACCTCCTCCTCCCCCAGTGTCCCTGGGTTGCATCTCAAATACAGTGCGGAACAATGTTTGTGAAGAAGTTGTGAGGAAGCCAATTTCTGCATTAGGATGAAGTCCATACAAGTAAGGTGTCTCATCAGGTAATTCACTATCTATATATAGATGATAGCCAGCATAATCTAAGTTAGGAGGCGACATAAAACCTGGAGCCAACGCTACTTCTCCATCCAGCAGCTCATCCTAAAATAAAGCAATCACATGAATTCTTTTATCAGTTACCATTTATCATTTATCTTATACAATCAATAAATTATATACAGTAAATATAACTTACATACACAGTACTGTAGAAGTAAGTTTTATAAGAGTAACATAATTAATATGGGAATGAAACCATATAATAAATTACTGGTATCTATCAAGCAGACAAACCACAAATTTAAAGGTAGTTTGATCCTTTCTATTGCAATGTACCTTCTTTTCAGTAACTGTTTTATAGTATCATTCATATCTGTCTGCTTCATATTCAGGAGGTCCCCGGTTCAAATGTTGGTCAGGGTGAGTTATTTTTCCGGCATTTTCCCCAATCCTGAGAAACGAATGACAGGTAACTCTAAGCTCTATGTGGTCTGGGCTCATTTGAGTATTATTTCACCCATGCCATTCATCATCCGATATGACTTAATGTTGGAGGATGTAAACTAAAGAAAAACCTCTTATTTATACGTGACTTAGTACACTTTTCCTCTAGTAACTGTTTTTCCTTGCAGAAAACACTTTAATTAACAGTGCACACAAAAGCCTTCTCTCTTTCAGTTGCTCATTTAGATATCAAACACAGTACTCGCCTTCAGCCTCATACAGACATAACTTGCTAACAACAGAAAGCACTGAATTAAACCTCGCAACAACCTTACTTCTGGCTGTAATTGATTCCTTGTATACCACATGAAACCTCAAGAACGTTCAATACAAAAGAGGCTGGTATAGAAACTTCTACTTAAGTCCCAATAAGAGTTTTGGACAGTTCAATAGCTATATACACTATATACGTATACATATATTATTTGAAATGAAACATCTACTGCATTTGTTTTATTTTACATGCACATTTATGAGGTAACAAAATTAATTATTTTCTACTCAATAGCACTTTCAACTAAAAATCAAGACCCTTTTTGCAAGCATGTTCTGTTATAACCCCAGTGAGTTCATATTCAAATACAAAGGTTTTATAAATCTGTTTTAATCTTTTAATAATTATGAAATGAAACTAAAAAGGGCTGTAGCCCCTGTCCCTAGAAGGATTAGAGTTTTTCACTGGTTGATTGCATTTACCTACACATACATATCCCCAAAGTTTCCCAAATTTTCTCTCTTTATAACACAAATACAGATTACAGTTTTAGTCACAATTTCACCTGTCCTTCACTTTGAAGTTAATGAGCTTCGCTAATTAAACACTAAGTTCATATATGTTTCCTAGGAAAAAGAAAGAAAAAGTATTAAACAAAATATTTATTTATAGCTTTTCTCTAAATTATTTACTTATTCAATAACAAAATAGTGCATAATAATTAATAATTCCATAGGAATTATCATTAATGATTATGCTAAATTATAGATCCTGTTGTGCTCAAAGTATACTTACTTATGTAGTTACCTTTGGTACATAAATAGGTATTATAGAAAGCATTATGAATTTGAAGCAGCCGCCTCTTCAGTTAAGCCTCCCCATACTTTTGTACCAGAAACTTAGTAGCCATTATATCAAATTGAGACAGTTTAATCATAAAAACTATTTGTAGTCAATTTATTGACACACATCACTTATATTTTTTATATTATTGAGGGACTAGTTTCAAAGGCTATTGTCTCCATTTTCAACCTCTCTCCAATAGAGGCAATGGCCTTCGAAACTAGTCCCTCAATAATATAAAAAAAGTAAGTAATAAGTGTCAATAAATCGACTACAAATAGTTTTTACGATTAATTTTGATATCACTGTTACTAAATTCCTCCAAATACATATGAGACAGATTACTTGCCTTCATCCACTCCTCAAGGTAAGTCCGACAAAGACGTCGATCCCAGTCATCAGTGATATGCCCTCCATACATAATCTCACCAAAGAGATATCTCAGATCCTCCCATGGTACATTGCTGGCAGCCTCAAGATAGTTATACAGGACACTGACACTTATTGTAAGATCACCTGGAATTAAGTTAAATGCAGTTCAATTCAATTAAAATGTTTGAAGTAATGTTTCTGTACAAAGTAAAATAAAATGAAAATATGTAGTGTTTAAGACCACTTTTACTACATGTGGTACTACAGGCAGTGACACTGATGATACATGAGATGAAGATGAAACACCAGTGGAATAAGATGGTGGAAGAAACCCGAGATCCCAGAGAAAACCTGCCCCAGCATTGTGTTGTCCAGTACAATTCTCACTTTAGATTCACCTGGGATTGGACCTGGCCTGCCCTAGTGAAAGCTGAGCAGTCTAACCACTCAGCCACGGTGCAGCCTTCTGTACAAAGTATATTAGAAATATTGTATAAAGATTAAGAGTAAGTTCCTTATACCTAAACAAGGAAACAGATTATAGTTTTCCACTTCTAAGTGCAATCAACGATAGCTAATTATTCTAACACACACCAACTGTGTGTAGGTAAACTTTAAAAAGTCATGATGATGATTTATAAATAAGGGCGCTCAACTCCATGGTCATCAGCGCCCTTTCAAAAACTGTATTTTATTTTACTATTTCTTTACTTTTACTTTACTTTCTATAACCTTAACTTTACTTTTAACTTTGCTTTGGCTTTGCTCTGGCTCCGCTTTGGCTTTGCTCTGGTTCCGCTTCGGCTTTGCTTTGGCTTTGCCTTGGCTTTGCTCTGGCTCCGCTTTGGCTTTGCCTTGGCTTTGCTCTGGTTCCACTTTGGCTTTGCTTTGGCTTTGCTCTGGACCTGCTCTGGCTGCTCTTTAGCTCTACTTTGGCTTTGTTTTGGCCTTGCTTTAACTTTCCGTTGGCTATGCTTTGGCTTTGCTTTGGCTTTGCTCTGGACCTGCTCTGGCTGCTCTTTATCTTTGCTTTGTCTTTGCTCTGGTTCTGCTTTGGCTTTCTCTGGTTCTGCTTTGGCTTTGCTCTGGCCCTGCTCTGGCTGGCTCTGCTCTGGCTGCTCTTTAGCTTTGCTTTGGCTTTGCTTTGGCCTTGCTTTAACTTTTCGTTGGCTATGCTTTGGCTTTGCTCTTGCTTTGCTCTGACTTTGCTCTGGCTCTGCTTTGGTTTTGCTTTGGCTTTGCTCTAGCTCCACTTTGACTTTGCTTTGGCTTTCTTCTGGCTCTGCTCTGGTTCCACTCTGCCTTCTCTCCGACTTCAATTCTATCTCACTCTAACTTCACTCTAAATTCACTCTAACTTGGCTCTGGCTAAGCTCCAGCCCCCATTCTGGTCCTGATCTGGCTTCACTCTGACCTCAATGTAACTTCATTCTTCAACTTAACTCTGGCTTGGCTCTGGCTTCGCTCTGGCTAGGCTCTGGTCACCACTCCGGTCCCACTCTGGCTTGGCTCTGGCTTGGCTCTGGCTTCACTTTAACCTCACTCTAACTTTATCCTAAATTCACACTAACTTGGCTCTGGCTTTGCTCTGGCTAGGCTCCAGTCACCACTCCGGTCCCACTCTGGCTTGGCTCTGGCTTGGCTCTGGCTTCACTTTAACCTCACTCTAACTTCATCCTAAATTCACACTAACTTGGCTCTGGCTTTGCTCTGGCTAGGCTCCAGTCACCACTCCGGTCCCACTCTGGCTTGGCTCTGGCTTGGCTCTGGCTTCACTTTAACCTCACTCTAACTTCATCCTAAATTCACACTAACTTGGCTCTGGCTTTGCTCTGGCTAGGCTCCAGTCACCACTCCGGTCCCACTCTGGCTTGGCTATGGCTTGGCTCTGGCTTCACTTTAACCTCACTCTAACTTTATCCTAAATTCACACTAACTTAGCTCTGGCTTTGCTCTGGCTAGGCTCCAGTCACCACTCCGGTCCCACTCTGGCTTGGCTCTGGCTTGGCTCTGGCTTCACTTTAACCTCACTCTAACTTCATCCTAAATTCACACTAACTTGGCTCTGGCTTTGCTCTGGCTAGGCTCCAGTCACCACTCCGGTCCCACTCTGGCTTGGCTCTGGCTTGGCTCTGGCTTCACTTTAACCTCACTCTAACTTCATCCTAAATTCACACTAACTTGGCTCTGGCTTTGCTCTGGCTAGGCTCCAGTCACCACTCCGGTCCCACTCTGGCTTGGCTATGGCTTGGCTCTGGCTTCACTTTAACCTCACTCTAACTTTATCCTAAATTCACACTAACTTGGCTCTGGCTTTGCTCTGGCTAGGCTCCAGTCACCACTCCGGTCCCACTCTGGCTTGGCTCTGGCTTGGCTCTGGCTTCACTTTAACCTCACTCTAACTTCATCCTAAATTCACACTAACTTGGCTCTGGCTTGGCTCTGCCTTTGCTCTGGCTAGGCTCTGGTCACTGCTCCGGTCCCACTCTGGCTTGGCTATATCATGTATTCAGAATTAAGACAGGTACGCCCGCCTCGGTAGCATGGTGGTAGCATGTCTGCCTCACGTTCAAGAGGTCCCAAGTTCGAATATCGGTCAGGGTGAGTTACCTGGATAAGGTTTTTGCTGGGTTTTCCCTTATCCTGGAAGACGAATGTCGGGTAACTCTAATATGGCTTGGCTCTGGCTTCACTTTAACCTCACTCTAACTTCATTCTAAATTCAAACTAACTTGGCTCTGGCTTGGCTCTGCCTTTGCTCTGGCTAGGCTCCGGTCACCACTCCGGTCCCACTCTGGCTTAGCTCAGTCTCCAATATGGCTCTGCTCTGGATTTGCTTTGGCTTTGCTTTGGCTAACTTTAATTTAATTTACTTTATTTATATAAAGGTCAAACAGAGATGTGGACCTTTTTGGCATTAGCTCTCTCACCTCTCAGAGGCACTCAATCGAGAGATTTGGCTCAGGACCCCAATATTGCCAGTTCCTGTACCTACTGCAGTATGTCCCTGGGGGGTTTAGAAATTTAGAATCAGAACTGAAAAAGTCAATGCCATAGCTGGGATTAAAACGATGAATCCTCCATTCTCCATTCTATACCAATTCCTAAGTACTTCATTCCCAGATCTTTTTAACATCTTTTTATTATAGTTTTTCATTTATGAGGACTGCCCACCTCGGTAGTGTAGGTGGTAGTATGTCAAGAGGTCCCGAGTTCGAATCTCAGTCAGGTTGAGTTACCTGGATAAGGAAGCCGAGCCGACCATACGAGCTTGTGACGGCATCGGGCGACACCATGCCTGTGGAGAAGGAGGCCCTGCTGGAGCTGAACTTGGGATGGAGTGCCGTGCGTCTGTGAGTGTTCGTCACGAAGGTGGCTGAGGAGGTGATTCTGGGACTGGATGCCCTCAGGAGCCACGAGGCAACGGTCGACGTCGGCAGGAAGGTCCTGAGGCTCAACGGAGAAGAGGTTATACTCCGTCAACCAGAAGAGCGCCTTGGAATTGGCAGGGTCGTCTTGAGCGAAGACGTGGTTGTCCCCGCGAGGAGCGAAGTGATAGTGACGGCGCGACCGGAAGGCCAGACAGCAGGTGGGGTCCAGAGGCAGCAGGAGTACGACTTCACCTCGGAACATCGCAGAGGAAAGAGTCACGGTAACGCGGACGCTATGTCCCGAAGACCCTGTCCAGAAGAGTGCAGCCAATGCACAAGAGTGGAGGGGAAGGAGCGTGCCGCAGCAGTTCGAGTAGTGACGGCAGTGCCTGCGGATGGCTGGGATAGCGCAGGCCTGAGGAGGGAGCAGCTGGCGGACGTAGACTTGGGGCCACTCTTGAGGGATGTGGAGAACCTGGTGGACCACCTCCACGACATGCACGAGATGGCTCACCAGAACATCCAGAAGGCGAGCGACCGCATGAAAACCCGATACGACAGGCAAGGCAACAGCCAAGGGTTCCAGCAAGGTGACCTGGTCTGTTTGTACCGCCCGACCCGGATCAAGGGACGCTGCCCGAAGCTTCAGCAGTCATGGCAAGGACCGTACCGTGTGGTGAAGAGGATTAACGACGTGGTCTACCGCATCCAGAAGGTGCCCCGAGGAAAGATGTTGGTGGTACACCTGGATCGCCTGGCCCGCTACGAAGGCGCTGTTCGGGACAACCAGCCTTGAGGAGGGAGCAGTGTCACCCTGGCGGTAGACTCGCGAAGCCGATGAAAAATGATGGCCGGTGGAGATTCGGGAAACTTCAGGACCGATCGTTACTGGAAGCGAGACATTTGAGTGTAGAGTTGAAAAAAATAAACAGTTTTTGAGGTTCTAGCAATTTGTAATGGTGAACGGTGTATTGTGAGGAAAATAAAGTGTAGTTTTTGTGTTTTGTAACCTCGTCCTGTTATTTCACGAACCCACATAGTCACAATATAATTACATATTTGGTATGTTACATAAAATTGAAATGCTAAAGGAAAATGTATAGTAATATTTAATAATTTTCAAGAAGAACTAAGAGCATTGATAGAGTCAACATGAAAAATTCAATGCCACGGCCGGGATTTGAACCACGGATCTCCTGGTTTCCATCCAGTTGCTCTAATCCATTGAGCTACCATGGCCAACTTGCTGTCATGACATTAAATTCCCCATTTGACTCGTATATTTCCCCGGTAGACCACTAGGGGCTCATTTTAGTTAATTGATGGAAATCAATCATTTCTTCATACTAGCCGTGTATATGCTAAGGTTTTGGATTGATAGTCAACATGAAAAATTCATGAGATCCGTAACGATTCTGTAACACTGAAGTCCCCTGGTTACCTTCTGATTGTGCAGTCAAATATCTTGGCGTCCATCTTGATCGTCAACTAACATGGAGTACACATATCAAAAACAAACTAAATCAATATTAAATTTTAGATGAGTCGCATTTTTTAACACATCTGCTTCACTTTCGTACCTATTTTGAGGACATGTTTCGCAAATCTTCGCTTGCATCTACGGCTCTTGTGCGACTGACGCTAGATCCAGCGGTGTGGGTAATTCTGGGGTTGTTGCTGCCATCTGTTGATTTAGTGATGAACTGAAAAGTGGGATTCTCTTCTAGCAGGATTTCAAAGTTCATTAGTTGGTTTTTATGTTTTTCTATGTATATCCTCTCCCATATGACGAGTTCACTATGTTTTTGTACGTATTTTAGTAATTCTGTGCTATCTTCAATTTCATGATTTTCAGACCAGAAATGAGCTGCTATTGCGGACTTATCAATATTTTTGTATCTTAAGTGCCTGAAGTGTTCTTTCTTTCTAGTGCCTATGTTCCTTTTTGTCCTTCCTATGTAAATTTTTTCACAGTCTTTACACTTAATTTTGTAAATGTCTGACTTTTCCTCTGGTTTTATCTTATCAGTATTATTACTGTGAAGTAGGTTTTTAATGTTGTAATTGTTTTTTGGTGCCAATGTTATATTGTATTTCTTGAATATTTTTTGGAACTTTTTTGTGGCCCAGGGGTGGTAAGTAAATTTAGCAAATCTAGTTTCTTGTTTTATTGGTGTGAGAGCTGTGATCTGTTTTAATTTCTTTTGAAGTTTGAAAACTTCAAAAGAAATTAAATTTACTTACCACCCCTGGGCCACAAAAAAGTTCCAAAAAATATTCAAGAAATACAATATAACATTGGCACCAAAAAACAATTACAACATTAAAAACCTACTTCACAGTAATAATACTGATAAGATAAAACCAGAGGAAAAGTCAGGCATTTACAAAATTAAGTGTAAAGACTGTGAAAAAATTTACATAGGAAGGACAAAAAGGAACATAGGCACTAGAAAGAAAGAACACTTCAGGCACTTAAGATACAAAAATATTGATAAGTCCGCAATAGCAGCTCATTTCTGGTCTGAAAATCATGAAATTGAAGATAGCACAGAATTACTAAAATACGTACAAAAACATAGTGAACTCGTCATATGGGAGAGGATATACATAGAAAAACATAAAAACCAACTAATGAACTTTGAAATCCCGCTAGAAGAGAATCCCACTTTTCAGTTCATCACTAAATCAACAGATGGCAGCAACAACCCCAGAATTACCCACACCGCTGGATCTAGCGTCAGTCGCACAAGAGCCGTAGATGCAAGCGAAGATTTGCGAAACATGTCCTCAAAATAGGTACGAAAGTGAAGCAGATGTGTTAAAAAATGCGACTCATCTAAAATTTAATAATTTTTCGCTTCACTGTGGTGTTCCAATACAGTTGAATCTCGATAAACTAAATCAAGCCTATGCTCGTCTTCACAAGTTGTATCCCATCCTCAACCGCAAATCCTCTTTACGAGTTGAATGTACGCTGCTCTCTATCCTTGTATACTTTAATTTTATTATGTATATTATGTATATAGCTCCACAATTTGTATAGCACTAACTGTGCTGAGCAATTGAAATAAATAATTAATAAAAAAATAAAATCTTAGCCTATATACGGCTAGTGTGAAGAAATGATTAATTTCCATCAATTAACTAAAATACTAAGAGCATTACTTAAAGTTTTCAAATCAGATAGCTTGTGTTGTTAAAAATGTAAAATTAATATTTTGTGAGTCACTGCAAGTAGCATTAAAAGTTTACTTCTATAAGGTTAATAAAAAAGTTAACTCCTTAACAAT
Source organism: Mantis religiosa (assembly GCA_030765055.1). Lineage (NCBI taxonomy): Eukaryota > Metazoa > Arthropoda > Insecta > Mantodea > Mantidae > Mantis > Mantis religiosa. The sequence goes on from CM060958.1 coordinate 27,139,044, forward strand.
TATTCAAAGTAGAGCTACCAAATTCCTTTCTTCAAAAATGTTTGTTTTAATCTCAGTGCATTTTTATTAATGCTTATATCTCATTTATTAGAACAAATTGTAATATATTTAGGTAAAGTTAAATTAAATTTAGAAACAAGAGCAAAGGAACACTCTAGGAACATAAAATACAAACAATTAGACAAATCAGCAGTTGCCACGCATTTTTAGAAGGGGGGAAAAAAACACACACACACAACATAAATCCAGAACCAAAACTACTAAAAAATACATCAGGAAAACAAGAACTATCCACATGGGAACAAATCTTCATTTCAAAAAATAGGAACAAGTATTCAATTTTGACATCCCTCAGAAAGATTTGTTTAGCAAGTTCCTCAAACCGCCACCAGAGGAAACCTATGACAAATTATCACCAGCTACACCACTGAGAAGCAGTCGATGCCTGGTTGACAATGGAGGCAAATAGTCTCTGAAACATGTTCTGGGAAATTTAAAAAGTAATTGTTGTTTAGTGTCATTAATCAACTCTCTTTAATTTATTACAACACTATTTTCAACACTTCCATGAAGGGAATTATAAAATTAAACTTGCTAGAAAAATTATATTGATTGCATAGTATTACATTGATTTATTATACGTACCCACATTAAATGGGTAACTCCTGTTCCAACCTTGTGGCCCAAATTTTCTGCGCTCTGCAACTGCTGCATGGAAATAACAAAGCACAAAAAGAATGGCTTTGAATTCGGCTTCTTTGGAACACATTTCCAGAGTTTCTTGATTGAAGTTATCAAGAGCACTGTGAAGATTAGCCATCATGCCAGTTGGAGGCTCATTAGTTATTTTGATGGAGGACTCAAGTATACCCTGCATAAAATTGAAACATTAATAAGGTAATAGTTTCACTTTATTCTTCTAATGTTGCAGTTTTTGCAACTTTAAATATATTTTATACAGAGAGATGCTTTTAGATCCAACCACATATAGTAGCTTCTTAGAAACCGAGGTTTGCAAATTGGTTCATACATGCAGTAAAAGTACTAAAAATAAGTGATTTGCTACAGCAAAAGCATCTAAAGACATTTAAAAGTATTTTCCCTTGTGATCCACAAGCTTTTGTTAAGTAGTAGTTGTATACCCCATACAAAATTCTATAAAAGAATATTAAGCTTGATAAAAGAAGCAAAAAGGAACTATTCTGTAAATTGTATTGAAAACTCTACAAATAAAACAATGGCAATATGAAATAAACATGTTCAATGACTGATAGAGTCAACATGAAAAATTCAATGCCATGGCCGGGATTTGAACCACGGATCTCCTGGTTCCTGTCCAGTCGCTCTTACCCTTTGAGCTAGATGGCCAAAGTGCCGTCCTGACATTAAATTCTCCATTTGACTCATATATTTCCCCGGTAGACCACTAAGGGCTCTCGCATCCAAGATACACCATTTGTAGCGACTTATTATCATAAGTACTTGAGTCCCAGGCTTCATCATTTAACTCTTATTATTTTAGTTAATTGATGGAAATTAATCATTTCTTCACACCAGCCATATATAGGCTAAGGTTTTTGATAGATTTGTGGTTCAAATTCCGGCCATGGCATTGAATTTTTTATGCTGACTCCATCAAAACCTTAGCCTATATACGGCTAGTGTGGAGAAATGATTAATTTCCATCAATTGAATAAAATGTTCAATGACTACTCATAAATTATAGAGGATAAATTAATTTTAAGAAATTCTATGAAAAAATGTATGTTGCAAATACAAAATCAATAATAATAATTAATGTTTGTTAAAAATAAGATATCAAATAAATATGTCATAGGCATCAATGCTTTCCATGTGACATATCAAAAAAGGGTGCTTTGTTAGTAATAAAGTCATTAACATATATATGTAATGCATCATTAACTATAAGAATATTCACAAGCATATTCTAAAAGCATCAAAAGTAATTCTTATTTATAAAAAAGTAGACAAAGAAAATCTTGTTAATCACAAACCATGGTTATGGTAGGTCAAAGGTTAAGAGCAACCAGACAAAGACTGGGAGATCTGTGACTCAAATCCCGGCCATGGCATTGAAATGTTTAGTCTGACTCTATAGGGCATGTTGGCCATGGTAGGTCAAAGGTTAAGAGCAACCGGACAGAGACCGGGAGATCTGTGGTTCAAATCTCAGCCATAGCATTGTATTTTTGAGTCTGACTCCATACGGAACGTTGACCATAGTAGCTCAAAGGTTAAGAGCAACGGAAAGACATCGGGAGATACATGGGTTCAAATCCCAACCATGAAACTGAATTACTTTCTTGGAAGTGTTGAAAACAGTGTTGTTATGATAAATTAACTTTAAAGAGAGTCGATTAAAGACACTAGACAACACTTACTTTTAAATTTTTCCGGAACTAGTTTCAGAGGCTTTGCCTCTATCATCGGCCGGCTCTCGAGAGCCGGCCGATGATAGAGGCAAAGCCTCTGAAACTAGTTCCGGAAAAATTTAAAAGTAAGTGTTGTCTAGTGTCTTTAATCGACTCTCTTTAAAGTTAATGAAACTGAATTCTTCAGTTTGATTCTGTCCATCCAAACCTTAGCCTATATATGGCTAGTGTGGAAGAACGATCAAATTTCCATCAATTAACCTTATAATGGTAGCTATGGAGCTGGGACTTAATCACTTACAGCATAGTATGTTGCCACAAAAGGTGCGTGTCTCATTGTATATGAGAACACCTTGTTGTTTATCGGGAAGCTTGGGGATTAGGTACAATAAACCATAGGTTTCAGTGCTGAATCCCCTCTTAGGGCGCTCAACTGCAAGGTCATCAGCGCCTTTATATAATAGGTCAACAACCTCAAGAAGCTTACAGTATCTTTGGCAAATTTGTGCATTAAAAGCTATGGAGATGCTGTTCTTTTGCAGACAATAATAAGTCTGCACACCAGCCATCATATCACTGATAAAATTGCAAAAATTTGTTGGAAAGCCTTAATTCAATTAGCATAGTTTTCCGACCTAGCATTGTCAAACTTACATCTGCTTAGGCCATTATGAGAATTACATTTGAGACCTCGAAAAATTTTGTGCACCAACGGCTGAAGAAAAAAAATTATGATTTCTGCCATAATAGATTAAAAGTTCTTGTTTGGGAGTGAATAAAAGCTTGGAAATAATTGGGAATTATATTAAGAAATAATGAATGAATGGTAAATGTTGTTGCCATCATACTGCATAAAATTCTTTTAGTTTTCTTGTAAATTAAAGGAGAAAGAAACATGAGACATTACTTTCTGACTATCTTTCTGAAGGAATAAATAAAATGACAAAATACTGCTAAATACATACCTGAGGAATAATGTGCGCTGCACGTGTAGCTGCAGGCTCTGCACTAACAAAAAGACGATAGTTCTTATGTGGATTTTCCCAGCATTTTTCCATCCTTTTCTCCAAAGATGGCAACCATGAGGCTACCAGATGTATGTTCTGGAGAATTACCCAGTGTCCCATTCGAGCAGATATAATCATTGCATTCTCTGCAACAATTTCCTGACCTTGTCCTAAAGACACATTGTGTAGATTACGTCTGTCTGTAGTGAATCCAAGCTTCTTCCCTAAAAACTCTACATCCTTTAGAGGATTAACTCCCGGTGATAGAACAAAGAATATTGGTGTAATAGGTGACATTTCTTCAAAAGATTTAGAAAATTCTATACTTCGGGCTTCTATATACTTTTTGCCCATGTTTTCTTCAACAAAACCTCTCATAGCATAAATCATTCTATCAGGACGTAGTGCCCGCATCATACACAGTTTCTCCAGTGATGTTTTATTTTTCCATTCCTGAGGAAATCGTTCTTTCTCTGGATACTCTGAATCTACAAACTTCCTCCATCTTTTCGCTGCTCCTTCAATATCTCTATCAAGACCCGTAAACTCTGACATATTTGATAGTGCTTTTATACCTCCCCAGCTGTTATTAGTAAGAAAATCAACTGGACTAGTTAGATTTGGTACAAATGGAAAACGAAGCAAAAAGTCTAGTTCAGCAGGCTCTATTTCACCTCTTGTCCTAAGCACTTGAAATGTCATTTGTGCCATGAATATTAGTTTATCTCGTTCAAAAAGACCTCTTGAAGTGTACATAAAAACCATGAAAGTGATGGAATCTATCAAATTCTCAACACGTTCTGTAACTTTCTCAGCCTGTGGTGCCCTATCAATGGCATTATTGAAAACCACAGAGAAAGCCTTCAGAGAAAATTGATAGAGTGGATTGATCTTGACTAGATCTGACAAGATGAAGTAGAGCAATGAGGAACGCCTTGCAGCAGGGCGATATATTTCACAAGCTTCCGTTATTTTAACAGATGTTACTTTAGCCTCAGCAACTTTTATTTCTATTTCATCTGCAGTGTTTTTAGTTTTCTCCAGATTTAACACCAAATCAATATCACTCAGGATGTTTTCACCAGCTGCAGCTAATCGGTTCAGCAGATTATCTTCCAGTTTCTGAAATAGTTTTGGAAACAATAATTAGATACTGTCATTGGTTTATGCTCACATAAATCTAAAAAATTTTAGTCACTCAATGTGCCATAAGTTCTATCCTTTATGTTAGCAGCTATAAAACTTAAAACTAAATGTTACATTCAAAACTTTCCCTAGCTACCATTATTTATTTTTATACATCTATATATATCATTCTAGTATTTTCAACCAAAAATGGAGGCAACAGCCTTTGAAACTAATCCCTCAATAATATAGAAAAATAAGTGATGAATGTCAATAAACCAACTACAAATAGTTTTTACAATTAATTTTGACGTCACTGTTAATAAATTCCTCCACACACACTAAAGCTCAAGTTATCAAAATTTAACTGTATTGGAACACCACAGTGAAGCGAAACAATTGTTAAATTATAGATGAGTCATATTTATTACACATCTACTTCACTTACGTAAAGTAGTGAAGCTGATGTGTAATAAATACGACTTATATATAATTTAATAAAAGCTCAAGCTATTTGTCCTGGGTAGTACAAATAATCAATATCTCTTTAGTTGGTTTTCCTAGACAGACAAACTTTGGCCTTACCTTTAGATTTATTTTAAAGTCATTTTGCTGCTTTGTAAGCTCAGACCTCAGTCTGTCCAACTCTGGTGTCTCTGCTTTCACAACTTCTGCCAGCAATTGCTCCTCCAGTCCACCAAGAGTAACCGTGAAATTGATCAGTGTTGTTTGTGCCTGCATTTCTGGCTTGAAATGTGGATTGGCAAGCTTAGTCTGAATAATGAGGCGGAAATTTTTGTTATAATCCACCTCCTTATCTCCAATCTTGATGACACGACCTTTCTTTATCAAGTTGCGACTTAGTAAAGGATCTAATACTGCATCTATCTGTAACAGGCCCCAATGGAATGTCAACTTACATCTTTAAAGCTTGTGGCAATTTTAGGAAAGATTAAAACCCCTATCCCTCTAATATTAAATCTGATAAATTATGACATATTATTTCTGAAATTAAAGATATCAGATTTACATTTTTACAGGATGTAAATGTATGCCATTTAAATTCATTGATCTACTCTTATAAAATAGGTTTGTTAATTCAAGAAGATAAAATTATTTTTTAAGTATAGTATCAGTTGAATAAAACTTATTAATAATATCTTTTTAAAAATAACTAACTACGTTATTTACACTGAAGTACATTTATAACAGACATATACATTTGAAAGTAATGAGTAATGAGTAATGAGTCGGTAACTTTGTTTTTGAATTACCGACTCATTACTTTCAAATGTTAAATACATCACTGTTTCTAACCTTTTGCTTCAAATAATAAGACATATACATCTTTAAGCATGCTCAACTACAAGGTCATCAGCGCCCTATAAAAGCAAATCTTTGTATTGGCCAGAGATGAAGATTATTGCAAAATGAAAAGGCCAAAAGATACACAATTTTGAATTATATTTCACTGAATCCTAAGCTGAAAGTCTACTCTTGACAAAAATTTAAAATTCATTGAGCACTTTGTTATCATCTGCCAGGATCTCTGCAAAGCTGACAGCCACAGCTTTAGTCAGTAATTATTATAAATTATTGAACTATATTTTCTTCACTCTCAAAAGCATCATCTTTTTACTGTTAAGTATTAGAAGCTTTTGTTCATTTACTTACATCCACTTTCCTCTCTCCTTCAGTCTGCAGTGTTATTATACTTCCATATATTGTGACATCAGGTTCTACCAAACTCATTGTATTTGTCAGTAGAACCATTAGCCCACTGCTAACTTGAAATTACTTTCACCTTTTACAAATACGGAAAGTAGGTAGTCTAATGCTCTTTTATGTCCCTGCTGCATGCATCAACTTGCATTGCTTGAACTTTGAGACATTCACTGGTCATTCCTTTTACATTGCTGTGCTCCAGCCAACTGATTCAAAACAACTCCATTATTCATTGGTCAACTCACAACTAGCAAGTAAAATGACCTGAGCTCAGCATGGCTTATGTGCTCTCCTTTTATACCTGCTGGTTACAGAAGAAATATTTGGGACAGCATAACCTCTCAAATTAAAAGAACCTTGGAAGTCGAGTCTTCTAGATCCACTGAAATTGAACAGTCTGGAACACCAGTGCAGGACAACAAAGGGGCTATTTCTGGTTCATGACTTCATCAGCTGTGCTTCTTTATTTATTTCTTTATTTTGCTTCTCTCGGCAAACAAAATAAGTGGAATGGTTGACTCATTTAATCCTTTTGCAGTGGGCATTTACTGCCACTGTGACTCTGCTCCCTCCTCAAGGCTGATCATCCCAACCAGCCTAGTACCATCCACAACTTTACTCGGAGCACATAGTAGACTTCATTGATCTGCTCTTCACACAGTACAGTCCTTGTCTAGTTAGTCGGAGCTTGGAGAAGTGCCCCTTAGTTCGGGTAGGGCAATGCATGCCTCTTGCTGGTTTTTTCTTTGATTGTTCACTACCTGGAGCTGACGACTCCCCTTGGGGATTCATAAATACAGACCCTCTTGTTATACCTCCACAACCATCTCGCTCATGGTAGGCCAGCCACAACCTGTGCCAGGGTTACCTCCAAAAACCTGAGTGTTTGTTGGGGTTTCAGAGCCTTACGTCATCTCATCCAACTAGCAGTATCCTCCTGTCCACGTCGACCTCCCGTAGGGGAAGGGATCCGTCCCTTTTAGCTGCCAAAGTGCGGGCGCTACGGACCCCTAGCACTCGTGGTACCTCTGACGTTACTAGAGGAACCTCGGGCCGAACATAACGAGCCCCTCCCGCATGGGAGCTGTTCGGATTGGGTTGGTCTCGAGGGGGCAGATGGTTCCCGTCACCCACGGGCAATTGGGTACCTCCGGCCAGGCCGCCAAGGGCCGCCCGGGGGGGGGGGGGGGGGTAGAGGGTTGCCTCATAAGTCCCGGGGACTAGCCTGCAGAGCTAGTAGCTGGTGAGCTAGACACTGGCGGCCCTACCAAGGTTATTTGGTAGCTGGTTCATTAAGGACTGGCGCGTATGTGGCGTATCCACATCCGTCCCGTTTGCCGTGTGCAGACGGGGAGGCAGCTTATAAAATAGGTGCTGTCCTAATGGAAATAACAGACGAGGCCCGGGTTCCCGGTCCTACGGGGCTGGGGCTTATGGGAAGTAGACCTCGGCGATTATGTCCACGTCGACCATTGCCTCATGACTCTCGAAGGCATTCAGCACAAGTATTATCTCAGCAACGAACACCCACAAACTTACAATGCTTCACCCCAAAAGGTCTCCTCCACAAGCAAGCTGTCATCCGATGCTGTCAGTATTAGGTAGGGCCGGTCCAGCTTCCTTAATTGCAAGCTCTCCACCATGTCAGTTCCAATGACGATTAATGCTACACCCCAGTCCACCTGTATTCTGTCATCCGCGGTGAGGTTGTCCGCCACTCTTCTGTCCAAGATATGCAGCATCACTAGCTATGTCTCCAATGTATCGTAAGCCCCTGCTCCTTTCCACCCGGCTCGTCCACTTGGCCATTGACAGTTTTTCACCAACTGTTCCAGGTGGCTGCTTCCCCATTACATGTCTCTGGACATTCGCCAACTCCTTGAGTTGATCTGCTGTTCCCAATGTTCTGAACACTCTGGTGTTCAAAACTGGGAGGCAGTCCTCACCTTGTCTGTCAGCTGACCCCTCTTCAAAGCAATGTTAAGTCACATCGGATGATGAATGAAATGGGTGAAATGATGCTCAAACGAGCCCGGGGTCCATGGAGCTTAGAGTTACCTGACATTCATCTTTCAGGATAAGGGAAAACCCCGGAAAAACCTTATCCAGGTAATTCACCCTGACCGAGATTCAAACTCGGGACGTCTTGAACGTGAGGCAGACACGCTACCATCTACGCTACCGAGGCGGGAGTTGACTAGTTCTTCCTCTTTTCCATCTTATTTCACTTCCCATTTTGATAATTGTGGATTTTATTTACCTCATCTTCATCTTAGATTTCACTTCCATCTTTGCTTCCTTCATCTTATTTACCCAAGATTTTATTTCACTCTTCATCTCCTTCATTAAAACTTAAATTTTTCAAACATTTCCTCTATCTCAGCTTCCCTTTACACTCAAAATGACAACACCAGATTGTATCAAGTTCACTTTGTCACTAAAATCATTAGGCTGATGCTAATTTTCAATCACTTTCACCTTTTACAAGTAAGCCTTTATGTCCCTGTTACATGCACCAACTTGTGCTGCTTGAATTTCTCAATGTTCATTGCTCATTCAATGTTACCTCCTCTTCTCCACACAACAATTCACAACACCTTCAATACCATTGATCAACTTGTAACTATAAATTGAAATGAACTGAATTCAAGTTAGCTTTTGCATCCCTTTTAGGCTGTTGGTTTCATTCTGGGAACTGAAACCTCTCGAATTGAAGAAATGGAACATTGTTGAACTTGAATCTTTTAGATCTGCTGAAACTGAATAATCTGGAACACAACATAGGGCAAAAAATGTGCTACGTATGTCTCATGACTTAGCAGCTGTACTTGAATGTTCCATTTTTTGCTTTTTCTCATAGCAAACAACAAAAATGGTGGAATGGCATAACTCACACTTAATCCTTTTGTAATAGCATTTGTTGTCTGTGTGTCCGCGTGTGTGTGCGTGTGTCTGTGTGTGTCTGCGTGTGTCTGCATGTGTCTGCATGTGTGTGTGTGTGTGTGTGTGTGTGTGTGTGTGTGTCGTGTGTGTGTGTGTGTGTGTGTGTGTGTGTGTGTGTGTGTGTGTGTATGTGTGTGTGTGTGTGTGTGTGTGTGTGTGTGTGTGTGTGCGCGCGTACTTGTTAAATTAATTTCAAATAATGGTAATAAAAAGCATTGAAAGTAACTTTTCTTGTTCTTGCAACTTTCTTAAGCTTCTTGAATTTACATCTTTAAGTCAATCTAGTTGTCCACACCTCTAATGCATGTTTTCTCTACTCTAACAGAAAGTTCCTGAGGTAAATTGTAATCATTACTTTTATTAATTTTTGTCATGAAGCTTTAGGAGAGCTTGAAATAGCCCATTAGATATAATTTAAAATATGTAACTGTTAGAGCATTAAATGCTCCATCAGTAAACTTTTGTCAACTTCTTTTATTCATTAAAAATATTTGCGAGAAATTGTTTCAATAATTAATACCATGGTTTATCCCCTAGTATGAAATAACATAATGAACTATATGCTCCACTTACAGTTTCCATAATGTTTTCCAAAAACACTACACATCCTTCTGAAACAGCAAACTCTATCTTGTCCATATAATTTTTATGGGTTAGCCTAATAACCTGGAATGCAATGTTTGAAAAGGTATGGTTAGTAAATCAATATAAAACCCATTGTTCTTCACTAATGATTAGAAGTTTTTTGAACAGTGGGGTTAATCACTTAATTGCTGTTGGTTTTGATTATACTAAATCTCACTTACTTGTAAAAATTAGGACATATTTCACATATCTTCGTTACAACAAAAGATAATATATGAGGGTCGGCAGATAAGTCCCAGACCTCACATAGAGATGGTGCCACTGGGCCAGTAAGATGGATAGCATGATATAGTTTAACTCTAGACTAGCTTGTATCCAGGTTAATCACAGGTAAATAACTTTTTTAGTTTTTTAATGACAGCATTTTAAACAAGACAAGTGTAGATGTTTCATGAAAATGGAGGATTTGGAAAAACGAGCAGTGATTAAATACTTCCATTTGAAAGGCTTAATGCCTTTGGAAATCAAGGAGGAAATGGACGGCACATTGAAAGACTCTGCCCCTTCATATACAATGATTAAAAGGAGGTTGCAAAGTTTAAAATGAGACGTATGAGTACTACTGATAAGCCTCGCTCTGCATGCCCTATGGAAGTCACAACTCCAGAGATCATTGAAGAAATTCATTGTTTAGTACTCGAAGACTGCATATTAAAGTAGTTTGAGATAGCAGAGGCTGTAAACATATCAAAAGAATGTGAGGTAATATTTTAAGTAATGTTTTGGGCTTAAATGAGGTCTGTGCAAGATGGGTGCCGTATTTGTTGACACCTGATCAAAAGTGGCAAAGAAATGCTGTTTCTGTTAAGAATTCGGAGCTCTACCATAAAAACCCCAGTGAATTTTTGAGAGGGCTTATTACCATGGATGAAACTTAGATACATCACTACACTCCAGAAAGCAAATCACGGTCAAAACAGCCCGCCTCAGTAGCGTAGATGGTAGCGTATCTGCTTCATGTTCAAGGGGTCCCGAGTTCGAATCTCAGTCAGGGTGAGTTACCTGGATAAGGTTTTTCTGGGGTTTTCCCTTATCTTTAAAGACGAATGTTGGGTAACTCTAAGCTCCATGGACCATGGACACATTTGAACATCATTCACCAATTTCATTCACCGTCCGATATGACTTAATGTTGGAGGACGTAAAATTTCAAAAAGAAAAAGTCAAAACAGTGGATTGCACCAGATGAATCAACTCCGAAAAAGGCAAGTCAATTTTGTCAGCTAACAAGGTTATGGCAAATGTTTTCTGTGATGCACAGGGAACTACTTTTAATGATTACTTAGAAAAGGGTAAAAGTAACACTGGTGACTGCAACGCAAGCTTACAGCAATGTTTGAGTGATGCGGTGAAAAGGAAACAACCTTATTTGGCAAAGAAAAAAACATCTTATTTCTTCATGACAATGCTCTGGCCCATTGTTCAGTCAATGCAATGGGAAAAATGTTTGAAGTAAAGTTCATATTGCTTGAACATCCACCCTATTTGCCAGATCTAGCAGCCAGTGAGTACCACCTGTTCCCAAATCTCAAAAAAATTTCTTGGAGGACAAAGATCTCACATCAATGAGGAGGTCATTGCTGTAGTAAACAGCTATTTTGAGTACCATGATAAATCACACTACAGAGATGGTTTAATTAAATTAGAATACCGATATAACACCTTTCTGAAGATTATGTTCACAGATAAAAAAAATTTAATGTCTTCTTCATTGTGAGGCCCAGGACTTAATAGCCAATCTTTGTAAATAATTCAACTAACCAGAAAGACAAAGTTTCCTGAAATATGGGGTAATTTTCACAAGTGAGGTACAATGTAAACATAACTACCCTTAATTAAAGGACTGTTCTTATTCAAACATAATAAAATTATCATTGTCATCATCATCATCATCATCATCATCTATGATCATCATCGTGATCGTCATCATCATCATCTATGATCATCATCATCTATGATTATCGTCGTCATCGTCATCATCATCATCATTACAGTTTATGCGCAATCAGGTTATAGCTATGATTCAAATTCACAATGGAAAAGAAAGTCAATAGACAACTCTCTTGGACCTAAATATCATCAGGAATGACACAAAAACAAAAATAAATAAAATTTGGAATTTACAGGAAGTCAACACCGTCAAAATGGTTCCTTAGATAATATATGCTTGTCTCAAAGATTAAGCCATGCACGTCTCAGTGCAAGCCAAATTAAGGTGAAACCATGAATGGCTCATTAAATCAGGGTACAATAATAAACCTACATGGAAAGAGTCTTTATACTACAGAAGAGAGCCCGCCTCGGTAGCGTAGATGGCAGCATGTCTGCCTCAAGTTCAAGAGATCCCGAGTTCGAATCTCGGTCAGGGTGAGTTACCTGGTTAAGATTTTGTCGGGGTTTTCCCTTATCCTGAAAGATGAATGTTAGGTAATTCTAAAACTCTATGGACCCTGGGCTCATTTGAGCATCATTTCACCCATTCCATTCATTGTCCGATATGACTTAATGTTGGAGGATGTAAATTACAAAAAACAAAACAAACAAAAACAACAAAAAACTACAGAAGAGAGCAATCAGAATAATGTGCCACTTAAATAACAAAGATTCATGCAGGCAGGTATTCAAAGAAAATTGAATTTTAACAATATTCACTGTTGAGGCCAGAAGATCTGTGGTTCAAATCCCCGCTATGGCATTGAATTTTTCAGTCTGACTCTACATTTCCACAATTTAGCCTACACACAGCTAGTGTGAAAGAACAATTTCCATTAAATGACCTAATAGTGGTTAACTATAAAGCCCGGGCCTTAAAGTACTTACACATTGTAAGTTGCCATTAAGGTAGTTGTCTCATGTGTTTATGAGAACTCCTAAGTGGTTTACCGGGAAAAATACGAGTCAGTTGGAGAATTTAATGTCATATCAGCACGTTGGCCATAGTAACTCAATGGTTAGAGCGACTGGACGGAGACCAGAAGATCCGTGGTTCAAATCCTGGCTATGGCATTGAATTCTTCAGTCTGACTCTACGTTTCAACAGTATTCTCATTATATGTATATAAAATAAACATATATGCTTTACAAAAAGAAAATTTAAGAAATAATGGTGTGCACCATTATACCACGCATAACGAAGACTTCTATAGACAAAGCTTTTAAGTATTTGCCACAAAAATCCAAGTATAGTGGGCTTAATTTTGTATAATAAATTACTAGAATATATAAAGCAACTCAGTGTAACACATATCACCATCATCATCAATGCAAATTACATAAAACGTCACAGCTATTACCTGATTACATATAAGCTTGCAATAATAAACAATTTTATACACAGAGCAGTCAACCCATGGATAGAGCAAAATACTACAAGGAATAAAAAACCATACTTCACATAGCAGAAGAAAATGGATACAACAGTAGGGACATAGTAAATTATAAGGTAAAACAAATGCATATAGAATAACTGTTCATTGTACATAGCATTAAGAATGGGATCTTGATAGGCACACAGCTACATTGCTAGTAAGAAAATTAAATACTATATGCCTACGACAAGAAGGCTAGAGGGGTATGAAGGGCAGAAGAGCTTGAACTGTTTATCTGCTCTGGTAACGGATCTGTTTACTAGAAAATGAGTGTATCAGAGTGCATATGAGTCACCCGTGCTGCCAGATCTATAATGTTTGTTGCAGTAAATGCAGCGATAGGTATTATGTATGGGCGAGTAATGTGACAACACTTGTATATTTTAAAGAAACCTTCCATCCTTGTCATACTCAGAAGGGGAGCATATACATTGGGCAGACAGCAAAAGTGATTACGATACGCATTCCTCTACCTTGCCTTCTTGTCCTGGGCATTCAGTATAAGCAGTGATCTCAAAAACATGTCAATACTGTAAATAATTAACTTTAACATAGAATAGGATGGTGCAGTAACATACAAAAGTATTATCATTGCAATTGGAAAGATTATGATATAAGTTAATTGATGGAAATTAATCATTTCTTCATACTAGCTGTATATAGGCTAAAGTGTTGGATAGATAGAGTCAACCTGAAAAATTCAATGCCATGGCCGGGATTTGAACCACGGATATCCTGGTTTCCATCCAGTCACTCTTACACATTGAGCTACCATGTCCAACATGCCGTCCTGAGATTAATTTCTCCAATTGAGACATATATATTTTTCTGGTAAACCACTAGGGGCTCTCGTATCTGAGATAGCTCAATGTGTAAGAGTGACTGGACGGAAACCAGGAGATCCATGGTTCAAATTCCGGCCATGGCATTGAATTTTTCAGGTTGCCTTTATCTAGACTATGATGTAACAGTACAATAAGAAAATTATTAATATTAAAAAAAGCAATGTAAGCACAGCATGTAGTACTGCAGTATTGTATGCAATAGAACATACTGTTCATATCAATAAAATTAGAAAAAAGAAACAACTACATTCACTAAAGAAAAAGAAAACAACAGCATATTTATTGGATTCATTGTATCACACAAAAGCATTTCATAAATTCAAAAGGATCTCTGAAGGACAAAATATCACTTTGCCGCCTACAAATAGATACTCAGTATTAAAATACACTCCTGGAAAAGGAAATAAGAACACATTGACGCCGGTGTGTCAGACCCACCATACTTGCTCCGGACACTGCGAGAGGGCTGTACAAGCAATGATCACACGCACGGAACAGCGGACACACCAGGAACCGCGGTGTTGGCCGTCGAATGGCGCTAGCTGCGCAGCGTTTGGGCACCGCTGTCGTCAGTGTCAGCCAGTTTGCCGTGGCATACGGAGCTCCATCGCAGTCTTTAACACTAGTATAATGCCGTGACAGCGTGGACGTGAACCGTATGTGAAGTTGACGGACTTTGAGCGAGGGCGTATGGTGGGCATGCGGGAGGCCGGGTGGACGTACCACCGAATTGTCCAACACGTGGGGCGTGAGGTCTCCACAGTACATCGATGTTGTCGCCAGGGTCGGCGAAAGGTGCACGTGCCCGTCGACCTGGGACCGGACCGCAGCGACGCACGGATGTACGCCAAGACCGTCGGATCCTACGCAGTGCCGTAGGGGACCGCACCGCCACTTCCCAGCAAATTAGGGACACTGTTGCTCCTATGGTATCGGCGAGGACCATTCGCAACCGTCTCCAGGAAGTTGGGCTACGGTCCCGCGCACCGTTAGGCCGTCTTCCGCTCACGCCCCAACATCGTGCCGCCCGCCACCAGTGGTGTCGCGACAGGCGTGAATGGAGGGACGAATGGAGACGTGTCGTCCTCAGCGATGAGAGTCGCTTCTGCCTTGGTGCCAGTGATGGTCGTATGCGTGTTTGGCGCCGTGCAGGTGAGCGCCACAATCAGGACTGCTTACGACCGAGGCACACAGGGCTAATACCCGGCATCATTGTGTGGGCAGCGATCTCCTACACTGGCCGTACACCTCTGGTGATCGTCGAGGGGACACTGAATAGTGCACGGTACATCCAAACCGTCATCGAACCCATCGTTCTACCATTCCTAGACCGGCAAGGGAACTTGCTGTTCCAACAGGACAATGCACGTCCGCATGTATCCCATGCCACCCAACGTGCTCTAGAAGGTGTAAGTCAACTACCCTGGCCAGCAAGATCTCCGGATCTGTCCCCCATTGAGCATGTTTGGGACTGGATGAAACGTCGTCTCACGCGGTCTGCACGTCCAGCACGAACGCTGGTCCAACTGAGGGGCCAGGTAGAAACGGCATGGCAAGCCGTTCCACAGGACTACATCCAGCATCTCTACGATCGTCTCCATGGGAGAATAGCAGTCTGCATTGCTGCGAAAGGTGGATATACACGGTACTAGTGCCGAGATTGTGCATGCTCTGTTGCCTGTGTCTATGTGCCTATGGTTCTGTCAGTGTGATCATGTGATGTATCTGACCCCAGGAATGTGTCAATAAAGTTTTCCCTTCCTGGGACAATGAGTTCATGGTGTTCTTATTTCAATTTCCAGGAGAGTAGTTAAATTCAAAAATAAAAGATGAAATTCCATCAATCAATAGATCCATAATATACTAAAAAAGTTGTAAGGATTATGAAAAATGCCACATAAGGCAAACTAAAAGAAACATAAAAATAAGAGTCAAGGAGCATTTTAGAAACATCAAATTGAAACAAGAAGATAAGACAGTTGTAGCATTTCATTTTTGGAGCCAAAACCAATCCTTGACCCAAATCCAAAATTATTAAAAGGGATTACAAACAACAACAAAATATGTGGGAGACCACCTTAATATGAAGAAATAAGATTAGAGTAATGATCTAAGATACCATCAATAGAAAATAAAAATAAAAATAAGTTGAATTTAAAACTAGTTTTCTCTTTCTCAGACTGAGAATTTTAAGAAAAAATCCCAAAATTTGTTAGAAATGGCATTGCTGTCCTGAAAATGCTTTTATAAAAATTATCTTAGTTACCTTAAGGTCGGCACCATATTTTTTCTTGATCCATTTCAAGCCCTGCAGTTGCGGATCAATCATTAAGGGCCACCTCTCTGAATGGACTAATATTGTAGCATTTTCTGCAGACATTCGGTCACTGGGAAGGCCCTCGTTCTGCCACTCTGCTATTTGTGCATCATGAGTCAACATGTCCATTGGATTTAAATTAGGCGTCATTGGTATGGGAGGCTCTAACTCGGCAAAGAATGGGGTCCATTTGTTTTTCAAAAGATCTTCCCTATAAGAAAGAGTGAAGCAGCCAACATAGGAAACAAATGCTGTCACCATCAAGATATCACCAGGAAGTGTTACCAGCGACTCATTGTATTCAGCTATCAAACCTATCCATCGGATGCTCTCTGAGGCAAGGCCACCTACCAATCTGTTGGCCAAGTCTATTGTAAAGGCTGTTCGATCTGCATCCTCTTGGCATTTTAGCTTTGCATTTATTGCTTTTTCAAATTCTGCGGTAAGTCCAGCCAATTGATCTTCTAATGACTTGACTTTTTCATTGAGAGCAGCAAGACTATCTTGAGCAGCTTTCAGTTCTGCATTTGCTTGCTCAAGAGCCTTTCGTTTAGGCTCTACAACCAGAAATACATCATAGAATTTCATTATGTTGATCACCCATGCACATAAGCCAGCAGCTGCTTTTGACTTAGCCTCGATGAACTCTGGATCAAACTGCGGGTCGTCACAATATACCTACAACAGATTCACAGGTTGTATAGACAGTGCAATATTACATTTTTAACTTTTAAAAAATATCTTATAACATTAAATATTAAAATAAGAAGCACTATTACCGGTGAAGAATTCTTCTTTTGGTGTAGTATTTTTCGGAAAAAGTAGTCATAGTTATTGATATTTTCCTTCCTTTTTAAATAAATTGATAAACCATCTAAAAAATTACAATATTCCAAAAGAACCACATAATGGTATCTTCTGACATCAAATAACTTTTAACAAGCCCACCTTGGTAGTGTAGATGGTAGCACGTCTGCCTCATGTTCAAGAGGCAAGAGGTCCCGAGTTCGAATCAGTCAGGATGAGGTTTCTTCCGGGATTTTACCTTATCCTAAAAGACGAATGTCATGTAGCTGTAAGCTCCATGGATCCTGGGCCCATTTGAGTATCATTTCACCCATTCCATTCATCGTCCGATATGACTTAAAAAGTTAAAGGACGTAAATAAAAAAAAATTAAAAAAAACTTTTCACAAGCATTCCTGTTGAAAAAATACCTAGATACCTAATAAAACAGCTGACTTTGAGCACAACAAACCCAAAAGAAATAGACATCATTAACCTTATAGAATGATGTACAAGATACAACTTCTTCACATTCAATAAAAAATTCTATCAACAGCTAAAAGTTTTAGCATTAGAGCATCCACTGTCATTGATTTTGGCAGACTTATAATAAGTCACCTCCAAGTCAACTAATAAAAGCCTTCCCTCAAATTTACTAATTTTGGTGAAAATATGTAGATGGCATTTTTCCTAGGATTCTCCAGAAATTGAAAGAAGATGGTTAAAATTATTGAATCTACAGAATAACAACCCTGACAATTGAAGTAGAAGAAGACAACATGTTACCTTTTCTGCACTTCAAAATAACCACAAATAAAGATGGTTTTACATTTGAAATATAATACACATAGTGATAATAAGAAAAATGTATGCAACTACGAGGGCTATTCAATAAAGGATGATCATTTTTTTGTGGTCATAATTTTACACACTAAAATTCAGTCTTATTATATTCTGTTAGCTTAATGTGAAACAAACACGCCGTAGTAGTTTCATTGTTGGTACTCCTGGTTCCCGCTTGTGAGAACCAGCCAAGTTCAGACATGTTCAGTATCGCCTACCGCTGCAATGGAGGTAACACGCAAGGAACAATATGCGGCTTTGAAATTCTGCTTTCATCTCAACAAATCTTCAGTTAAGGCCTATACAATGTTACAGGAGCGCTATGGAGAGTCTGTTCTTCCCTACAGCACAGTTCGAAGGTGGTTTAAAATGTTTAAAGAGGGGAGACAATCAATTTCAAAGGAAGGTGGACCCAGTGCTCCAGTTACTGCTCTTACAGAAGAAAACTTCACCACTGCTGCTGCCACTGTGAGAAAGGATCGACGAATTACCTTAAGATCACTTTCTGAAATACTGAACATTTCATTGGGTGCCACCCACACGTTGGTGACAGAAACATTACACATGAGACGTGTTTGTGCACAATGGGTTCCAAGACTGCTGATTCCCGAACAGAAGGACATTCTCATGCAGGTCTGTATGCAATTAAAGTTGATGTTAGAGGAAGATCCGGAGTTTCGGGGCAAAATCCGGACTATAGGGAGGGTGAGGGATGCACTTCATGTCGATTTTTGCATTGGCAATATGCAGCCGCGCATTATCATGGTGCAGCATCCAGCCTGCTTCATGGAAATGTGGTCTTTTGCACCTGATATGAACTTGCAATGTTTTCAGGATATCCCTGTAGTATTGTCCAGTTACTGATGTGTGTGCAGGTACAACATGCTGATAAACCATTCCAAGAATATCAAAGAATGAGATGACCATAACTTTCCCAGCAGAAGCAACCACTTTTGCTTTTTTGGGGGTTGGTGATGGAGATTTCCACACTGGGCTTTGCTGTTTGCTCTCAGGATCAAAATGATGTAGCCAAGTTACATCAGCAGTGATTACGTTTGAAAGAAACTTCGGATCTTCCTCTAACATCAACTTTAATTGCGTGTTACCTCCATTGCAGCAGTAGGCGATACTGAACATGCCTGAACTTGCCTGGTTCTCACAGGCGGGAACCAGGGGTACCAACAATGAAACTACTATGGCGTGTTTGTTCCATATTAAGCTAACAGAATTAATAAGATTGAATTTTAGTGCGAAAAATTATGACTGTAAAAAAATTATGATCATTCTTTATTGAACATTCCTCGTACAAACTATGGGTAATTTTAAATGCTGCAAGTATTTTCTGATTATAGCACAGATCCAAAGACTTCCTGATTAAGGAATTAAAGTGCTATTTCTTACCTTTATCTCTTTCACAACTGCTGGATGAATGTGCTCTTTGTCATAGTAGATAAGGTTGTTAAGGAATTCATCCACCTTTCCCATGATGATCTTACACTCCTTCCAACTGCGATCCTTTGGTATTTTCCCTTTGGAAAACATCACTAGCACAGCAGCTGTAACATTCACCACAGCATCAGGAGGACTGCCAAAAGATTTCAACTCAGTCAGATTGTTCTTGTTCAGAGTGTTCAGGGCTTCTTGAGCAGCTATCAGTGCTGGTTCGGCTTTCCTCAAGTCTTCTTCACATACTTTCTGTTTGATAGTTACTTCCTCTTCTATAACTCTGACTTTTCTTCCTTCCTCTGCTGCAACAGCTTTCTGTTGGGTTACCTTCTCTGTTTCAACTCCTATAACCTGAAGCAAATTATTTGAGGGTATATTGCATTAAATGGTTGCTAAGTGTTGCTCAGTAATTAATGATAAATAAAACTTTATGACTACTCCTCATACATTACATTGCAATATCCCTCTCTTGGTTGCAATACATGGGTTCCCCTTTCACAAACTATACTTGGAGACTCCATTTTTATTCCTAAAGGCAATTGTACATAAGCTGCTTCATGTTAATGACAGACAGTGGTCTGAACCTTACCTGGATTAGCTGATCTGCAGCTGCATTCTTCTCATTGACTTCTTTTTCCTGATCCTTAAGGGTTACCTTCAATTCATCCACCTGAGCTGTTGTTTTATTCAATTTTTCTAGACCATTTTCAAGCCGAAATATACGATGTTTCAGATCTTCTGTTTTTTCCTTCAGCAGCTTGCCATAGAGGTTTATCTGCTCCAGGAAGGTTTTTGGTGTTGTATAATTATATCTCTTTTCATTCTCCAAATATACCTGGAAAAGAAAATCTAGTGTGTTAAGATTCATATACATTTTCTAGCCACTATGTTTGCCTTTCTATAGCTTCCAAAAATTATTTCTATAAAAGCTTTATTTTGTTACATTCTTCATTTTATTTTGGATAAACATTTACAAAGAGAGTGCCATTATTCACTTTATTAAAGTTAAAAAGTTAGATTAGGAGACTGCACTGGACTAAGCTGCGGAGGGGATTTAATACATAGAAACTTGTCTACGATACCTATACCCCTAAGTGGAGCACTCCCAGGAAGAAGGATGAGGCGAGAGGAGACGAGAGCGACCGAACAAGGAGGCTAACAGTGCAGAGGGCAGGGTCCCTAAACTTCACCAGTCGAAAACTACCTGGCAGGCAGTACAACCAGCATCCTACTCTACTGTGGACTAGAAATGGCCCCACCAAACCGGGCTCGGAGACTGGAGACCATCCTACCAGAGGAGGAAGTTTTACCAAGAACATTTCATCCTGCCATGCAACGCCAAGACACCTGCTGACTTTTCTAGCCTGAAAGGGACCACCAGATGAGAGATGATGTAAAATGATAATGGAGGTGAAATAGAGGGACAGGCAATTCTGGAAAAGTAATTAACCTACCCAACGATTGCCTGGCAACCCGGGAAAAAACACAACAAAATCCATGGGTCAGGTAGGTCAGCCATGGGAATTGAACCCAGATCTCCTGAATGCGGGTCACAGGTGAAACCGCCTGATGATATGTGTATAAGGACGCCCAACTGCAGCGCTTATCAACGCCCTTTAAAAAATCATTCATGGCAAAAGCCAGATGTAAACGATTCTAAAACTTGGAGTGTAAATAAGCTCTCAAAAAATATATGTACACAACAAAAACAAAAATACAATAAAAAGAAATATAAGGCCAAACAGGAAAACAAAAAAGTTTCTCTTCACTAAATTCTAAAATCTAACTCAAAAAAGAATTTATAAACCTTCTCCATCACTTTGTTTTCATCTGCCAACACTTCTGTAAAGCTGGCTGGCAGCTGCAGACATCCTAAGGTGTGCTAGGCAAAAAACTGTAGCAGCATGTGTTGGACAGAGAATGCTTTGTTGCAAAACGGACAGACTGGAGCAGGCTCCTTTTTAAACCAAAAACTATGCATATAAATGCAGCGCTCATTGTGCAACCGAGCCAAACGCACCTCCTCTCGACAAGATGAATGACAGGAGGTAACCCAGGAAATCAGAAGTTCTTTCACATATCTAAGTTTATTGCTGTGGAGAGCGACCACTCTTCCTGACAGCAGGTTTGCACAGCTCTCCACAATATAGCCCTAATATCTTCCGATGTAAAAGATGGTACTCTAAACCTGGGCTCCATGGTAGCCGTCTTAGCTGTTGAATCTGCCATTTCATTCCCCGGCAAGCCAACGTGACCAGAAATCCATGCACACACCACGCTAACACCGGAAGTGTGTAAAACGTGGAGGGCATCCTGGATACGCTGCACTATAATTGTACAGCTGCCATAGGCTTTGAAGTGCACTGAGGGAATCACTCTGGGTTAAGCAGTCCCCCAACTTTCGTCAACATACATGTAAAATGGCCCGGTATATTGCACAAAGCTCTGCAGTATAAATGGAAGTGCTAGTATGGAATTTGAATGTATATGGTTTGGAGCCATCCTGATTGGTAACATAGGAGGCTGAAGTCAAATCTTAAAAATTTTAAGTTGCTTTTTGATCATTCTGGAATTCTAATTCTTCCCTGACGTTGCAAGAAACATCTCAAGCTATTAGTGTGAAACAACACAAATATTACAGTACAATTAATATAACTTCATTTATTGCTTTTGAAATGGGGCAGTAATCATGAATAAATGAATAATCATGTTAACAAAGGTGTTTTTTCTTTATCTATGGACACTCTTTTAACTGATGTAGAAAAAGCTGATGATGCAATTGCTGAATTGCAAAACATGTCCTGTAGAATTTATCTTCAAACATTATAATTTAAAGTTTGTTAAAAGGTATATATTGTAACTAATATAAATATCTCAGAAATGACTAGTCCCTCTCCCTAAGGAAAAAGAAAAAAAGGGAAAGAGAATATAGAAACTGCAGTGGCACTTGGACAAATACAAAATAGTTGTATCACTATTTAGCATTTTGAAGCAATAGGATTCTATTTTGAATGTGGAAGTGCAGTTTTATGGTCAAGAAGCATAAGAATATGCTTTTTCCACCACATGACAAATTAGAAAATACATATAATAGAGTGGTTAAAGGGAAAAAGAAGTAAGACCTTTCTACTTGATAGAAGTATTTTACAAGAAAAAGCTTTGGAAATTGTCACTAACATAGGCTTGGAGTACATTAGCACTTTAAATAGCAAAATAAGCTTACATTCAAAACCATGTGAGGTGAAATGGGAGGTGAAAGTGAAAGGAACTGTCAAATTTAGGTTATCCTCTTGTAAGCTGTGACCCTAAACATATTTTTAAATGGAGAAAATAAATATGGTTTTTAATCTGCTTCAAAATAAAGTGCACAGTTTTTAGGCAAAAACGCTGTGGGGGCAAAGAGAGTAAGGAATGATTTGCTCTGTTATGCACCAACAGAATGACAGTGAAAAGCTTTTCCTTTTAACTAACAGAAACCTCAAAACAATAAGGTGTTTCAAGAATATTTGTACACTGATGGCCAAGTATGACTTTAACAATAATTGCTGAGTAACTTCAAAGATTTTCTAAAGATGTTAACATCTTTGATGAGCATCAGTTCCACCCTTAAGTTGGCCCGACTTCGAGGCTGGCATGACAATATTTGTTAGAGCTGAACCCACATATCAAGTCTAGTAGTTATCAAGTACAGCAGGTGGTGCAGATGCTTTTAATGTGGTCAAACAAGCCTGGATGACGAAGAACAAAGCAGCAGATCATCTCCCTGAGAAGAACCGGGAATTTCAAGGTGTGGTGCTGACGGATTATGATCAGAAGGGGCAAACCATGACAGGAGCATACTACTGAAATCTCCTGATGAGTTTACGGGAGGCTATAAGGATGAAGCATTGTGGGAAGCTGTCCAAGGGGATCCTTCTGCTTCACGACGATGCCCCAGCTCATTCTGCACAGGATACAGTTACACGTGCTGCTTCTTTAGGCTATCAAATTTTGGCTCACCCCCTGTTGATGATGATGTGTGTATAAGGGCACTCAACTTCAGCGGTCATCAGCGCCCTTACAAAAACTAATTCATGGCAATAGCCAGATATAAATTATTCAAAATTTAAAAAACAGATCAAAACAAATTGACAATAAAATAAATAAGAGCAAATGGGTGAAAACAATTAAAAACTATAAGTACCAATAAAATGCCAAAAGGCATAAAAATTACTGCTTTCAATATCAACTTGCCATCACGAAAGCTACCTGCCCAGTGGTGGTCGAACCAATTTGTTCCTTTTCTTTGGGGCTGGGCTAGCACTTTCAGCAGGTTCTTCCTGCCTTTTCCTCACTGTCGTTTGGGCAGTGAGGACAGGATCTACCTCAATGGAGGAGGACGGCTTCCATACTGGTAACTTCGAATTGAGTCCCTCGAGACGATCGGAAACTGCGACCGGCAAAGGTGAAAGTTGCTGATTGGCGTCCTCTCCAGATGATTCCTCAGATGTTGTTGATGGAGGAGATGCTTGCGGACTTTTGTGCTGATTAGCTTTCCTTTAACTTGTGTTAGTATTTTACTTAAGCAAGTCCGTTCTGTCATAAGAGGTCTTAAATTTCTTTGGCAATACATTATATATTACCAGTTCACATGTTCTTGAAGTAGATGCTTTCGGTGGTGACTTGGCTGAATCCTTCTTCTTAGGACTGGACTTGGTCGGCGCTCTCACTGTCGTTCGTGCTGGTGTTTGTTGCTTTGGCTGTGATCTTGGTGTATGTAATTCACCTTTCGGATATTACTTCCCCATTTATTTTGCTAGTTTGTGTTGCGATTTCACGTCTAGGTACCAGCTTAGCTGCAACTGCACTGTAAGTAACGGTCCTAGGTACAGAAGGCTGACGAATACACAAGAGTTTCCAGGCTTCCACGAAGGACACCCTCTCTCTTACCCGGATCTCTTGGATCGCCTTCTCCTCCATAAAACAGGGACATTCTCTGGAGTTTGATGAATGATTAGAACTGCAGTTAACACACGTTGCGGGTGAAGTGCATGCATCGTCATGCTTGAATTCCCCGCAGTCAACGCAAGTGACAACTCCATTACATGAATCACTTGTGTGGCCAAAGTGCTGGCATTTATAACACCTCAATGGATTGGGTATATACTGCCTCACTTCAATAGCTTCATACCCTGCCTTAATCCTTTGCAGGAGATCTACCCGATCAAAGGTAAGAAACAGGGTACGAGTGGGCACTAGTTCATCTCGTTCTTTGCAGTGAACTTGATATACACTTGTAACACCTTGTTCCACCAGGTTTTCTTGAATCTCCTCATTGGACATACCGTCCAATGTGCTGGTATTTACAACACTACGTGAGGAGTTCAGGGTCCTATGCAATTTAATGCGCACCGGATAGCTCGCAAGCATATTGGCTTTCAAGACTTTCACAGACTGCGTCAGAGAAACTGCTTTGACTAGGAGCGTGCCATTGCGAGATCGAGTACATGACTTACAGGACCAGCAATACTATCTAAACCCTTCTGAATAATGAACGTGTTCATGGTAGTAAATTTTTGACCTTCCTCAGTTCTACAAATAACTAAATAGCGAGGACCACAAGACTCAGCTATTTCCTTTCCACGTTTTTTTATTAAGGTGTGCCATAAGAAATGGAATGAGCTTCATCCCCCGGTGCTCCCCACCCACCACGGAGTTCAACAAGGGGTCATCCCTCTGGGATGACAGGGCTACACAGGGGATATAGCGGGATGCTGTCCCACTTACCCTGGAGTTTGATACAGTAGCTAGTCCTGGCCAATTGATTAGGGACGGGTTAGTCCCTAACCTCCCATTTAGGTGAAGCAGAAACCAAGGTAGTGTATTAGAAATGCGCACCCTCCCCGAATTCAGAAGAAGACTGGAACGAGCTCAGATGCACATTCCTCAACCACCAGGACAAACCTCTCCACCGACATGGGTGTATTCCCCTAATATGAACCCAGTGACTTCCTGTTTCCTAGGATGAAAAACTATTGTGTGGCAGGCACCTCCAGAATGACAATGGGGTGATTTATGAGGTGGAAAGTTTCCTGAACAACCAAAATGTTTTCTACAACCATGGGCTGCATCAATTCATCCATCGCTGAAAAAATGTGTCATGTTGAAGGGTGAATATGCAGAGGACAGTTGTTTTTATTTGGCCCTGCAGAATTAATGATATTTATTTGTTTGATGATGTTATTTAGAGCTTTAAATGTTTGAGGAGTATTTAAAAGTGTTATTGTGTTTACGGTGGGTATGAGAAAGTGAAATTGTAGAAAATTGTACAGGATGTATATATGGGAGGCTATGAATGTTAAATGAGTATGTAGAAACATGTGGTTGCTATAGGGACAGAGAAAAATCAATAGTCCTTAGAGGAGATGTGATATTAGTAGAAGCTTACATATGTAGAGAGATAAGAAAATTGTGTGAAAAGATGAGAGTAAATTTAATAAAATGATTGTATTAGGATAATAATTGAATAAATTGTAATAATTTGAATTGTATGAGAGTATGTTTGATCATCATAGAAGTTGGTCATTTGAGAAATGCAGCGAGTAATCTGAGAAATCAATTGTATTTGAGTAACATAATTTAATTTGTGTTGTATCACCTGATATGAGGGGGGGGGGGGGGTCAAATGAAAACCTTAAATATTTTTTTTAAATATTATTTATTGTGCAGAAGTGATACAAAGCTGCATTACTTTTCACCATAATCCCCTCCCCCATGCTCAATGCAAGTCCTCCAGTGCTTACAAAGTGCATAAATGCCTTTAGAAATAAAATTATTTTGGTAGTGCACGCAACCACTCATGCACCACGTAGCATACCTCTTCATCAGAACAGAACTTCTTTTCTCTAATTGCGTCTTTGAATTGGACCAAACAATGTCATTCAGTGTCACTCGGTGGTCTTCCTTCACTATGGCTTCAAATGCTGTAATGTTCTGTGGAGTCACAACTCGTTGTGCCTGACCTGGATGTGGAGCATCTTCCACTGAAGTCACACCATTTGCAAACTTCCTACTTCATTCGTAGACTTGCTGCTGTGACAAACATGCATCACCGTACTGAACCTCATTCGTCGATGAATTTCAATAGGTTTCACACCTTCACTATGCAAAAACTGAATAACAGAACGCTGCTCTTCCCTGGGGCAAGTCACAAGTGGGGCGGCCATCTGTATACTGATACTGCAACGGTATGTGCACATCTGCATTATGCTGCCACCTATAGGCCATTCTGGATGCTGCTGTTTTTAGCATGCTTACCAACTTACAGGATAACAACACGAAATTTTGATTTGATATTACAAATTTAAGGTTTTCATTTGACTCACCCTCGTAAAATGAGCAATAATTAACATTTACCATATAGAATAAGAAATACTTCTTCAAATCATGTAGGAGTGTAAGAAATGTTTAAAAAGAGTGGTGCAGCAACATGTGGCATCAACATATCTTAAAATTATTTTTTTTAAATGTCGCAACATGGTGCAGAATCACATATTTGAAGAGCATTAAAAAAAATTCATTCAGGACTAGTACAATCACCAAGTTTCATAGTCGCAGGTTCATTTTTTCAAGGTGATAGTTAAAACTTTATGACTAGCCCTTAGATTATAACTGTTTACTTACCTTGGACATCTCATTGACAGAAATATGAACAAAAGCCATGAAGTTAGCAGCGGAACCACGGTATACTACAGGTAAGTCTTCAATTTCCACTAGGAAATTTGCTGATACAGACACCAGTGCCTCTCGTGGCCATTCATGAAACCAGTCAATTGCTGTGCAGCTAATTATTGATGGAAATTTTCGAGCTCTCACTCGGAGTGTTGAACCAACAGGTGAAAAGCATAAAACAATTTTAAGTTGGTGACGAACACGGTTTATGAAAAATCGCCAACAGTTCTCCTTTGTGTCTTCAACACCAGTGCTTTTTACTTCATTTTTCAAGTTATTCATCATATTCTCTACTTCATCATCAGCAAACATGTCAGCAACTTCACCTGATGCTAACATGTCATTCACCAGGACAAGAAACTTTTCATCGCCAACTTGTGAATCAGCCATTAGAAACATGATACCGACGCTTTTCATTCCTGCTTTCACGTATAGCCCAGCCAGATCCATCTTCATATCCTAAAATATAAACAAGATTAGTTAAATAATGTAACAGTAAAACACATTACTCTAGGCTTAGTTAAGTTAGCTAATTAGCTTATCTGGTATTTAACCTCCACCCTACATGCCCTGCTTTATACTCTAACATTACCTTTGATAATAGTATCTGAGGACTATGATCTTTCAGTGGTAAATTCACATACATACGCTGCATATTGTATTGCTTCTATTATATTAATTCAGATATTCATGACCACAACACAAGAAACAAGAATTATTTTGCTATTATGATGCATAGACTCCACCTGTGTGACAAGTTGCCTAGTTACATGGGAGCGAAGCTATATAACAAACTCCCAGCAGAAGTTAAAGTGTCTAGTAACTTGACAAAATTCAAATTTGTCTTGAAATCATATTTAATTAACAATGTTTTTTATTCACTTGATGAATTTCTAAACTAAGACTACAACTTCAGAATTTATCATTTGAATGCTAGTTTCTTATTTTACAATACTTATGACTAATACCTACACATTGTATTAGGTGTACAAGACATTATACATTTAGAATAACATCATATAAGTTTTAGTTTCTTCTCATATCTGTATATATATCAAAATATCCAGCAACTTTAATTGTATATAATTGATGACTTGCTTGTTTCAACAATGCTTGTAAAACATAAAGGTGACAATAAGTATCATCATCATTATCATCATCGTTATCATCACCATCGTCATCATCATCATCATTATTATATTACCTTACAATATATTTGAATTAAATATTAATTACATGAAGTATTTGGAGACAACATTTAAATGCTTAGATATGATAACAATCTCTTACAATGAAAAGAAAAAAGAACCACAACATTTTGGGCATATTTGTCAGTTAACACTTTGGAAGATGTAAACATACAGCATGGAATAATTTCAAATAGTTAATGCTACAAATAAATTTGATACAAATTATTAATTATAGTGATGGTAGTGGGTTCCATTACCATTAATGGGTTAAAAATTCTATACTAGAAGTTGAAAAATATAGTATGAAGTGGGGTTTAAAGGTAAATAGAGAACATTAGCATTGAATGTCTTATGTTATTTTTCAAGTAAAATTAATATTACTAAGGCAATGAAAGAAACAGCTAAGGCTACTGGATGCTCAGAAACATTAGTATATAGAATAAAAAAGGAACGAATGAAAGGCGGGGAGCAAAAGAATACTAGGTTAGCGCAATATGATGGAATAATGCAAAGTGGAGTGTGACGTATTGTTCATTCTTTCCTGCTTGAAAACATTCCATCCACACTGAATCTAGTTTTGGCAAGGGTAAATAGTGATGATGGCATCCTACCTAATTTCTCAAGGACCATTTTGAATCGGTTCCTACACGATCTGGGTTTTGAATAGGAAAGAAGGGGTAACAAGTGTATACAAATAGAAACAGAAATTATCATCAGATTTGTCATCAAGGCCAATGGATGACGAAATTGAAGGAATTGCACCTTATCAGATGACAGTGAAGAAGCATAAAAGTAATCGACATATTTGAAGCATATTTAAAGCTTTTATCATTGCATGCCTCCATTTGGTTCATTGTAATACATATTTTTGTCTGCAAAGTCATGTTTTGAACCACTAAAGTAACAAGCAAACGGAGGAGTAAAAAATTAAAGTGCATGCACGCACTCAGAAATTGAATCTCTTAATATAGAATTTAATAGCAGTGTAGGTAGTTCCGTAATGTCGCGAATGCATTGTTGCGACGAGGTGGTGTGGTGAGGCATTCAAAGAGACGGGCAGTGCAGTGCGGAGATAAAAGCTCGCCAAAATGGTGGGGGGAAGGAGATGGATTTCTCAAGAGTTGGTCTTTCTTCTAGCGCCATCTTGATTGTTTGAAAACATTCCGGATAGTGAGTAATCTATAAAAACGGAGCCGCAGCCTGCCAGAGGCTGTCAGTCGGTAATTGGACGCATGCGTGTGAACAGCTGTGTGAGCTGTGTTTGTGGTTGATGACCTTACAAGTTGTATTGTGTATGTGACGTAATTCTGGACTGTCAGATTGATTTGTATGGAAATAAAAGAGCAGTTTTTAGTGTTTGTAACTTGGACTTTTAATATCATGTACCCAAAAAGTCACAGTATTAATTATGTATCATTTACAATATGATATCAAACCACCAGACCAGTCGCTGCCATAGCCAAAGTTGCGATTATACGTACAGTAAATGTGACAACATGTCTTCTAAGCATGAGACATGCTGCAGTTTTATCAATAGTAATTTCACAGGCGTTTTAGATTTATAAGAGAAAATCTTAACTTGAGTGATTTATCTCAATTTTCTTATCTTATACTATCTCACAATTATAAGAAGGACTACAAGAAACAGATACATTAACATATTATTTAACTTAGTAAATTAATTAATCAAGCTGCATTCATATACTTTTTCTGTTTTGTTGTTTGGTTTCATATTATTTAAATATTTATGTGGAAAAAAAAAATGATGTAAAACAAATTAGCAGATGCTATGGAAGAAATAAAAAGAAATAAACTCTAGGAAAGTGATAACAATGTGGAATAAGCAGCTATGATTGGTTAAAACATGTCATTTTGAGCAGCCATGACTATTTTGGTGCTGTATTGGTCAAAATAACTGCAATGTAGTAAAGATTACAAAATCATCACAATACTTTTGCTATATACTTGTATGCTAGTATGTTTATTTGAAGTGAATCTGCCCCTGAACACAAGATTTTTCTCATTCAAGGATTTTGTGAGATTAGCCATTATTCTTTATATTTTTTTAGTATATCCCTAGTAATAAAATTACCTTATATACAAAGCAAATCAAAATAGATAAACAATATGAAGAGAACATGGCACTTAAGATTACAAGTATCCCAATTGGGAATAAAATGTGCCAATGTAATATATACTTACTAGCATGCCATATCCTTTGCGAAGCTGAATTTGGAAAACTTCAAGTGATGAGAGGAATGCAGATAGCCTTGAAAGAGATTGTTTTCCTGAGCCTCCTACCCCTACAAGCAGGGCATTACCTCTTGGACCCTCAATAATGCGATTTATCCGGCATACATGATATATAGCATCCTCAAACATAACCAGATTTATTGCTGCTACCAAGTCATTGTACTGGGCTTGTGCTGAAAGTAATAATCAATAATTATGGTGAATTTCATGTAACCTTTTCTTTACATTTTCAATGATCTATTCTTAAAAACACTTACTCTTCTATCTACTTCATACTAACTAAGATAAACATTTGTAGAAATAACATTTATTACAAATATATGTAATGTACAATGGCAATATGAGGAATACAGGTGGTAAACTGGCACAGAAAAGTAAGATCAGTCATGCATACGTTAACAATTGTAATTCAAACTTGTTAGCTCTAAATGGAGTCCTGAGTGAGGAGTCGTGGACCGATGTTAAGCTTGAAACCGATGTAAATAAAAAATTTAAGTGCTTTCTTAAAATATTAGGTATTATTCCAACATTTATTGTCCAATAATAAAGAAAAACTAAATAAAATTTGCAATGTAGCCTCAAAAAAAGCTAATATAAATTGGATTACTGAAGAAATCAAGCAGCTATGCTCAGTACTGCATATATCAAACACTCTTTATGCATCCAACAAAATACATATTAATCAATTAAAAAGTATAAAGAACTTCTATGACAAACAAGTTATGCGTGCGAAGCAAAATTACTTCAATAACAAAATCATTAATTCTGATAAGATAAAAACAACTTGACAAATAATAAATAACTTTAGAGGTAAACAAATAGTTGATGCTAAAAATAACATTGAAATCACTCAAAATAGCTCCCTCATGAGCAGCCCTTAAATAGTAGTTAATTTATTTAATGATCATTTTATATCTATTGACTCAAACATAGCTAAAAATACAGTTCCTAGTGGCATGACTAACTATACAATTAGTAATAACACCAGTCTATTTTTCTGGAGCCAACAAACACCTCTGAAATACTTAATGTCATAAACAAGCTCAAACCAACAAGTACTGTGGGATATGATAAAATCCCCATCAAAGCAATAAAAGCATGCAAGAATGCTATTGTTAATCCCTTAGTTGATATTATTAATGCAATCTTATCAAAAGAGATATTTCCTGATGATTTAAAAATAGCCAAGATAGTTCCTATATTTAAAAAGGGCAACGAACCGAAGTAGACAATCATAGACCCATCTCAGTACTACCATCCTTATCTAAAAGAGTTGAAAAAGTAATATACATGCATATTATTAAATTTTTAAACCACTTTTGCTTATTACCAACCTGCCAAAATGGTTTCATTCAAGGCAAGTCGACAATATCAGCAGTTACTTCTTTCGTTGAATATATAATCGATGCCATTGAAAATGGATGTTAAACTGCTGGTCTATTGTTGGATCTTACAAAAGCATTTGATTGTGTTGATAAAACAATTTTACTTAATAAACTATATCACCTCAGATTTAGAGGTATTGCATATGACCTAATAAGCTCATATATGACTAATAGAACTCAGTTCACAGAATTAAATACTACCCAGGGAATCTTTACATCCCATAGTAAAAACATTGTATAGGGAGTTCCTCAGGGCTCCATTTTGGGGCCACTACTGTTTATTTTGTACATAAATGACATTGCCAATGTAATTCCTAATGATGTTAGTTTAAACCTCTATGCTGATGACATGATGATGGGATTTCAGAATAAAGACCCTAATAACCTAGAAATACAAATGAATGAAATTGTAAATAGTATAACTCAATATTTTAATAACTCTAAATTATATGTTAATACAAAAAAAAAGTGAATTAATAATTTTCAATTTTAAAACCACTCATTTTGAGCCTCATATATACTTGGACAATGATATGATTCTACCTATCAATAATTGGATGTTCTCGGCTTAACAGTTGACAGTAAACTAACATGGAATGAACATATCAATAAAATTGAAAAGAAATTATCATCAGCCCTTTTTGTTATACGTAATATATCAAAATTTGTATCAGCTGAAACTGCCAAGATAGTCTATTTCACTTTCATTCATTCAATTATTACATATGGCATAGAGCTGTGGGGATCAACATCTAAAGTCAATCTCAAAAAAATCTTTACATTACAAAAATGAGCCATCAGATACATAGCCAATCTGCCAATGTATAGTCCTTGTAAGGAAGCATTCAAAACTCTTTCAATACTAACCCTTCCCAGTAGCTTTATATTAAAATCCATATTGTATATACGAAATAGGTCTTTGCCTCAATATTCAGCTATTCATAACTACAACACTAGAGGAAAACAGAACTTGATAACTCAATCATGTAGATTAAAATTATATGAAAGAAAGATTGATTATATTGGCAGTAAATTATTCAATAAATTACCAATAAATTTTAGAAATATTACTCCAGTACCTAAGTTTAAACATATATTAACTAATTTTCTTAAATCAAAAGCTTACTATGACGTGGAAGAATTTCTGAATGATAATGATATTTCAATTGACCTACAGTAACTTTTTATCAACGTATTTGTATTACAATCATCTTTATGTATTATTTTAGCACTTTAACTGTTATTACTTGTAATTGTATTGATTGTCTTTATTTATTTTTAACTGGAGTATGATATTAAACAAGTTTTCAATTGTGTATACTATTGTACTTGTTATAAAGAGCAATACATTGAAATTGAAATTAAAAAAATTGTCAATGCTTTAAACTGGATGTATATAGAGGATATGGTGCGTAAAACCAGCCCATTATAATATTATGGTATATTGCATTGTTTATAATTGTTATATGGTTATATTCATACACTGCATTTCTGGCAACAATTAAATTATCCACCTTCCTACCAAGAAATTATGTGTCGAGCTAGGGGATCGACACACGTGACTGTCACATGTAAGGCAGCTGCAGGTGCAGCCAGTGAAACTTGTCAAAACCAGTTGAGAAAAAGGCATTGTTGTATGAAGGAATGTATGTGATAATGTGTGTTCGATACCCAAGTATATTACCATTGCTGAAGCGTTCATTCGTTTTTTTTTGTAAAAACAAGGAATTTGTTTCATGATAAATTTCCAGGATGTTCTGTCTTAGCAAAAAGCACTAGACAGGAATTGGATGCAAAATGGCGGCATACAGGATCAGTAAAAAATGCTCTCAGAAGCATCTGTCTGCACAACTGATTTACATTGTCAGCACCCACTGCAAAGGTGAATAGTCATATTCAGTGCATTACATTACATCTTCATTTTATGTGTTCAACTTTATGTGCTGGTTTTTCACACCGTGTAAGGGTGCTCAACTACAAGGTTATCAGCATTCATTAAAAAAAATTATGGCAAACACCAGAGATAACGATTACTACAAAATAAAAATGCTACAAACATACTGTAACCACTGTTTTGGTTTAGGCCCCGAGAGCTGAAAAATATTTAAATATGTGGTTTGAGGATTGATATGGAAAAGTGTGAAATTCAGTGGGTCATGAGATGATGCAATATGTATACAAGATGATGTAATGTTTTATTATTAGTTGCAAGAATGATATTAATCAATGTGTTGACGTAGACCAGTGGAAAGAAGTTTATTTAGTAGAAACGAGAGGTAAAAATCAATAGTTGGATAAGAAATAATAGCGTCTTTTGCATCGTGATCTTAACATGAGTAGATGCGTGTGGAAGTGCTGGATGTTTGCAAAAGTCTGGTTGCAAACCAGAGAATTTGAAGTGTTTTAGTTATTCATCAATGGGAGAAAAGTATTGTTTTAAATTGTGTAATTATATTGATTTAAAGTACAAATCATATTGAAATTGAGTTTTGAATTTAACTAAAGAAAATTTGTCAAACTTCTTAATTTCCTTCACATTAAGTTCCCAAACTTCAATTATTCAATACCACAACCAAGATAAGATCTCATGCGAACGGGAGCTACAATAAGAAGAAACGTTTGCTGCAAAAACATATCGCTTGCAGAGAATATTGCGCTACTGCTACAGATAACGCCTCAATGTGGTGCAGAATCACATCATCGCTTCATCACCTTCGCACTACTGCTACAATACATATAAGAAAAATATACACAATCTATCAAGACAAAGGCCAAAGGTAAATAAAAGGGCCAAGAGGTATAAAATCTTGATGTATATTTCATTAATCCTAAGTTGAAAATCTACCCTTGACAAAAACTTAAAATTTTTTTATTGCTTTGATATCGACTCCCAGGATCTCTGCAAAGCTGACTGGCATTTTAGAGACCTTCAAAGATGTGTTAACAACACATGATGGACCAAGAGAGTATTAGTACACAATGGAAAACTGGGGTGGTGGTGATGATGATATGTGTATAAGGGTGCCCAACTGCAGCAGTTATCCTTGCCCTTTTAAAAATAATTCATGGCAAAAGTCAAATATAAACGGTTTTAAAACTTAATACAAGTGTAAATAAACTCAATAAAAACATATGTACACAACAAAAACAAAAATACAATAAAAATAAATATAAGACCAAACAGCAAAAAATTCTCTTCACAAAATTCTAAAATCTAACTTAGAAAAGAGCTTAAAAACCTTCTCCACCACTTTGTTGTCGTCCGCTAGCATTTCTGCAAAGCTGACCGGCAGCTGCAGAGACCTAGGCAAAAACACAAATTTTCTGCTATAGCAAAAGTTATACTTTTTGTGTACAGTTTACCGGTTATATAAAAATAATTCAGGATGAAGAGGACTTCACATGCTATTCCAAGAAAATTCAAGATACATTCATGTTTTATGAAGATGTCTTAAGCTTATGGTATTTTAATTAAAACCATTAGAGGCATTGTTGAGAAAATCAAAATTTTGGAATAATTTTCCTGTAAAGAGTACCTTAGGTTGTCAGAGTTGATTTTGAAAATCCTTATCTATATTTTATCCTTGAAACATAATGTAACTTTAATTAAGGTGCAAATATGAACATTTCTTCTGAAAAGACTAGCTACAGTTTTCTTTGAGGGGGAGTTCAAGCAATCTGAAAACGTGTACTTGTGGTAAAAATTAGATGCTGAACTTTGACTATTATGTTTTCTCCCTTAGCAAATATTACATTTACCAAATAAATCTCTGATTAAACTTACCTTCTGCTAAGAGTTTTTTAATGTGAGCCCAATCTCTTATGGGCATATATTTTGCTTCACCTATTCCTTCTGCAAAATGACAGTAAATTAGAGGTATTTGCAGCAAAAAATTTTCATCCAGTTCCTCAAACCCAGCTTTCTTCACATACTCTACAATCACCTTCTCAAAATTCTCGATGTCACTGGCATCCACGAGCTTGTCTCCATATACCCTGTATGCCTCATGCATCCACAGTCTTACCAGGGCAGTGGTCGTTGGTACACATTCAGCATTAGCATATAACATGGCCTAATGTGAATAACAATACAAATAAATAAATAAATAAATAAATAAATAAATAAATAAATAAATAAATAAATAAATAAATAAATAAATAAATAAATAAATAAATAAATAAATAAATAAATAAATAAATAAATAAAT
>CM060958.1:27177731-27250231 GCA_030765055.1 Mantis religiosa
CCCATATTCCAGATTTGAATGAAATAAAGAAAAATATACATTATGAATTATATTAATTCAAAACCTTATTCAGACTTGTATAAAGCATTTATATAGCATTTATAGCTGGCTATGGAGATATGAAGATATCAAAACAACTGCTGCCAAGATACACAAAGTGTTTGGACAGAAATGGTGACTATGTGGAAAAGTAGTGTAGGAGTTGTAGAATAAAAATAAAATATTTCATAAGTGAAAATAACCTTCTTGTATTTTTTTTTAAATAGGAAAACATTTATAAATCCTTTTATGGAAGTGTTGAAAACAGTGTCGATGTCCGGCTGAAGATAGAGGGAAGACCTCAGAAACCGGTTCCGGGAAA
This sequence comes from Mantis religiosa, assembly GCA_030765055.1. Lineage (NCBI taxonomy): Eukaryota > Metazoa > Arthropoda > Insecta > Mantodea > Mantidae > Mantis > Mantis religiosa. The sequence continues at coordinate 27,178,093 of CM060958.1, forward strand.
ATTTAAAAGTGAGTGTTGTTTTGTGTTATTAATCGACTCCTAATTAACTTAAGGAAAACATTTATTGGTTAGCCCTTGTACATATGCATCTTGTAATGAGCTTAACTATGTATAAAGTTTTATTACCTGGAAAATGTTTGAAAGATCACGGAGATTGAAAATATAATGGAATTTGACAGCTGTTGGCAGAAATTGCTGTGCAACTTTTTGATGTAAATCCAAAGCAGCATTGACCAAGGTAGAAGAAACTCTTGCAATAGCAGGGTTAAATTTTAGCAAAGGATTTCTCAGATGCTGGTGAAGCAATTCATGATAAATGTGATACAGAGAATCCCCTGTAGGGAAGTTTACAGCAAATACACAGAAATGGCGCTGCAGTCTTGGATTGATTGTAAAACTGCCAGCAGTGGGATTCATGCATGACACAAATTGGCAGTTATGTATATCCCTCAACTGCATTTTGGTACGATCATACCTATAAACAAAGCAAAAACATTAACAGTTTTTCACTCTATATCATTATACTTAATTCAGGGTACTCCATGTAACACTAAATTAATTTATCTGAGGAAAACAATGTGTCATTACTCTCTCCACCCTTCCTTAAAAATTATTCTTTCAAAAACTTATTCTTCTATCTAGTTCAAGTTAACTGAAACAAAAATTTGCAGAAATTATTTTATTAAACATTTTATTGTAGGTACTAAATTAATGTAGGAGCTTAAAGCAATAAGTCAGATATTTAATCTGCAGATTGCTAAGTTGAAATTCTACCCTTTGCATGACAAGAGGAAAAATCTAATATATTGCACTCATATGATTTTCTTTACTCACTCTTTTATCAATTATCCTTACAAATTTTATAAATAAACTACAACAATTGGTGACCAACCTCACTTATCTGTTTAAAATTGACAAATCAACTCATACTGATAATTATGTACAAAATAAGTTTCAACCCTTTTTTCAGATAAATTTGCTGTTTTTAATAGTATGATTTATAGGTTTATAAATATACCCTTAAATAAAAAGAAATTTAATACAGAATAATTAACACTGCTTTAATTAATGGTTTTAATAAGGACTTTATACACAAAAGGGTAGAAAAATTTAAATATATACAAAATGTAAATGATATTTCTACCCTTGAAATGTATTTTAAAGCTGATTATTTATGATAAATTTAAGCCCCAGGAAAGATAATTATTAATTTTGTAAGATGTTTATGTTATTTGCTTATTGAACATTAGGATCAAATTGTAAAAGTGTTAAAACATTTGTGTGATAAATCAAGATATATATAGTAGGCAGTGCAGACTTTAAGGGCAATGAAATTTGGTTGTTAAGGGCAATGGTGAGAAAAATAAATAGTCCCTAGAGGGGATGAGATTTTATTAGACACTTGGACTTGGTGAAAGATGTCAGGATAGAGAAGTGAAAGGCTATTGAATCATTCAGAAAGAAAAAGAGTTTAATGAAAAAGTTATTGTAAAAGTGTGATTCTAATATTGTGTTTATTTTAAAACAACCATATCAATTGTTAAATTTGGAAATCAATAAAGTTATCAGAAGATTTTAAATTATATTATCTCATTTATTTCCAATATCCAATCCTTAAGAGTTGCAACATCCATCCGAGATCAAACACCTCAGACGGTACTCCATGCTAGCTGCCAGGACAATAAGAATTGATTAAACACTTTTTTTTTTAAAGACCTTTTCAACAAAAACTTCAAACAGATTCAAGTGGTTTCACCAATATGATGGCGAGATGAAAATTCACCTCCATAGCAAAAGTCCTGTTGTACCCTTAAAAAAGTAAAAGATAATTATAAGATGAGTAGAGCCAGACTGAAAAATTAAATGTCATAGCTGGGATTTGAACCATGTATCTCCCACTCTGTGTGCGGTTGCTCTAAACCACTAAGCTACTATGGCCAACATTCCGATATGACATTAAATTCTCCAACTGACTCGTAGTTTCCCGTTAGACCGCTAGGGGTTCTCATATGCTATGAGACACACACCTTTTTGTGGCAACTTACTATGCTGTAATTATTAAAGTCCCAGGCTTCATAGTTAAACCAATATGTTTTTATTTTAGGTAAATTGATGGAAATAATCATTTTTTCCACACTAGCCGTGCGTAGGCTAAGGTTTGGATGAGTACAGCCAGACTGAAAAATTCAATGCCATAGCCGGGATTTGAACCATAGAACTCCCACTCTCCATGCGGATGCTCTAAACCACTGAGCTATGTACTATGGAATTGAATTTTTCAGTCTGGCTCTACTCATTCAAACCTTAGCCTACGCACGGCTAGTGTGGAAAAAATGATTATTTTCATCAATTTACCTATGAAAATTATAACTTTAAAAAATTTACTTATCGTCCTTGGGCATAAAAAATAAAAATTTTCAAAAGAAGTTGGTATAATATTGGTGTCTCAAAATAAATTCAGCATAAAAAAATCTACTACATTTTTCTAAAAAAGATAATATTTTAGATAATAAAAAATCTGGCATTTATCAATTGAACTGTTTAGAGTGTGATCAATAAAAATCGCCTGATGAATTTTGAAATACTGCCAATAGATATGTGTTTATATACTGGAGACAGCTTTATCTGTAAAAAGAAATAGATTTAACTTTCAAAACAACAGAAGTGTTCATATGCATTACATGAGGCATATTAAGGATATACATGTAACCTCAATCAGAACTATAATGTTTAAGAATGGAGTACTGCATTCCTGTACAATAGTTTATAATTCCCTTCCTAATGACATCAAAGCATAGTTAACTACAATGTGCTTAAAACTAGAACAAGGGCTTTCTTGCAGGAGCACTGCTTTTACACAGTAAAGGAATATCTGCAATTTAACAAATCCAGATAATCATAAAACATGAATTTACTTAGCTTGTTCATTTCTCTCATTTATAATTACATCCAATTTGTGTTACTTTATAACTGAATATAGGTTAAGTATATTTGATGTTTAACTTTGTAATATTAAGTGCAAATTTACTGACGTATCCTATATCAAGATACTATGTACAGATTTGATTTTAAAGGATGAATAAATTTGAATTTGAATAGATTTGGTTAATAAGTTAGTTTTTGCCCCAGCAGATGGCAGATAGTGAACTATGCATCATCTATCAGAAGTAACCAAAAGTTTAATCAGTCTACCAGCTGAAGATGTGATGAAAACATAATGAAACCGGTCCTGGAGGATTTGTCAATTTTATAACAGATAAGTGAAGTTGGTTACCAAATAGTGTAGTTTATTTATAATATTTGGATCACTTCACTGTCAGTAGCTTCAGTTTTTTACAAATTATCATTATCTTCTATTTCATGTTAATCAGGATAAATGCTTGCATAAATTGTTTTATTAAATATTTTGTATAGGTACAGTGGGATTAAGAGAGAGGTTTAAGCAATTATCAAATATTTAGGCGATGGTCACTTTGTGATGCCTTACAGATTCTGTTCCTTTTGCAGGTCCAAGAGGTAAACAGCAATATCAACTTCATATTTTAAAGTGCAAACCAATAACAATTATCTTTGAAATGGTTAACATTATAAAAATGTATTTTGCATAAATTGTATATTTTAACATGAACATGGTTCAGATCCCGGCCATGGCATTGAATTTTTCATGTTGACTCTATCAAAAACCTTAGCCTATATACGGCTAGTGTGAAGAAATGATTCATTTCCATCAATTAACTAAAATAATAAGAGTTAAATGATGAAGCTTGGGACTCAAGTACTTACGATAGTAAGTCGCCACAAACAGTGTATCTCAAATGTGAGAGTTCCTAGTTGTTTACCGGGGAATTATACAAGTCAAATGGAGAATTTAGTGTCATCACAGCAAGTTGGCCATGGTAGCTCAATGGGTAAGAGAGACTGGATGGAAACCAGGAGATACATGGTTCAGATCCCGGCATTGAATTTTTCATGTTGACTCTATCAAAAACCTTAGCCTATATACGGCTAGTATAAAGAAATGAATAATTTCCATCAATTAACTAAAAGAACTGCAATTTTTATGTAGTAAGATTTTATGTAGTTTAGTTTTATTCCAAGCCAAGGTTTCTAAACTTCTAATTCCTGTGTAAGCTTGCTCAGAGGTGTCTTTGAATTGTTCTAATTTTGATGTTATCAAGTTTTTCTCTGCAAGAATATGGCGATTTTATTTTTATTTCTTTTCAAGCATAGATGCTTTTCGTACATCTAATCACGGATTGCAAACTATTTTTCTGTGAGGCACATAAACACCAGCGAATCTATAAACTGCTGTCTCACTTCTCTATGAGAGTTTATTACTATACAGGAATTATATTTTTTTGGCATTATTACAGCATTAGCTCAATGTAACACTGAAACACATATTTTCAAAATGTATCAATCTCTTTGCATCAAATGATCAACTGCCACATAGAAAGGAAGGTGGCATAGAGCAGATTAGAAATGGGGGAGTACAAGGTAAGCAATTCCCTGTAAGAGGTCATGCTTCAAATGAAGGTTCCAGATGTAGGAGGCTTTCAATCTAAACTACTCTTAATATCTTTTGCTGCTTTATACCTCATTTCTCCATCTATGGAGATTGTTACCCTAGTATTACAAGAATGCAGTCATATTTTATCAGTGGTATTTAGTAACCATCTTTTATAAGTATTTCTACTCAAAATATTTTATATGTTTCCGAAGGGTAGAGTCAGACTGAAAAATTTAATGCCATACCTGGGATTTGAATCATGGATTTCCTGCTCTTAACTACTGAGCTACCATGACAACATGCCAGCATGACCTAAATTCTCAAACTGATTCTATCTTCCCAGTAAACCACTAGATATCATATACAAGGGTCATCCAATACATAATGTTTCCATTTTTTTCTCTGCAAACCACATGTTTTAAAATTAAGTTGGTACGGCAGAAACTTTCAATGGGATAAGGAGGCTGCACTTGACTTTCAACAGCACAAGCTTGCTCCATTTTCACCAGTATGGCGCTATCTCCCATTACCACTTGAGTGTTCACATTTGAACCCCATTCTGTTATTCCCTTTTTCATGGCAAAAAATAAAATGGCTATCAATATTCATCACAATTTAGGGTGTGTTTATGGTGAAGGATGCAAGAGCATCCAATGGTTCACCTCTGGCAAAATGTGCATGATGAAGAATGCAACAGCAGGCACATTACCGCTACAGGCAAAGCAGCCACCATTGCAATTCGGAATGTGATGGACAAAGGTCAATGCATCAGTATTGATGAGACAATGAATCTACTGCCTCCTGGTATAGAAATTGGATGCTCCTCTGTTGCAGAACTCCTTGAGGCAAAACTTCAATGGGACCTTTATCCCCATTCATCTTATTCTCTGGATCTTGCTCCAAGTATTCTCAACTCTTTCCATAACTCACATTGCACCTTTGAGGCAAATTGTTTGTGACTGATGAAGAGGTGAACTGCTAGTTCACCTAGCAGTTGCAAGGAGTTGTACTGCTAGCTATGGAGACAGGACCCGACCTGGTATAATAAAGTTATCAAAAAAAAAAATATATATTTGCCAAGATAAATGTTTGGACAGAAGTGGTGACTAAGTGGACAAGTAGTGTATGACTTGTGTAATGAAAATAAGATATTTCACAAGGGTAAATAACTTGCTTGTATTTTTTTGTAAAATAGGGAAACTTATTTATTGGATGACCCTTGTACAATGAGATACATACCTCCTGGCAACTTACTATATTGTAAGTACTTAAATCCTGGGCTTCATACTTTAGACCACTATAAGATAAATTCATGAAAATTAATTGTTCTTCCACACAATTTTTTCTTGAATTTTTCAGTCTGATCCTGCCCTTCGAAAACCATGTCACACACGGCTAGTGTGGGAGAACAATTAATTTCATCAATTAACCTATTTTACATTACACAGAAAATGAAGCTAGTAACAGTGGAATAATAAATATAATAAAAATAAAATATTTAGTGATTATTTTCCACTTATCTTAAGAAGTTGATGACAAAACTTCTATCTTCTATTTGAAATTAATTTCATAAGCATTTGCCCACATCTTCAGTCCAACACATTTCATTGTCAAACAAATGTTTAAATTATTAATTTTTAGATGAGTCGTATTTATTACACATCTGCTTCACTTTCGTACCTATTTTGAGGACATGTTTCGCAAATCATCGTTTGCATCTATGGCTCTTATGCGACGAGCCGTAGATGCAAACGATGATTTGCGAAACATGTCCTCAAAATAGGTACGAAAGTGAAGCAGATGTGTAATAAATACGACTCATCTAAAAATTAATAATTTTTCGCTTCACTGTGGTGTTCCAATACAGTTAAATCTCGATAAAATGTTTAAATATTTCGTTGTTTGACAATGAAATGTGTTTGACTGAAGATGTGGGCAAATGCTTACGAAATTAATTTCAAATAGAAGATAGAAGTTTTGTCATCAACTTCTTAAGATAAGTGGAAAATAATAACTAAATATTTTATTTGTACTATTTTACATTGTTTACCATTATAAAGCATAAAGGCTCTAAATGCTAATTATATTAAAATAGGTATAATAACCAGTGGCCATAGTCCAGGAACTGCCGTAGGAGACAATGAGGTTGAACAGTATAGTATATATCAACTTCTGGCATATTCATGTCATCCACAAAGTATATCATTGTTTTATTGCCTTTTGGCCCATAATTTCGTCCTGCTTTCTTTTCTAAGGGTGTCTCCAAGATTCTCTGTAACATTGCTGATGTGGTGTAGAAGTTGAAGGGTACATTTGTGACAGCAAAACTATCAGGAAGGCTGTTGAGCTTTTCCTGCACAATCACAGACTTTCCTGTTCCTGATGTGCCAACTAACATCACAGGAACCTTTTTTTCCATTAGCAGGTCCATAAGGTAACGGATGCATGTGGTGTCTGATGTGGGAACCAAAGTTGCCTGTAATCAACATAATTATAATTTACTTCTTACAAAAATTGGCATACCTTCATTACAACACATTATTTCTAAAGTGTGAACTCTGTGTTCCAGTGATCTAAAAATAGGGTAATAGTTTGAAATTTAACTGTATTGGAACACCACAGTGAAGCAACACAAATATTAAATTATAGATGAGTCGTATTTATTACACATCAGCTTCACTTACATACCTACATTGAAACATGTCTTCAATATAGGTATGCAAGTGAAGCTGATGTGTAATAAATATGACTCATCTATAATTTAATAAGGGTAATAGTTATTTAATCACTGCAAATTATTTTTTTTAATGTTAACACTCGAAATTTAAAAAATACAGTTTTGATTAATTACTATAATTAGAAATGTTATGTAATGAATATCATACATATTTGCATACTAGGAAAAATCTATATACTTAGGCCCATCTCATATTCAGCATTGCAGTAAAAATCATTGCCATTCATAGTTTGTCGGGTTTGAAGGGTCTTGAGCACTCCTATAATTTGAAAAACTCCTCTCAACTTCAACTGGTATCATAGACACATACTTGAAGTGACCAGGGTCCCCTAGTGAAAAACCTTCTTCCAAACAACTAAAGTCAAACTGTTCATCTTGCATAACTTTCTCAATTTTACAGATGACTGATACCCAATGTTACTTTCTAATACATTTTTCATTTTCCCATAAACTTCTTGATCAATTTTTCCCAAATATTTTTGCAAAAGTTCCTCCACACCTTTAATCTTTTTGATCACAGCATGTATGCTTTCATCTCTTTTTTCTAGCCATATTATTGTTTCAGCCAAAATTGAAAAGTTGGCATCATTTTAATTGTGGTTATCAATTTCACCATATATTTGGCTGCATCTGTTACAAAAAGTAAAGCATTTTATCTTTTTTTTCTAGCCATATTATTGTTTCTGCCAAAATTGAAAAGTTGGCATCATTTTAATTGTGGTTATCAATTTCACCATATATTTGGCTGCATCTGTTACAAAAAGTAAAGCATTTTCATATTTTATTCCCTATGGCCACAAAAGATATATGCTTTGATCAAATAGCTTGCATGTACAGACACGAGCAAATGTTTTCTGATGCGTGCAAGACTGACCTATGGGAGGGAGGTGGGTTTCTTATCAGTTAGTTGCACCAGGATAGTTCAGTTTCCATATACCTGACCAGCAAGTTCGGCGCACAGGTATTTAAGCCTCAATGGAAAATAAAAACAGTTTTGACACATGAAATGTAGGTGGTTTTATACAACTCTCTAGTATCAACTTAGGTATTTATCGATCCTTTTATTTTTAATGATGTTATTTCTTCTCTCTCCCTCTCTCTTGCACACATCTCAACCATTTTAATCTCCCTTTCTTCTTTTTAAATGCATTTCTGATACTCAAAGTAGTAGTTTTATCTGAAAAAAAAAAACTTCTACCTTTCACAGGTTAGCGATAGTTAATATAATATTAAATTGCGTGGTATTTAAAATTAAGTGTATCTTGTTCCGAAAATAAATACATTAATAATTCCATTTGTTACAGTTCTCAGGAATAGCTTATATGAATATATTTCTAAAATTAATATAGCCACCAAATTAAAAAACAATATATTATTATTGTGTTATTGTTATTGCTATATTAGCATTCAGATTCAATTCTCTTTTAATTTGCTGAGTCCTTACATAATCGCTAAATTGTGACAATTTTCATACATAGTGCTTGAAATTAAATATTCATAGCATCTTTCTTCTTTTACATGCATTTTGTATGGAGTGACACAATTATTTTCTACTCAGTTGAATTTTCAAATAAAAATCAAGCAAGACCTTTGCAAGCATGCCATTTTATACCTCCAATGTGTTCACATTTAAGTAGAAGAGCTTTGCAAATTCTTTTTAGTCTTCTAACTAGTAATTAATGAAAATAAATGTTTTACAATCCTACATTTATCAGAACATTGTGGCTTTTCAATGGTGAAAGAATTATAAAGAATTATCACACACATATTATCTAAATGAAATTCATCCTTACAGCTTTGTCCAAAAGAATATATTACCTGCAGAGGAATATCATAATCCAGGTCAAAACTCCTCAACATGTCTACCCATGGTACAAATTTCTTTGTCTCAGGTTCAATGTAATAACTAAATACAGTACCAGCACTTGGAAATTTAACAGTTTTAAATTCACTGACCCACCACTTCGTAAATTCCACTCGATGATCCGTAATCTGAAAGTACATAGCATAATAAAAAATTATTTAAAATTCATAAAACAGATCTGTTCAGGAACCAGAAAGTGACTGATTAAAGAAACATGTTAAAGAGATAATAATAAAATATCTGAAGTGCAGCACACGTATGACTTTCTCCACTAATTGAGAATTCGCAAATTCATATAGAAAGTGATTATTCTATCTATAATGAATTTTTGCGAAAGAGCTTAATACGTAAGAAACAGAAACTAACAACAGTGAAAATATTATAATATTAAATATAATTATTTGTTTCAAACTTCACTTATCTTTTAAGAAAATTGATGAACTTTCCACATAATTCAAGAGACTAGTTTCCGCATCATTCAGTCATTTTGTTTATTCTTTTTGTCATTGTTACTGACACTAGGTTTTAATAAAGATTTTGTACATAGAAGATTGAAAAAATTAAATATAAAAGAAATGTAAATTATGATATTTTATAAAAAAAAACTTCTACATTTTTCTAAAAGAGATAAAATGTCTGATAATAAAAGTCTGGCATTTATCAATTTAATTGTTTAGATTGCAACAGATTTACATTGGAAGGCTCAAAGATAATTTATAATCTGGAATGAAGGAACATTTTAGAAATATTAGGTATAAACAGACTGATAAAACAGCCACAGCAGATCATTTTTGGTCATTTAACCATGAAATAAATCCAGAATTTAAATTAAGCAATTAAAATGGTACGATAGATTTCATGGTTTGGGAGAAAATATTTATCTTAAAAAATGAACTTTGCAATACTGCCAATTAATTGTTTTTAAGTTTATTTTATTTTTAGAGTTTGGTAGTAAATACACCCCTAGAAACAGTAACAATGACAACAGGAATAAACAAAATGACTGATAATGTGGAAAAGTTTTGGCGAACTAGTCTCTTAAATTCTGTGGAGAGTTCAACAATTTTCTTAAAAAGATAAGTGAAGTTTGTGACATATAATTATATTTTATTGTAATAAAAGAGTTTAATTATATACATGTGGAAACAACATTCAAATGTTAGCAACAGAAGCATGGAGGAAGAAGTCATAATGAAGGAAAAGAAAAGAAATGTTATGTGGTGCATTCATGTCACTTTTCCATAACATATTCCTACTAACTAGGTATTTTGCTAGCACCTTTACCCACAATCTTTTTTATGTACACCCCTAGGAGCAACAGATGAGATGAAGGAACTGTTGGAGATACATGAACTGCAGTAATGAATGAAATAAATAGCAGAGACTTGCAGAGTGTCCTAACACTTACTGCCTTCATTTGGGAGACACTGGGCAGTAACCAACCCCAACCACTGGAATGTAGCTCAGAGATCCCTTCCAGCAGTAACTGGGGAAAACTCTACATGGCAATGCAAGGCACAGCCGAGAAGAAGTTCCAAATCATGACATATGCTTGCTTTCAACCTACACTCAGCCCCTGTGACATCAAAGAGAGGAAATTGGAGAGAGGAGAGCCAAGGTATAGTGGAGATACCACTCCACTATTCACCAGCAAACTAGAAAAAACTCATGGTCAGAGTGGCCAGTTCACCTGGGATTGAAACTGGATCTCCTGAATGTGAGCCTCACATGTTACTGTGGACCCATCTTGTTCAGTTACATACTAATTATATAATTTTACTTGTATTATTATTAATAATGTACACTTTGTCAGTCCTGCGCAGTAATAGTGGGCTAAGGTGTCATGCTTTGGTTTGCTGCTGCCACAGAATGCGCCTAGATCGATCCCACACTGGGGGTTGCAGATTTTAGTCCCGGGTATAAGACCAGAGCCCAGCATTATGAGGAAAATGAGGAGCTATGCTAGGTAGTGGCCCTGATTGCATAAGCCAACTTTTTAGCTGTGGGTGCCAAGATGCTGACAACATCTCCACCCTGTATTGGTTGGATGATTGCCCATCTCTGCATGGTGGGCATGAAGCTGGCAGTCAGGTTGGCAGGCTTTGACCCACTATGGCTGTTATGCCATGTTTTTTTTGTACATTTTGACATAAAAATATCTTAAAAATATATCTGAATTAAAATTTTGGTGAAATTTTCCAAAAAAATAAAATATGACAATTTTTCCATGGGAAAAATAATTTGTAGTTTGGATTCTTTTTGAAATTTTTATGTTACATCCTTGGAAGATGCTGAACTTTAATCTAACTTCGGTATTCAGCCAACGTTTTGTTTTTGAATTATGCTGTTCACAGACAGGTGGATTTATTTCTAATAGGGTGTAACAAAAAGCTACATCTAAACTTTGGGGAAACATTTATTGCATTTAGAGGATAAAAAGGTATCATATGAACATAGATCCAGAAATTATTTCCGTGGCAGAGCTCCTTTTCTACAACTCTGCTTAAACAATGAGATGTGTAATATGTAGATGTCCTGTAGCCATAAAGCCACAACAGAACAGTGGTTTAATTGTAGAGTAGTAAACATCCGCTTTTATATCTGGTTAAATTGGGTGTTGTCTTTGTGCTAGAGTATAGTATATAGCCTGTTTGTTAGGCACTGGTACTCAGTTCATGCATGGTTTCCTGTTGGATAGGAAGAGGGGCACCAATTCCATGGCCTCCGCACTCACTTGATTTAGACCCACTAGATTTTTATTTGTGGGGACATTTGAAGTATCTTGTTTATGCAATTCCAGTTCCAGATATAGAGACTTTTTGTGCCATATGGTGGAAAGCTGTCAGACATTATGAAATTCTCCAGGCCTAACTCAGCAAATTAGAGAGTTCATGTAATGGCAGGTTGACAGATGCATTGGAAGCTAATGGAGGCCATTTTGAACATGTGCTGTGATTTTCTATTTTCCCATATTTCTGTCATTTAGTGTTGTATGGGGCTCAGAATAGAAAAGTGCTCTGAAAAGGAAATAATTTCTGTACCCATGTTCATATAACATTTTTTGTTTTATTCTCTATCCAGAAGAAACATTTTCTCAGGTTTTATACCTAATTTTTTGTTACAAACTGCATATATTTTATTCACTTGATTTGAAAATTGGACGAAATGTAAACATTTCTCCTACTTCTGGTAAACAGTAAAGAAAGTAAAAATGATAACATTATATATAAAGTGTAGTTTAGAGTGGAGAATTATCTCTCTCTCGCTCTCGCTCTCTCGCTCTCTCGCTCTCTCTCTCTCTCTCGCTCTCTCTCTCGCTCTCTCTCTCTCTCGCTCTCTCTCTCGCTCTCTCTCTCGCTCTCTCTCTCGCTCTCTCTCTCGCTCTCTCTCTCGCTCTCTCGCTCTCTCTCTCGCTCTCTCGCTCTCTCGCTCTCTCGCTCTCTCGCTCTCTCGCTCTCTCGCTCTCTCGCTCTCTCGCTCTCTCGCTCTCTCTCGCTCTCTCTCGCTCTCTCTCGCTCTCTCTCGCTCTCTCTCGCTCTCTCTCGCTCTCTCTCGCTCTCTCTCGCTCTCTCTCGCTCTCTCTCGCTCTCTCTCGCTCTCTCTCGCTCTCTCTCGCTCTCTCTCGCTCTCTCTCGCTCTCTCTCGCTCTCTCTCGCTCTCTCTCGCTCTCTCTCGCTCTCTCTCGCTCTCTCTCGCTCTCTCTCGCTCTCTCTCGCTCTCTCTCGCTCTCTCTCGCTCTCTCTCGCTCTCTCTCGCTCTCTCTCGCTCTCTCTCGCTCTCTCTCGCTCTCTCTCGCTCTCTCTCGCTCTCTCTCGCTCTCTCTCGCTCTCTCTCGCTCTCTCTCGCTCTCTCTCGCTCTCTCTCGCTCTCTCTCGCTCTCTCTCGCTCTCTCTCGCTCTCTCTCGCTCTCTCTCGCTCTCTCTCGCTCTCTCTCGCTCTCTCTCGCTCTCTCTCGCTCTCTCTCGCTCTCTCTCGCTCTCTCTCGCTCTCTCTCGCTCTCTCTCGCTCTCTCTCGCTCTCTCTCGCTCTCTCTCGCTCTCTCTCGCTCTCTCTCGCTCTCTCTCGCTCTCTCTCGCTCTCTCTCGCTCTCTCTCGCTCTCTCTCGCTCTCTCTCGCTCTCTCTCGCTCTCTCGCTCTCTCGCTCTCTCGCTCTCTCTCTCTCTCTCTCTCTCTCTCTCTCTCTCTCTCTCTCTCTCTCTCTCTCTCTCTCTCTCTCTCTCTCTCTCTCTCTCTCTCTCTCTCTCTCTCTCTCTCTCTCTCTCTCTCTCTCTCTCTCTCTCTCTCTCTCTCTCTCTCTCTCTCTCTCTCTCTCTCTCTCTCTCTCTCTCTCTCTCTCTCTCTCTCTCTCTCTCTCTCTCTCTCTCTCTCTCTCTCTCTCGCTCTCTCTCTCGCTCTCTCTCTCGCTCTCTCTCTCGCTCTCTCTCTCGCTCTCTCTCTCGCTCTCTCTCTCGCTCTCTCTCTCGCTCTCGCTCTCGCTCTCGCTCTCGCTCTCGCTCTCGCTCTCGCTCTCGCTCTCTCTCTCTCTCTCTCTCTCTCTCTCTCTCTCTCTCTCTCTCTCTCTCTCACAGTTTTATTTCTCTTTGTATTTTTGCATACAAAGTAGTATGTAGTTGTTTCTAGATAGTTTCATGTTTATGGTGCAGACAGATTGACAGATGAAGTGACATTAATAAATGATTCCTAGAAACTAACACATAAAAAGATATTACACACATTTTTCATAAGGTGAAATTTACATACCTGGTCTTGATATAATGTTGATCCAAAAGCCCAGACTGCAGAAAAAACAAAATATATCTCATACCATTCCTTAGGGCACTCATTAGGAACATTTGCTGGAATAAGTAGTGAGTCCAGCAAAAAGCATAACATTTCTAAATGTGCAATTTCAGGAATAGGTGTGATTTTCTTTACTTTGCCACGCAACTCTTCTAAACAAGAGGGAACGTACTTGTCAAACAACACTGTCAGCAGTGCTTTTTCTGCTTCTGTTGATCGTGTTTCAATCCAACTGAGAACGTATCTACAAGAAAAACAGTAAATAAAATGATTTCCTTTTAATTAAAGTTGAGATACGTTGGCTGTGGTTACACACTTCAAGTGCTAAAGATGAATGCAAATATGTTTGAAATATGCCCATTTGCAAGGTCAACATTGGACATTTTTGGAGAATCAAACAAGGATTAATTTTAAAAAACTTAAATAATTTTGTTTCTCAAAATATTCCCCTTTAACATCCATACATTTCTGCATTTAGTGAAACCAGTCCTTAAAGTAATGAAGCCACTGTTCCTGAGTACCTTTAGAAATTCAGGTTTTTATGATGTTCCACTACTTTGTCTGATTACAGAAAATGACTCCACACATTATATATATATATATATATATATTTTGAAATAAAAAGATATTACATATGATTATATGACGTGATTATTATCAGTGGCGGCTCATGTTGTCTATACCTTGGGGGGCTGCATTGATTACTGGAATTTTAGCTTTGCTTAATTATTTGAAGATGAACGGCGATCTTTCTTTTTAGCAAACTTATTGACCACTCCCTCGTTGAACTTCAGGATGTTTTCTATCAGTTATTTTTCTATGGAATTTCTTTTTCTTAAATAGGGAATCAATTTCTCCTGTATATTTAATCACTCATTGATTTTGTGACCCTTCATGCTCTTCATGGCCTCTTATGGGTAGCTCGTGATAACCACAAAATTTCACACAGTTGATTATCTTTATAAAAGTGTCCTATTTTTTTAACTTGATCATTATGATGATCTATTGATTCTTTATAGGCTTGGCTTAAACACATCTGTACATTTACTGGTGTAGCAAAATTAAGCATTTTATTAACGTGGTTTTTGGACATTTCATGTTTATGACATTTTTCATATAGTCTCTGCAAGTCTGAAACTCCCTTTTGAACCCATGCAATGTTGGCTGCGTCATCTTTAATTCCAAATAAAAAAGGCAAGGAAAAGAGAACAGGGAACTGCTGATTTCACATCCACATATCCACTCATATTTCGTGTAGATTTCGGGACTGAAACACCTGCTATATTGTTTTTGGCAACTTGTTGCACTTTGAATAATGTTTAACACAGGAACTGGTCTTCCTCATACTTTAATGTCACATTTCTCTTGCAGTGTTAAAGCGCCAAAACGAAGCGACTTTAAATACTCGACTGAATTTCTCATTGTTACAGTCACACCATTGATACCAGTATAAAAAGTCACATTTGATTATACTTTACTGTCAGGAAACAAAAATATATTTGAATCACCGTGAAAATGTTCAATAACCGGCAATTTCATGAAAATCCACACGAAATTACACTTACACCACTCTTGGGGCACATGGTAGGTAGAAACGTGAAGCGGGGCAAGAGGAGGAGGAAATGGAAGCAATATGCATGTTAGTGAGTTGTCCTGGCAGTCCAAGAGGGAGAAGCGGCTTCACATTTGAACTTGCCACACAGTACTTGTTGTAATGACTTACAACATATATACGGATGTAATCTATTCAATTTAAGCAATTAAGGCAACAACAGTAAAATTACAATTTGCTTTGGGGGGGCTGTAGTCCCGCAGCCCTCCTTTATCAGCCACCACTGATTATTATACAAAGATTTGTGAATATACACAGAGTGGAATTTCAAGCTAACATGTGGTTACTAGATATGTAACTGTTCCTTCAGCCTCCTGTACTCCTGTGCCTACAAGGACATATGCACTACTTGCACACTTTATCTTGAACCCTAAAGTCTAGTGCTTTGCCAAAGTAACAGCTGAGCATTATTGCACATACTCCAATTTTACCACTTGTGCATTTTGCTACTTTGCATTACCCGTTGCCATTCTCTTTCTTTAGGATACTGCTTTACTTTTGAAGTTAACCAAATTCAAACAATAATTGTAAGTACCAAATGGCTGAAGCCGTGGTCGACCAGTTAGACCACTTGACTCTCAAGGTGACTCGGGTTTGATCCCAGGCGACTGCACTCTATCTTCTGTTCCTCAACCCAATGCGTACAAGCTTAAAAGGATAGAGAAACAAGAATCCCCTAACACCCCGATAGTGGTATAACTAGGGAAGTTAAAGAATACCGAAGCAGATCCAGAACTATCAAACATCAATATGTCCCACAATAGTGTTTTACTTCAGCCTTTGGCTAATCTGGAGGGGGAAAAAAAACTGTGGAAACTACAATTTACTTCCCTTTTTTATAGTTTAATTTAAATTATGAATGCATAAAAGACAACTAGTTCTGCTGCTGTCTTCAATAACAATACCAGGCTGCACCATGGCTGAGTGGTTTGACTGCTCGACTCTCACAAAGGCAGCCCAGGTTCAATCCCAGGCGACTGCAATGTGAGATTTTTGGTGAACAACATTTTCTCCAGGATTTCCGGTTTCTCCCACCATCTCATTCCACCAGTACTCCAGTTTCATCTCATGTATCAGTATCACCGCCTGAGGTGCCTCATGAAGTAAAAGTGGGCATTACACACTATACACACACAAAGAACAATACCATCTTAGAGCTCAATAGAAAGTGTGCAAGTAGTAAATATTTTGAAAATCTGAAAGGTACAATCAGGATGAACAGTATAATGCATAGCCAGAATTTGAACCATAATTCTTCAGCTTTCCATACTGTGGTGACATACAACTAATATAATTGTCAATAAAACATTTTACCCAACCATTTTATACTGATCTATGAATGAATTACCGTACAATAAATAAAAACTCACGGATTCCAGCCAAGATCTGCAGGATTGACATACAGAATACCAGCTCTTGACACAGTAGCTGGTGTTGCCACTCTAAGAGTGTAAATCTCAAACAAAAGGCGCATCATCTTTGTGAGAGCTATTCTCTCATTGCTGGCAAGAGTCAGCACCTTGTTGTCATCCATTACAGTATTCAGAGACTCAACCCATGTGGCATCTATGTCACCATCCAAAACAATCCATTTGGGACCATCTCCTGTTAAGTTTGCCTGATCACGAAACAGTATTGGTATCAAACCTATAATAAAATTAGAAACAAATGCTTCATAAAACTTTCATCTGGGATTTATTAGCTTAAAAATGTTTCCAACTAACATTACCTTACTTCTATTTTACTATACCTACCACCCACATGAAACATCTATAATAATTTTATGTGGATTTTAATATTTTTTCAATGTTCTCAAACATTTATTACCTACGAGGGCTGTTCAATAAAGAATGATAATAAATTTTTTATGGTCATAATTTTTCGCACTAAAATTCAATCTTATTATATTCTTTTAGCTTAATGTGAAACAAACACGCCATAGTAGTTTCATTGTTGGTACTCCTGGTTCCCATCTGTGAGAACCAGGGAAGTTCAGACATGTTCAGTATCGCCTACTGCTGCAATGGAGGTAACACGTGAGGAACAATATGCGGCCTTGAAATTCTGCTTTCGTCTCAACAAATCTTCAGTTAAGGCCTATACAATGTTACAGGAGGCCTATGGAGGGTCTGTTCTTCCCTACAACACAGCTCAAAGGTGGTTTAAAATATTTAAAGAGGGGAGACAATCAATTTCAAAGGAAGGTGGACTTGGTGCTCCAGTTACTGCTCTTACGGAAGAAAACATCAACAATGCTGCTGGCATTGTGAGAGAGGATCGGCGAATTACCTTAAGATCATTTTCTGGAATACTGGACATTTCATTGGGTGCCACGCACACATTGGTGACAGAAACATTACACTTGAGACGTGTTTGTGCGCAATGGGTTCCAAGACTGTTGATTCCCGAACAAAAGGGAGGAAGATCCGGAGTTTCTTTCAAATGTAATCACTGCTGATGAAACTTGGCTACATCATTTTGATCTTGAGAGCAAACATCAAAGCTCAGTGTGGAAATCTCCTTCATGACCAACCCCCAAAAACCAAAAGTGGTTGCTCCTGCTGGGAAAGTTATAGTCATCTGATTCTTTGATATTCATGGAATGGTTTATCAGCATGTTGTACCTGCACACACATCAGTAACTGGACAATACTACAGGGATTTCCTGAAAACATTCCAAGTCCATATCAGGTGCAAAAGACCACATTTCCGTGAAGCAGGCTGGATGCTGCACCACAATAATGCACAGCCACATATTGCCAATGTTGTTGCTGAATATCTTGCAACAACATTGGCCGCACATTATCGTAGTGCAGCACCCAGCCTGCTTCACGGAAATGTAGTCTTTTGCATGTGATGGTCATACAATGTTTTTTAGGTATTATAGAAAGGGTTCTTAAGGTTATTCACCAATCTTCTCTCACAGTGACAGCAGTGGTATCAATGTTTTCTTCTACAAGAGCTGTAAATGGACTGCTGGATCCATCTTCCCTTAAAATTGTCTCCCCTCTTTAAACAATTTAAACCACTCTCAAAAACTATTTGTAGTTGGTTTATTGATACTCGTCACTTACTTTTTTATATTAATGAGAGACTAGTTTCAAAGGTATTCACCTCCATTTTCAATCTCTTTCCAAATGGAGGCGAATGCCTTTGAAACTAGTCTCTCATTAACATAAAAAAGTGGCAAGTATCATTAAACCAAATACAAATGATTTTTGAGATTAATTTTGACGTCACTGTTACTAAATTCCTCCAAACACACATATATAATTTAAACCACCTTTCAGCTGCACTGTAAGGAAGAATAGACTCTTCATAAGCCTGCTGTAACATCGTACAGACCTAAGCAGAAGATTGTTGAATGTCACCTCCATTATTTCGGTAGGCAATAATGAACATTTCTTAATAGATAGAGTCAACATGAAAAATCCAATGCCATGACCGGGATTTGAACCACAGATTTCCTGGTTTCCATCCAGTCACCCTTAACCTTTGAGCTACCATGGTCAACATGCCGTCCTGAAATTAAATTCTCCATTAGACCACTAGGGGCTCTTGCATCCGAGAAACACTGTGGCGACTTACTATCATAAGTACTTAAGTCCCAGGCTTCATCATGGAAATTAATCATTTTTCCACACTAGCCATATATATGCTAAGGTTCTTAATAGATAGAGTCAACATGAAAAATTCAATGCCATGACCGGGATTTGAACCACGGATCTCCTGGTTTCTGTCCAGTCGCTCTTAAGCTTTGAGCTACCATGGTCAACATACTGTCCTAACATTAAATTCTCCATTTGACTCATATATATCCCTAGTAGACCACTAGGGGCTCTCGCATTCGAGATGCACCATTTGTGGTGACTTACTATCGTAAGTACTTAAGTCCCAGGCTTCATCATTTAACACTTATAATTTTAGTTAATTGATGGAAATTAATCATTTCTCCACACTAGCCGTATATAGGCTAAGGTTCTTAATATATGAGTCAAATAGAGAAAAAAAAAATAAAAAAAATAGTAAAATCTGTAAAAAATAGTAAAATCTGTGCATTATATTGTTTAATGGAACACAATACCTTCACTACCTACTAGATATATGGTAAAGAATGTAAAACAAAGCAAATAATATAATGTAATTTATAGAATTTATGTAGTAGTTCTGTTAAAGAAGTTGAAATGTGTAGTATTTTCTCAATTATTTATACATAAAGGTATAATGTTTATAGAAGCACATATAGATTTAAGATAGGCACAGGTATAACACTAGGACACAAATAACTACTATAGAATTATCAATAAAAAGACCACAAAAAAGTATTCTCTTAAAATCGGACAAATCTTGCACATAAATATATAAAAAAATCTTCAATAGCAATAGGCTTTGAAAACAATTAAAACATTATTAAATTTTAGATGAGTCGTATTTTTTTACACATCTGCTTCACTTTCGTACCTATTTTGAGGACATGTTTCGCAAATCTTCATTTGCATCTACGGCTCTTGTGCGACTGACGCTAGATCCAGCGGTGTGGGTAATTCTGGGGTTGTTGCCGCCATCTGTTGATTTAGTGATGAACTGAAATGTGGGATTCTCTTCTAGCGGGATTTCAAAGTTCATTAGTTGGTTTTTATGTTTTTCTATGTATATCCTCTCCCATATGACAAGTTCACTGTGTTTTTGTATGTATTTTAGTAATTCTGTGCTATCTTCAATTTCATGATTTTCAGACCAGAAATGAGCTGCTATTGCGGACTTATCAATATTTTTGTATCTTAAGTGCCTGAAGTGTTCTTTCTTTCTAGTGCCTATGTTCCTTTTTGTCCTCCCTATGTAAATTTTTTCACAGTCTTTACACTTAATTTTGTAAATGCCTGACTTTTCCTCTGGTTTTATCTTATCAGTATTATTACTGTGAAGTAGGTTTTTAATGTTGTAATTGTTTTTTGGTGCCAATGTTATATTGTATTTCTTGAATATTTTTTGGAACTTTTTTGTGGCCCAGGGGTGGTAAGTAAATTTAGCAAATCTAGTTTCTTGTTTTATTGGTGTGAGAGCTGTGATCTGTTTTAATTTCTTTTGAAGTTTGAATAATTTTAGTTTTTTATCTACAAGGTTTTTTCCATATCCATTTTTAATTGCAGTTTTTAAGATTTGATGGTATTCGTTTTGATATTCTTGCTGGCTGAGAGGTAGATTTACTAATCTGTGTGTCAGACTGTTGATGGTTGCATGTTTGTGTGGAATTGGGTTGAAACTATTTGCTTTGATGTAATTATCTGTGTGTGTTGCTTTTCTATGAATGCCAAATTCTAGTTTTTCATTGCCTTTTTTGATTTTAAGGTCTAAAAAAGGTAGAGTACAGTCCTCTTCAGTTTCTACTGTGAATTGTATGCTGGGTTCTTGCAGGTTGAGTAGTTTCAAAGCATCATCTATTAGTTTGTAGGGCACTATTGCAAAGATGTCGTCTACGTATCTGTACCATGTTTTAAACATATGAGGGAAGGCTTTACGAAGATTTGCGAAACATGTCCTCAAAATAGGTACGAAAGTGAAGCAGATGTGTAAAAAAATACGACTCATCTAAAATTTAATAATTTTTCGCTTCACTGTGGTGTTCCAATACAGTTAAATCTCGATAAATTAAAACATTCTTAACACATACGTGTTTATATAAAATAAATGAATTTTAATTATTATGTAAATACTTTTTATAAATTCACTATGTTTCAATTTCAATAAAATTACAAATAAACAGTGATTATTTGAATATGTACAGTCAGACTGAAAAATTCAATGCCACAGCCAGGATTTGAACCTTAGGTCTCCAGTTTCCATCTGGACGGACACCATAAGATCTGTGGTTCAAATCCCAGCTATGGAATTGAATTTTTCAGTTGACTCTACCCATCTAAACTTTAGCCTATATACAACTTGTATGAAAGAATGAATAATTTGATTACTATTTTTGTTATGTTGTTTTTCAATTTATTTCTTTATTTACTTAACAAAAATAAATAGCACAACAGCTGCAAAATGCAGGCCAGAGCCTGCCAACCTGACTGCCAGCCTCATGCCCACATATGCAAGACAGAGGTGGGCAATCATTCCACTAATATGAGGAGGTGATGCGATCAGCATCATGCACCCCCAGCCGGAAAGCTGGCTTTCTAACCAGGGTTTGCTATCTAGCATAGCTCCTTAATTTCCTCACAATGCTAGTGGGCACTTGCTCCATACATGGGACAACTGCATCCCCATGGGGTGGGATCAATCCGGAGCACATTTCTGTAGCAGGGAACCAAAGCACAATGCTCTAGCCCACTATACAACAGTGTAGGACACTTACTTACTTACCTATTTATTGTGACTAGAAAATTTCACGTTGACTTAATGCAAATCTCTTAGAAAAGGCTTTTCACTAACATTTTATAATACTTAACTCCAAAAATGTATTTCTTACCATCTTTCCATTCTCTTGTTGATGGATTAATAAAACCAAACAGTTCATTGTTAGTCACAGCTTTTGGGTTCAGATCATTATACATAGGTTTTCTTTTTTGATTTTGATAGGTCTTGAAAAGTGTTTTCCACACAACTGTTTTTCCTGTACCAGCATTTCCAACAATGAAAACAGAATGTCTTACATCCAACAGTTCCTGCAGCTGCACAACCTGAAGAGAAAATGTACGCAAAATATTATATATTTTAATAAACATATATATAATTATAAATATGCATACAATGATATTCCTCTAAAGATAACATGTTAGTCTCTGGTTCCCAAGGCCATGGTTTCAAACCTGGCAGGTCGAATGTTTTTTTTTTTTTTTTTTTTTTTTTTTTTTTTTTTTTTTTTTTTTTTTTTTTGAGGGTTCGGATATGAAAATTCTTATCATGACTTTCTTTAGAAAGGGAGTAAAGCCAGTGGCCCATGTCATTGATTTACAGCATATAAAAGAACCTCAAGCCTGATAAATAGTCCTTTAGTAAAATAAAATGGTTTTCATGCCCAATATAGAACAGGATACTGAGCACCATAGCAGTTAAGATGTCCATAAATAAAATCTTAAAAGAAGTTAATAAATAAAGTAAAATACAATACTTTGAAATTACTTAATGCACAATATGCACTGAAATCATTCACAGTTTCATAAAATTTATAGTGGAAATGGAAAAAGATGATTAGTTACCATGTTTATGTCTTAAAATTATAAGACTCAAATATTAATTAATTTGGGATGTACAGAAAATCTACATAGATAAATTTATTAAAAAATTTGATGTGTTAAATTCTAATGACTTTCTCTATACAAATTACCCTTAAGAAATTTTATTTCTCTACATCATTTTAATTAAGATAAAACTTTGCAAAAATAATTGCATTGCATATTTCTTATGGATGCAAATGAAACAATGATAATCAATTTTTTAAAAAGTTGGGCTCCATATGTTTTCCGTAACCTTCCAAATTCTATGCAATCATGAAAAGCTACTGAAAAATGATGGACTTTAAAAGAATGACAAGATATTTAACCATTTAACCAATAATACCAAATATCTCAGAAATGGTTCAACCTGCAAAAACTTTATTTGAAATAAATTGTACTTTTTAAAGAAATCTACATTTTATGTGCTGTACGTTTTTGTTCATTCCTTAATGTATACTGGTTATACAAGACTTTTTGAAAAAGTCACAAATTTCTGTACTAGAAGTTTTGCCCTGTTTCACATAAGTTACATAGTATGCACACTCACATTGCACGCTCTGGTCGTGAGTTCCTGGCTTTGTGAAAAATTGATCTGGTCACACACTTTCTCAGATGAAATTTTTTAAAGAAACTGTACACTTAAAAAATAATATTCCTGGCCTGGGAAGAAAGTACTTTACCCTTAGTACCTGTGCCACATCCTCCAACATTAAGTCATATCGGGCGATGAATGCAATGGGTGAAGTGATGCTCAAATGAGTTCAGGGTCCATAGAGCTTAAAGTTACCCAAGATTCGTCTCTTACGATAAGGGAAAACCCTGGAAAAAACCTTATCCAGGTAACTCACCCTGACCGAGATTCGAACTTGGGACCTCTTGAACGTGAGGCAGACATGCTACCATCTGCGCTACTGAGGCGGGCCCTGTGCCACTGTTGCCAAGCTTTGTAAACGTGACATTGTTAACAGTTCACAAAGCATAATGTAAACATGTGAATTATCAGCTTATTGTCACAGTTACATAAAGCACATTACACTCAATTTGCATTATGCACTGGTCTTAAACCAAACTTCAAAGAATACGCACATGTGCTCCTGAACTACAGTGATCAGTGGTAAGTTCATTTATTATATATATATATGCATTTCCTAACGACACTTGGTAATGTCTTACTCTGTACTGCATAATGAAAAGGAATAACATACAGGCAAGATTGGAATTTGAAGCATATCATAAGCATAAACATGGGAGGCCAGGTGTTTATCCTCGAGAACCCTATGTTGTAGAAAAATTGCCTTTGTATAGACTGCCTCTAAAATTCTTGCTGCAAATACCAAAGCACACTGCTATGCTGAATTTCCAGTAGTCATTTTGGGTGCATGAAAAAGAGAAATCTCTGTTGCTCATGCTTGTGCTGTGTTTCAAACTAGGCAATGCTGCACGCCTATGATAAGATATGTGCTCTAGGCGACCCCTCTCTAGCTCCGCCTCATATGCCTTCTAATACTGTACGCCTTATAGTGAAGAAAAAGCTATTTAAATATAATACACCAGTAAGAGAATGTCAGGTCAATGCAGCACATTATATTTTTATTTTCTGAACCATGTACACAATAAGTGGAAAAGGTATTGCCTTCCATCCAAAAATTTGATACTGAGATTTCATCAGAATACATATTGTGAGGTCCATGAATAGAAAACAGTGTTTTTAGAAAAAGGTCTCTGAACATGTGTATATGAGTTTATATACATAAGTACAGCAATCTAGCTAATGAAACAAACAATAGATTTGTGAAACTACTCCTGTTATACTAATATCAAAGATAAGTGAAATTTAGTCACTTATAAATTTAAAATATTTGAATATTCAAATATATATTTTATTTATTAATGAAGCTATCAATTGTCAGAAACATGTTAGCACATCTGCGCTGGAATTTTGTTCCACAGGAGCTTTATACATGTCAATAACTCTACTGACATGGGTTCACTTTTAATTATACTTAAAAAATCATCAGTCTGGGCCCAGTTTGAACCTGTGGATTTGGGATCAAAGAAACTGAGCCACTTAAATCAACAAGAGCAATTATGGAAATATGATTAAGTGTAAGAATGTGCTGTGGTAAATACAGTACAGTAAACCATTGTTAACCCAGACCTCTTTAATCCTTAGTTGGTAACATGTGAAAAATTGGCACTTACGGTAACATCTGTCTGTGAGACTAACATTATCAAATTTTGCATTTTAGGTGCACCTTAATGAGTATAGAAGCTAAATACCTTTAAGGTAAATTTTATAAATTTTGTACAGTGCAAATACATAGGTTATTACAGTACATACAGTGTATGTTTTTTTGGGTGAAATTGGGCCCATAGTAATTTCTTAACTCCATTAAAAATATTTTAGTGATGTTGTACATTTTTTCCCACTTTTCAGTTATTATCTAGATAACCCAGACATTTGTTAACTTTGATCAACCCTGGTCCCAGTTTATTCAGGCATACACAGTCTACTGTAATATAATTCCGTACAAAGGTAAAGCATGATAAATATTTAAATTAATGTACTTAAAAGCCTATTACTTTCAATATAAAGGTATCCTCTGGTTGCATCTGTAGATCTATTGTTGCCTGCTTGACCATCTTTTCAAATTCCAGATTTCGCTTACGTGGAACATTTAATGCAGGGAACAGATCACCTATGAGACCCATGAATACACTCATGTCATCTGTAACGATTTTTGGAACATTGAAATCACGTAGGGCTCTCATCAACACTTGATCCTCTGGACGATTTGGATCTGCTCGCTGAAATCAACCAATTATAATAATAAGTGCTTGAATTTCTTTCATTTCTGAGTAATAATACAATACAATAACTATTCAGTATGAAAATTTAATCAAACTTACATTTGCATTTGGAAGAAACAAAATGTTAAACTTAATTTAAAATTTAAGTAAAGCTTCATTTCTACAATTTACGACATCAAGAGAAAATTAAACATTCCTACAATTAAAGAGTCTAATCTCTAAGGATAATTCAGTACAGACAGAAATAAAACAATATCAAACATAAAAGAAACAGTGAAAAATTCTGACTACTCAAAGCTGTATTGAAAATTTTGACTTTAGAAACAATTTATATTTCCTGTAAAAGAATAATTTCAAATATTTACCAATAGATCTTTTTCACCCAATCAAAATGGTACCATTCAGGTGTAATATGCCAATTTTTTTTCACTCTATAAATATTTATGTCATGGTTCCATAAACATTGATGGAGAAATTGAAACTACTTAAATTAAAATGATAACAATGAGTGATTAAACTTCAGTTATCTTTTATATCTGTTTTGCTTTCAGAGTTTGGTGATAAATACAGAAAGAATCTGCTGTAATGATAACAGGAATAAGCAGATCGACTGACAATGCAAAGAATATTTGTGAAACTAGTTTTTAGTGTTCTGTGAAGAATTACCAATTTCTTAAACAGATAAGTGAAGTTTGTAACAAATTATTATATTTATCATTTGTATTATATTTTATAATATACTATACATTTTATTATTATATTATATTTTGTTGTAATCATATATTATTAAAATCCAACCTCAACCTTTCCTACACAGTAAAAATGCTCCTGAACCAAGGGAAATCAATCCAAGAGACATATTCAATTCAATCATCATAAAACTGGCAACCCATAGCTTCCATTATGAACTATATAAAAACAAGAAATACGAGCCATGTGGAAGCTGTTTTTGAAACTGTGCAGGAACCACTGTGAAAGATATTACATCCTGAAATGTGTCAACAGAGTACAGCAGAATAAAAAAGTGAAAGATTGTGAAATTAATGCCCATTCAGGTGCATCTTCTTCTTTATTATTAATACATTTTTGCTTGTAGAAACATTAATAAACTTAAAAAAAAATTAAGTAAATTATGTTTGGATTGTACAAATCTATAAATTAATTTACTTTTCTAATTCTGCATCTATACCTCTTCCATAACCTATAACTGCTACTAAACTGAGCTTGGATACTTACCCTTAGGGAACCTGCAACCACCAAGACAGACTTTATTGCTCTAAGTCCCCAATCATAATGGTCTTGCTTTGATAGCAGTTCCTTACACAAGGAATATAGTGTGATGAATTTGTGTGCTAGTAAACGGGCCAGCTGGAAGCCCTCAGCCACCAACATGATTTCACAAATGAGTTCAAAGTCTGGCACTACCATTGCACATGGTCTGAAACAACACAAGAAAATATTCCAATGTTTAAGGACTATGATACAATAAAGCACAAAATTAATATAATTTTGAGTCAAACTAATACTCAATTCTCCATTTATTGCTAGTATTTACCTAAAACGCGTTTCGTTATGATCTTCCTAACATCATCAGCTGTTGTCGACTAATGGATGTTGGTTTGGTGAACTCATTGGAGGTGACAGGTGCGTCTCTGTTAGTATCTTGATTAATTTGAAGTTTCGGTTTTCTTCAAAGGTAGTGTCGAAATTAAACAATTTTCTTTCATATTTCTTTATGTAGAGTTTTTCCCACATGGTTAATGCAGCTTCAACTTGGACACTTTTTAATAAGGGAATTGCTCATTCTATATCATGATTCTCCTTCCAAAAATGGTACGCTCTCGCTGATTTATCTATTTCCTTGTTCCTGATGTTTCTAAAATGCTCTTTAAGCCTAATGTTCAAGTTCCTTTCTGTTTTTCCAATGTAAAAGTTATCACAGCCTTTGCAGTTTATCCGGTACTCACCTGATTTTTTGTCTGTGGGTATCTCCTTTATATTATGTGATTTCAAAAGGTGTTTTACTCTAAATTTGTTCTATGAGGCCAATATTGTAATATTGTAATATTGCACATAAGTAATATTGTGCTCTTTGAAGACTTTTTGGAAAAGGTGTGTAGCTCTGGAATGATATGTAAATTTTCTGTATGAAGTTTCATTGCTGATTGGGGAAAGAGTAGTTACTTGTTTGCATCTTTGTTGTCTTTTGAATTTATCAATTTTCTTTTTTACCAATTCAGAATTGAATCCATTGTATTCTGCAATGTGAATGATATTATTGTACTCTTTGATAATTCCATCTTTTTAATGGCTGGTTAATGTACCACTTTACTTTTACTTTAATAAGTAATGAAAGACCATTAACATCTGGTACATTTATATCTGTGTGAAAAATTTTATGCATTTTACAGGATTAGGGGATATGGCAAAACTAATGTTTTCCATTTTATAAGGTCAATCAGTGATAGGCAATGGTTCTAAAATATGAAAACTGTGTAGAAAAACTTCAAAGCTTAGAATCAGAACTGAAAAATTCAATACCATATCTGGGATATGAACCATGCATGTTCCACTCTACATGCAGCATCTCTACCACTGAGCTATCATAGACGACATGGGGAATTGTAAAAGAACATCATGTAAACAATAAGACATTTGAAAACATAACCTTAGAAGAAAATGCGCAGCTAGTTAAAAATCCTAAAGAAGTTTGTCAAATCTTCAATAATTATTTCTTAAAAATGGGAATCAATAAAATCAGTCAGATTAGGGATACAACACAAGGGACAAATGAAATATTATCAACCATTTAAATAAAAGGAACCACTAAAGAGGAACTAGAAAAAATAATAAATGAACTAAATAATAACTCATCGACGGGGTGGGATGAAATATCTACTAAAACACTGAAACATTGTAAATATGCCCTACTAGATATACTTGAGCACCTGATAAATGCATCGATAATGGAGGATTCTTTTCCCGATTGTTTAAAAATAAGCATAGTTCGACCAATATTTAAAAAAGGCAATAAAACAAAAGCAGAAAACTATAGACCTATTACCTTAACTTCTGTTTTTGCTAAGGTATTTGAAAAAGTGTTAAATAATAGATTAATAAGCGTTCTAAATAAATTCAATATACTAAGTAAATCTCAACATGGATTCAGGAAAAATCACTCCACAACCTCAGCGATAGCAGAGCTATACCACAATATACTCCAAGGGCTTGAAAATGAAGAAAAGATCACAGGTATATTCCTTGACCTATCTAAAGCATTTGACAGTGTATCACATGAAATGCTGCTGAACAAATTGCAGAAGTATGGCATAAGGGGGAAATTTCACATAATATTAAAATCCTATTTAGTAAACAGAAAACAATGTACAGTAGTTAGAACCAAGAGTAGAAATACAATAGAATCAACCACATCCAATTATGAAAACATCGTAGCAGGAGTTCCTCAAGGATCTGTCCTAGGACCAATACTTTTTTTGATCTATGTGATTGATCTTTCTATAACTACACACTCAAAAACAGTGACGTATGCCGATGACACCTCATTGATATTTGGTACTAAGGAGGTAAATGGAATGGAGAAAATAATAACTACAGAAATGCAAATTATCTATAATTATCTTACAAACAATAGCTTGAAAGTAAATCTTCAAAAAACAAAAACAGTCATGTTTCAACACCGCAATAACAGGTATAGTAGTAATCCTATCAATATAAATATAAATGGTGAACAAATCGAGCACTTAGATAAGATAAAATTCTTAGGAGTGATTATTGATGAAAATCTAACATTCAGACACCATATCGACTACATATGTAAAAAGATAAGTACAAATCTTTATTTATTAAGGAACCTAGCAAAATACCTAAATTCTGAATATCTGAAACTAACTTATTATGGAATAATACATTCACATCTACAATATGCAGTTGAGATATGAGGCAGCACTTGTATGACTAACATGAACAGATTGCTAGTTTTGCAGAAAAAATGTGTAAGATGTATATATAAGGTAAATAGAAGAGAATCATGTAGAAATGTTTTTGTAGAAAACAAAATCCTAACAGTAGTATCTCTATACGTTTTTAAAGTAATAATGCTTGTAATTAGCAAGGATGAAATGGGTAACTTAAAAAACAGTGTCACAAACACGAAACAAGGACACAAAATAATTACCACAGAATAACTTTAAATAAGAAGTCAACAGATAAAGATCCCTTAATAATGGGAAAATTATTATTTAATAAACTACCAAATTCACTAAAAACAAAAAAGGTAAATTATTTAAAAATGAACTAAACAAGTTTCTAATACAAAAATGCTTGTATAGACTGGATGAATATTAATTAAATGTATATTACTGTTTATTTTGACGTATCCGACAACATGTAAGTGTTATTATGGATGAAAATAAATTGTTGTTGCTGTTGCTGTTGCTATTATCATTATTATCACTGTCATTGTCATTGTCATTGTGTCATTGTCATTGTGTCATTGTCATTGTGTCATTGTCATTGTGTCATTGTCATTGTGTCATTGTCATTGTGTCATTGTCATTGTCATTGTTTCATTGTCATTGTGTCATTGTCACTGTCACTGTCACTGTCTCTGTCACTGTCACTGTCACTGTCACTGTCATTGTCATTGTCATTGTCATTATCATTATCATTATTATTATATCATAACAACATGTTAATATGACAAAGTTCTTCAACTGGTTACATTGTGACCGATATCACATACAAACATGTAAAAGCTGTGTGAAATCAATCATAGAATTATGTTATTATTCCACTTTCTGAAATACTTCTTTTTATGCTATATTATAGACTTCTGTGTTAACTAAAGTAATCTAATATCAAAACATGTGCGTAATTCCTTATTATTAGTTTTTCTACTAATATTGAATTATTTGAAACACCTGCATTTAAAGATTTTTCATTCTAATTGTTTTAAGCTGGCAATGGTGCAAGATATTGCATATGATGATGATGATGATGATGGTGATTGGTGATAGTGATGATGATGATGATGATGATGATGATGATGATGATGATGATGATGATGATGATGATGATGATGATGATGATGATGATAAAGTTTATTATTGCAGAGAAGAGACCACTCCTCCCGCCAGCAGGTTTGCAGAGCTCTCCG
The DNA here is from genome assembly GCA_030765055.1 of Mantis religiosa. Taxonomy (NCBI): domain Eukaryota; kingdom Metazoa; phylum Arthropoda; class Insecta; order Mantodea; family Mantidae; genus Mantis; species Mantis religiosa. The sequence goes on from CM060958.1 coordinate 27,208,799, forward strand.
CAATACGGCCCTAAAATCTTCCGATGTCACAGATGGTACTTGAACCCTGGGCTTGATGGTAGCCGTCTTGGCTGCTGAATCCGCCATTTCATTCCCCCGCAAGCCAACATGACCAGGGATCCATGCACACACCATGCAAACGCCAAAAGTGTGTAAAACGTAGAGGGCATCCTGGATACGCTGCACAATAGGGTGGTAGTTGTACAGCTGCCGTAGGCTTTGAAGTGCACTGAGGGAATCACCCAGGATTAAGCAGTCCGCCAACTTTCGTCAACATACGTGTAAAATGGCCCGGTATATTACATAAAGCTCTGAAGTAAAAATGGAAGTGCTAGTGTGGAATCCGAATGTATACGGTTCGGTTCCACACACGTAAACACAAGTAATACCATTTGAGTTCTTGGAGCCATCAGTATAAATTTTAAAATGGTCCTGATATCGCGATAAAAAATCTAAAAACCATTTGTGGTTACTAGACATAGACATAGTAGATTTATCATATTTAGTCATGCCCAGATCTACGTGGGACGCTCTGCACAACCAAGGAGAGTATGCCCTCTCCCCCTTAGGATACATCTTGGGCATTTCAGTATCAAGCTGTCTAAGGAGTTCCCGGAATTGAAAACCAGGTGGCTTTGGTTTAATAGAAGTGTTCCTATAATACGCGTCCATTAAGGTGTTAAAGAACGGCGTAAACGATGGATGTGTGGGCATGCAATTAAGTCCACAGCCATAATTTGCTAATAACATGTTGCGCCTGTACTGCAGAGGAGGTTCTGCAGATTCAGCATACAAGCTTATAACACAGCTCGTTGGAAATGCCCCAACTGCTATACGTATGCCACAATTATGGACTGTGTCTAATCTCTTCAGCACAGATGGTTGTGCTGAGCCATAAACGATACTACCATAATCTAATTTGGAATGGATGAGTGCGCGATAAAGTCGCAATAACACTGTACGATCCGCTCCCCACAATTTTCCACTTAGTACCCGCAAGATATTTAAAGATTGGTCACATCGTGCTTTCAGTTGTGCTATATGCGATGACCAACTAAGTTTTCTATCAAATATCAATCCAAGGAACCTCGTCTCATCTGCAAACGGTAGTAGATCAGTGCCTAAATGGAGCCTTGGCGGTAGATATTGCATATCACGTCATAAGCCATTGCTTGGAAGTTGATTGAAAATTCATTATTCCTTTTCGGTCTTTAGTTTGGTTTATAGCCTATTGGTTTGTATCTTCATTAGTGTTGCAATCTTTTATTATAATAGTTATTATTTTAAAATAGTGTAACATTTGTTACTTACTTCCCCCTTGAGACTTCAGGCACTTCTTATCCAGAAAAAAAAAAAAAGCCCTAGTTACAGCAATGAATTCTTTTGCCTCTACTACCCTTGCTCCTACCTTTCTCCCCCTCTCTTTCTCACTTATTTTCTGTGTCATCTCTGTATTGTCTGTTAAGATATTATATGAAATAAAGACTGAATAATAAACTTAAATTTTATACATTATTATAAAAATGTACCTGAAGAGAGCCTTAAGATTTTCAGGCAGTTCAGTTCGTCCAGCGTATCCTGGATTCATTGTGATAAACAGGCCAACAGTAGGGGTAAGATTTATAAGATAACCAAAGTAGTTGAACTTTGCTTTGCGTTCCTTAATAGCATCTAGTACAGTTTTCACTTGAACAGCAACCACTGACAGTACTTCCACAGATATACGGTTGAACTCATCAAAGCATCCCCAAGCTCCAGTTTGTGCAAGACCTTTGTAAATTGCTTCACAAGACTGTAAATAAAACATAACAAGACCACATACACATAACATTACATTTCAGGTGAATTTTCAATATTTTGTGTCTTGGTTTTTAATAGACAACTTTGGAAAGCATTCTAAACATTTAATATTTTTAGTATATTCTTTATACAAATGATTCTTGAATTTTTACTAATTAAAAACAAATTACATTAATAAATATTTATTTAGCATTTATTAACCTTCCAGGTATTCTGTTGAGATTGAAAAAAACTATTTGTAATGGGATTTTAATACTCCGACACTTACATTTTTATTTTTTGAGAGACTAGTTTCAGAATACGTAAAATATGAAGCTATTAACAGTGAAGCAAACAAATATATACAAATATAATAATTTGTAACTTAAAACTTTACTTATCTTATAAGAAATGATGACAATTTTCTTATAAATTGTTCAGGATTGCGTTTTCATGGAAATTCTTCCACATCGTCAGCCGGAACCACAAACAAAACTGCTGTCATCGTTATTAAAATAACTGTCGTTATTAAAACACTTAAATGTTTCAATAGATTTAATGGTTTGGGAAAAGATATTTATTTTAAAAAACAAACACCGTGTAATGAATTTTGAAATACCGGCAGTTGATTCTGTTTTTAAATTTTTTTCATTTTCAGATTTTGGTAGTACTAACAAGAACATAGTAACATCTAGCGTTTGTAGCGATGATGACAGTTTTGTTGGTGGTTCCAGCTGATGATGTGGAAGAATTTCCATGAAATCGGGATCCCAAACAATGTATAAGAAAAGTTTCATCATTATTTGAAGCAAAAGGTTAGAAACAGTGATGTATTTAACATTTGAAAGTAATGAATTGGTAATTAAAACACAAACATCACTCAAAATATCCTTACTTGGACATGTTTCGGAGAACGGTTTGTCCCCATCGTCAGCAGTATCGGATTACCGACTCATTACTTTCAAAAGTTTCATCATTTCTTATAAGATATGTGAAGTTTTAAGTTACAAATTATTATATCGAGATTCAACTGTATTGGAACACCACAGTGAAGCGAAAAATTATTAAATTTTAGATGAGTCGCATATTTTTTTTTTTTTTTTTTTTTTTTTACACATCTGCTTCACTTTCGTACCTATATTGAGGACATGTTTCGCAAATCTTCGTTTGCATCTACGGCTCTTGTGCGACTGAAGCTAGATCCAGCGGTGTGGGTAATTCTGGGGTTGTTGCTGCCATCTGTTGATTTAGTGATGAACTGATATGTGGGATTCTCTTCTAGGATTTCAAAGTTCATTAGTTGGTTTTTATGTTTTTCTATGTATATCCTCTCCCATATGACGAGTTCACTATGTTTTTGTACGTATTTTAGTAATTCTGTGCTATCTTCAATTTCATGATTTTCAGACCAGAAATGAGCTGCTATTGCGGACTTATCAATATTTTTGTATCTTAAGTGCCTGAAGTGTTCTTTCTTTCTAGTGCCTATGTTTCTTTTTGTCCTCCCTATGTAAATTTTTTCACAGTCTTTACACTTAATCTTGTAAATGCCTGACTTTTCCTCTGGGTTTATCTTATCAGTATTATTACTGTGAAGTAGGTTTTTAATGTTGTAATTGTTTTTTGGTGCCAATGTTATATTGTATTTCTTGAATATTTTTTGGAACTTTTTTGTGGCCCAGGGGTGGTAAGTAAATTTAGCAAATCTAATTTCTTGTTTTATTGGTGTGAGAGCTGTGATCTGTTTTAATCTCTTTTGAAGTTTGAATAATTTTAGTTTTTTATCTACAAGGTTTTTTCCATATCCATTTTTAATTGCAGTTTTTAAGATTTGATGGTATTCGTTTTGATATTCTTGCTGGCTGAGAGGTAGATTTACTAATCTGTGTGTCAGACTGTTGATGGTTGCATGTTTGTGTGGAATTGGGTTGAAACTATTTGCTTTGATGTAATTATCTGTGTGTGTTGCTTTTCTATGAATGCCAAATTCTAGTTTTTCATTGCTTTTTTTGATTTTAAGGTCTAAAAAAGGTAGAGTACAGTCCTCTTCAGTTTCTACTGTGAATTGTATGCTGGGTTCTTGCAGGTTGAGTAGTTTCAAAGCATCATCTATTAGTTTGTAGGGCACTATTGCAAAGATGTTGTCTACGTATCTGTACCATGTTTTAAACATATGAGGGAAGGCTTTAGTAATATGTGTTTCGAAAAAGCTCATGTATAGATTGGCCAAAAATGGTGATAGCGGGCTTCCCATAGCTAGTCCTGAAATTTGTTTATAATATTTTCCATCGAAGACAAAATAATTTTGATGTATACATAATCCAGTCATTGCCAAATATTCTTCTATTGCATTGGCATCCAGGTTTATAGAATTTAGCCATTTTTTCAGTTGAATCAAAAGTTTGTGTAATGGAATGCTAGGGAAGAGGGAGCGGACATCAAAGGATACTAAAGTGTCATGAGGTTTTAGTTTAAGATTTTGAATTTTTTCTACCAGGTCTAAAGAGTTTTTTATACTCAGAGTATGGAATTGTGGAAAGGACTGAAATTTTTTGGATAGCCATTTTGCCAGAAGGTAAGTAGGAGTGTTTATATTATTTACAATGGGTCTCATGGGTATGTTGGGTTTGTGTATTTTAGGCAAACCATATATTCTTGCAAGGGTAGGGTTGTCCGGTTTGATAGTTTTTTGTTCTGTAGTTGTTAAAATTTTACTATTAATGATGGTTTTTTGTACATCTTTTATGCATCGGTTGAGTGGATTGGAATCTATTTCCTGGAATTCTTTTTGTTGTAGTAACTCTAACATTTTTTCTTTGTATGTAGCTGTATCTAAGATTACTATTTTGTTCCCTTTATCAGCCCTTGAGAAGATTACATCCTTTTTCCTTAAAGATTTAACTATCTGAATTTGTTTCAAATGTTTTATTGGCTTTTTATTTATTAAGTTTTCCAATATAGGAGCTGATTTTTTCCTAATTATATTTTTGTGCATGGTTTCCAAGCCTTCTACTGCTAATTCTATATCTGCAATGAATTCATCCGGGTTGCTGGAGTATGTTATACATGTTTTTAGGCCTTGGTTAAGTACATCTATTTCTTCATTGTTAAAATTTTGCTTTGAGAGATTAATTACATTGTCTAGGGATGTGTTCTTTGCTGAAATTTTGTTATGTTTTGGTTGCCAATGATTATGATTATGTTCTAGTTTCTTATTTTGACGATAAACTTTCTCTTTGACTTTATAATTTATATGTTCAAATGATTTGGCTTCTAAGTGGTCCCATGCTGTGTTTCCTAGTAATTTTACAAGTTTCAGATGTAGGGCAATAGTGCCCTACAAACTAATAGATGATGCTTTGAAACTACTCAACCTGCAAGAACCCAGCATACAATTCACAGTAGAAACTGAAGAGGACTGTACTCTACCTTTTTTAGACCTTAAAATCAAAAAAAGCAATGAAAAACTAGAATTTGGCATTCATAGAAAAGCAACACACACAGATAATTACATCAAAGCAAATAGTTTCAACCCAATTCCACACAAACATGCAACCATCAACAGTCTGACACACAGATTAGTAAATCTACCTCTCAGCCAGCAAGAGTATCAAAACGAATACCATCAAATCTTAAAAACTGCAATTAAAAATGGATATGGAAAAAACCTTGTAGATAAAAAACTAAAATTATTCAAACTTCAAAAGAGATTAAAACAGATCACAGCTCTCACACCAATAAAACAAGAAATTAGATTTGCTAAATTTACTTACCACCCCTGGGCCACAAAAAAGTTCCAAAAAATATTCAAGAAATACAATATAACATTGGCACCAAAAAACAATTACAACATTAAAAACCTACTTCACAGTAATAATACTGATAAGATAAAACCAGAGGAAAAGTCAGGCATTTACAAGATTAAGTGTAAAGACTGTGAAAAAATTTACATAGGGAGGACAAAAAGAAACATAGGCACTAGAAAGAAAGAACACTTCAGGCACTTAAGATACAAAAATATTGATAAGTCCGCAATAGCAGCTCATTTCTGGTCTGAAAATCATGAAATTGAAATAGCACAGAATTACTAAAATACGTACAAAAACATAGTGAACTCGTCATATGGGAGAGGATATACATAGAAAAACATAAAAACCAACTAATGAACTTTGAAATCCTAGAAGAGAATCCCACATATCAGTTCATCACTAAATCAACAGATGGCAGCAACAACCCCAGAATTACCCACACCGCTGGATCTAGCTTCAGTCGCACAAGAGCCGTAGATGCAAACGAAGATTTGCGAAACATGTCCTCAAAATAGGTACAAAAGTGAAGCAGATGTGTAAAAAATACGACTCATGTAAAATTTAATAATTTTTCGCTTCACTGTGGTGTTCCAATACAGTTAAATCTCGATATTAGAACAATGTTTAAAATGGGTATGTGTGAATCATGCAGAGAAGTTTTTAGAAAAGAAAAGATGTTTACTGTTGTGTCTTTATACATATATAAATTTATTAATTTAATAAACCAGAAAAAAAATTAGATGCTGAAGTACACAATCATGATACTAGATGTAAATCTGACATGCACTATAGCAGTTATAATGTAAAATCTGTAAATAAAGATTAATATACACTCGTGGAAATGAAAATAAGAACAGATTGACGTCGGTGTGTCAGACCCACCATACTTGCTCCGGACACTGCGAGAGGGCTGTACAAGCAATGATTACACGCACGGCACAGCAGACACACCAGGAACCGCGGTGTTGCCGTGGAATGGCGCTAGCTGCGCAGCATTTGGCCACCGCCGCCGTCAGTGTCAGTCAGTTTGCCGTAGCATACGGAAATCCATCGCAGTCTTTAACACTGGTAGCATGCCGCCACAGCGTGGACGTGAACCGTATGTGAAGTTGACGGACTTTGAGCGAGGGCGTATAGTGGGTATGCGGGAGGCCGGGTGGACGTACCACCGAATTGCTCAACACGTGGGGCGTGAGGTCTCCACAGTACATCGATGTTATCGCCAGTGGTCGGCGGAAGGTGCACGTGCCCGTCGACCTGGGACTGGACCGCAGCGACGCACGGATGCACGCCAAGACCGTCGGATCCTACGCAGTGCCGTAGGGGACCGCACCGCCACTTCCCAGCAAATTAGGGACACTGTTGCTCTTGGGGTATCGGCGAGGACCATTCGCAACCGTCTCCATGAAGCTGGGCTACGGTCCCGCGCACCGTTAGGCCATCTTCCACTCACGCCCCAACATCGTGCAGCCGCCTCCAAAGGTGTCGCGACATTTGTGAATGGAGGGACGAATGGAGACGTGTCGTCTTCAGCGATGGGAGTCGCTTCTGCCTTGGTGTCAATGATGGTCGTATGCGTGTTTGGCGCCGTGCAGGTGAGCGCCCCAATCAGGACTGCATACGACCGAGACACACAGGACCAACATCCGGCATCATGGTGTGGGGAGCGATCTCCTACACTGGCCGTACACCTCTGGTGATCGTCGAGGGGACACTGTATAGTGCACGGTACATCCAAACCATCATCGAACCCATCGTTCTGCCATTCCTTGACCGGCAAAGGAACTTGCTGTTCCAACAGGACAATGCACGTCTGCATGTATCCCGTGCCACCCAACGTGCTCTAGAAGGTGTAAGTCAACTACCCTGGCCAGCAAGATCTCCGGATCCGTCCCCCATTGAGCATGTTTGGGACTGGATGAAACGTCGTCTCAGGCGGTCTGCACGTCCAGCACGAACGCTGGTCCAACTGAGGCACCAGCTGTAAATGGCATGGCAAGCCGTTCCACAGGACTACATCCAGCATCTCTACGATCGTCTCCATGGGAGAATAGCAGCCTGCATTGCTGCGAAAGGTGGATATACACGGTACTAGTGCCGACATTGTGCATGCTCTGTTGCCTGTGTCTATGTGCCTATGGTTCTGTCAGTGTGATCATGTGATGTATCTGACCCCAGGAATGTGTCAATAAAGTTTCCCCTTCCTGGGACAATGAATTCATGGTGTTCTTATTTCAATTTCCAGGAGTGTATAATAGGATTACAAATGTACAATACACTTCCAGCCTACGATAGAAGAGAAAACAATGCTGTTAAATTAAAACAGTGTGTTAAAAAAATGCCTTTTAAATAATCCTATATATAATATAAATGAATCTTTGCAAGCTATATAAAGGTGTAAATTTTAATATTGTAAACTGTATTTTAATGTTATAAATTGTATTTTAATGTATATTGACAATGCTCGATACTTGTATTAGTCTATGGGCAGTAAATAAATTACTATTACTATTACTATTTGTAGAAACACATACTTTCATTGCACATTTTGCTATAGATACAAACGGAATAGAGAAAATGGAATTGATGGTCATATATTTAAATACCTTCTAATATGCTGGCCTGAAAATTACGTATTTTTTCCATGACATGAGAAACAATTGAACAACAGTGCTTTACATAAATGACAAACTACTGAACATTCAAACTTACAAAAACTATTACATAAATGGCTGATGCCATAGAAAACGATATTGGAAATTACTTGTAGGTTTTAAAGAGATCTACACTTTTTGTGTTGTAAGCTTTTGTTCATCTCATAAGCTACTCCTACAAAAGTTGAGATATACATTTTATTTATCATGTAAATATCCCATGTGTGCTATTTTAACCAAAATTGCTAGAGCCATTTTTGAAAAAATTCAAAATTTTAAACAATGTTCCATATAAAAGGTAGTTTGGTATATAGAAATTTTCTTCAAAATCTTTGTGTCACATTCTTGAAAAGTATGGAACCTAAATACCAAGTTTGATTAATTGATGGAAATTAATTGTCCTTCCACACTAGCCATGTATAGGCTATGGTTTGAATAGATAGAATCAGACTGAAAAATGCAATGCCATACCCGGGATTTTAACCACAGATCTCCCTCTCCATTCAGTTGCTATTAAGCATTGAGCTATCATGGCCAACATGCCAGTATGACATTAAATTCTCCAACTGACTTCTATTTTCCTGGTAAATCAATAGGAGCTCTCATATACAATGAGATACGCTTCATTTGTGGTAACTTACTGTGTTAAGTACTTAAGTACATACAAACAGTGTGTATCTCGTTGTGTATGGGAACCCCTATTGGTTTACCGGGAAAATAAATAAGTCAATTGGAGAACTTAGGTTCATGCTGGCATGTTGGCTATGATAGCCTAATGCTTAATAGCAACCAGATGGAGACTGGGAGATCTCTGGTTTAAATCCTGGCTATGGCACTGCATTTTTCAGTCTGACTCTACCTAACCAAGTTTGGTATGTATTGACATTTCCTTTTTCGGTTTTGCTCTTCACTCACAAATTGACACATGAACCATTTTCCAAAAATGCTTTTTTGTATTCGGGCAGAGGAACAGCTCACACATGTTTTTTCTGTTGAAATTTCCACGTAGAAGTTTAGGGTGAAATGCTATAGGTAACTTCTCTATATACTATGACATGATAAAGTAAAAATAATTACATACTTCTCAATATACCTAGTACATATGTAACAAACTGGAATATGCAAGGAAACCAATATGATTAGTAGTGACTTCAGACATATTCTCTTTTCTTATTACTCATGCTTCAACTTGCATCATTCAAAATGCAATTTTTAAAGATAGGCTTGTACAAATTCATATATGAAAGGAATGTTTGTAAAGCATAAGTTTTAAAAGCATTAAATAGGAATCTAATGAATGTGTATATTTCTTGGACTTTTTTAAAGTAGACATATATGCATAATCATACTGTAGAAGAGGTTAGTGAAAATATAAGTTCTCTTACTTTGTAATCCATTTGTTCAGAGCAATTGAAAACATAAACCATGACTCCCAGCGCTCTACCAAGATCCTTTGTTGTTTCTGTCTTGCCAGTCCCTGCAGGACCTGCTGGAGCTCCTCCCATAATCAAGCGAAGAGACTGCAGGGGGACAAAAAAAGCACAGAACATCACTTCACATACATTTCATTTATGACAAAATATTATACTTAATGAGGCCCTGAGATTGACTTTCTCATCTGGTTGTTAGCATACCAGCTTTCAAATACAGAGGTCTTGGGTTTGATTCCCGACAGGAGATGAGAATTTTTCTTTAGACAGTATTATTCTTAAACCTCATTGAGTCTGAAAGTATGAGTGAAAGTATAACTGTATAGTAAGTTTTATTCACCATAGAAATATACAGTATTTATGGCTTCGTCAAATTTGTACCCATAAGAATAATACAGTTCTTATGAGTAATACAATAGTAATTAAATAATACAATAGTGATTAAATAATACAATAGTGATTAAAGTAATGCAGTAGTAATTAATCAAATAATAATAATACAAATAGTAATTAAGAATAATGCATGTAAGGAAAACGAAACTTAGGTCACATAATTTTTAATGTATCACATTTTTTAAGAACTAGACTGTAAGAGACATTATAACTTTTACCATAAAAATCAATATTTACTTTATTATTTAATTTTACTTCTTAGAAACCCATCTGTTGTCTGTGGCATTATTTTTAGAAGGATACTTTTTACAGCTTTTCCGACATTTTTATTATTTAGATTTTTTAGCTTAGCTGGGAGTTTATTATATAGAATGATTCCTTTGTGACAGATAAAATCTAAACTCAGAGTGAGGCGAAGATGATTTAAATGCATATTTTTACTGTTCCTTGTATTGTATGTGTGACAGTCTGAATTACTTGTAAATTGTGATCTATTCCTATGCATAAAAGAAACTACTTCATAAATATAACTACATTGAACAGGTAAGATGTGAAATTCCTAAAATATTGAAAAACTTCTGTTCTTAAGGGAACCGTTTTAATTACCTTTTAATATTCTTTTCTGCATCTTAAATATATACACAATGACTTGGATCCACAGAAATAATCCACAGGACCCCCACAGAATAATTCCATATGTAATTATAGGTTGTACATATCCAAAATATATTGATTTTAATACCTTAATGTTTCATACCTTTGTTAGAATTCGGAACACATAGCAGAGTCGACTTAGCTTTTTACCTAACTGCTTTATATGATGCTCCCAAGCATGTGTGTGTATGCTTATATGTGTGTATTTAATGTTTATAAAGAAAGCCAGCATAAAAAATCCAAAAAATTAACAGAATAGTGTATGAGTGACTCATTGCCGATGAGCAATTGTTCCAAAAGGCAAAGCTACCGATATGGCCTTAGATGTTAAAGGCAACATATAAATGGGACACAAAAAGAGGCCCTGCAGCTTACCTCCACATAATATTCAAATAGAATTCTTCCATTCTGTATCTGTCTCTCTTTCTCTCTCTTTATCTCACTCTCTCTCTTTCCTTCAACTGCTTCTTGGGATCAGTGGACCTCAAAGAACACATTTTTGCTGAAATACTGATATCAAATTTTTGGGTAAACTGCAATCGTTCTTTTAAGCATTATAAGTGTTGACAGAATAAGTAAAAAGGCATATTTTTTTCAGGAATGTGTGTATGAATTAGTTATCCTACAAATCACATCTTGAATTTTTTTTCATGAAAATTAAAAATCACCAAATATGATTATTTTAAACATCTAGTGTCCTAAAATCAAATAAAATATTTGGTTATGTTTCATACAAAGGGCGTCCAGAAAGTAAGTTCTGTTTCAATTTATCTCTGCTGTAGCACTGCAATCGCAATTCCACACATGCGCGGTAGACGCTCTGTATCAAGGAGAAGAAATGTGCGCCATTGTGAGATCGCTGTCAGCCACGTATGCTTTGTTTTGCTTGTTTACAATGTCGGTGTTGATTGAAAATCCCGCCACTTGTGAAATCAGATCTGTGATTCGTTTTATGAATGCTAGGATTGCGCCACGCAATACAGAAAAAGCGCCAAGGAATGCAGGGATTTGACTGGGATGTGTTTGACCACCCCCCGTACAGCCCTGACCTCGCTCCTAGCAACTTTCATCTGTTTTTGCATATCAAATCTTTCCTTGGCGGTCAACACTTCAACAATGACAAAGAGCTGAAAGAAAATGTTTCCAACTGGTTGAAGACACAGACGGCAAACTTCTATGAAGAAGGTATACAAAAACTTGTGCCTTGCTATGACAAATGCCTGCAAAATTTCGGCAGTTATGTGGAAAAGTAGTTTAAGAGTTGTAGAATTTTGTGCAATAAATAATTTTTCTGTATCTGTACACAATTTAATTTTATTACCAAACAGAACTTACTTTCTGGATGTATCTCGTAAAATAGTGTGTTAGGATATTTCAGTGCTATTCATTGTCCACACATTTAGTTAACACCTTGTTTTTTCATCTGTATATATCGCATTTTCCAACCGGACTTGTATCTTCAAGAAAAAAAAAATAGTTGCCATGACTTTTGCCCCAAATATCGTAATTCTGTCTGGAGACACTCTTTCAATTGTTCTCATCGAAATATTGGCTATATGAGCTGTTGTAGATTCTTGCTGAAAAAAGGAAAACTCACATTCCATGTATCTTAATTCCTTAAAAAAAAAAAGGATGGGCAAAATGTATTCACATTTGTACAGGGGTCAGCTGTAGACTAAAAACAAATTGGCCTATAACTCTTTCTCTGCTTATGGTGCAGCATACACCAATTTTTTTGTCATGAAGGGGTACTTCATGAACAATATAAGGTTTAATTGGAAAAACATTTGTAATTGGTTTGACACCTTGTCACTTACATTTTTATATTATCGAAGGACTGGTTTTGGAAGCCATCACTTAGATTTTCAACCTCTCTCCAACTAAAGTTACTATTACTAAATTCTTCCAAGCATGCATACATAATATAAGGTTTCTCAAATGTCCAATGATTATTTTGTGTATACACATATCCATGAGGGTGAAATCAAGCCTTATCCACAGAAAAACCCACATACCTTGGAAGAATTAGAACAAAATATCCATCAGAAAATTGCCAGCATTTCACAATTGAACTACAGTGTCTGATGGATAGTTTCTTAAACTGATATCAAAAATATATGGATAATGATGGTGGCCAGTTTCAGCACCTCCTTTCTTAAAGCTGGTAAGTAAAGCCCTTAAAAGTAGCTTTAAAAATGTTGAATGGTTTCATCCACACTTTGTTATGATAGCAGCCATTGGTGACGAGTACCAAGGATGTGGACAGGCACAACACAGTGCAGCTGGTTCAGAGGTTTTTGACTCTCCCGAAAAGGAAATCTTGATAATTTAAAGTTTATCAACAATTTGTATAGCAAATTAGAATAGAAATATATAAGCATACCTGTGTCAGTGTTATATAACAGCGATCTGTAAGTGGAGTGATCACAAGTCGAGGTGTACAACCAAGGTATTCATGCAGGTACTGGAACTGTGCGTCACAGATATTGCTGAAACAATCACGATAGTGATCGTCCCATCTGAAATCAGAATTTTTAGTATGATTACATATCCTGTAGAAAATTTGCTACAGCTAGCTGCTTGCCCATCATTGCAAATGGATTTATTTAAATCTTTCATAATTTAATTATTTTCATATCTTCTTTATAAAATTATTTTACAATAATCTAGAAAATTTGTATGCTACATCTTTATATTTAGCCCTACTACTGTAATTTGGTGTACCCCAAAATATTTTTCCTTTCTCTACTGCATACTGTAAGTACATTAACAAAAATTCAATATCAATTGAGATTTCACCAAAAATACCTGTTTTGAGCCAAACAAAAGCATTTTTAGAGAAAGGTATATGTCTATGTGCATGGAATATGTGTGTAGTAATTGGTATATAAGTTTTCAATGTGCTTCCACAAGAAATAAGGATTTTGAATGTTCTAACATTAAAGAATAGACTGCATAAACAGCTCCATTTTACATTTGCAAGAATTTCATGAACCAGACAAGAGAGAATTGTAAATTGTATTGTCGCGAGCCCGTATCTACGATCGCACGGCTTGTTTACACAAAAGGAACTGATAGGCGGACAGTGTGAAAACCAAGAGCCGGCACACAAAGATAACATGCAGATAAAGGTCTGCCGAAACAAACAAACTGAGATGAATGGAAATTTCTATCTTGACAGATAGGGTTTCAGTGTTTGGAAGGTTCTGGTGATATCTCAATTGACACAGAAAAGTTGTTTTTCTTCATTGTTCTGGAAATATCTCAAACTTAGGAATGAAGTATTTAAGGAAGTGCCGACTCGCCAAGAGTTAGTTGTAAACAGAGTGAGTAAGCAGAGAACGGCTGAGAGTGTTGTTGTTGTTGTAAAGTCAGTTGTGTAACAAGAGTGTTGTTGTAATGAGAGCTGATGTAAACTGGACGCTGTTTGTTATTGTCATCGACCTTGGAAGATTGTGTTGTTATGTGATGTAATGCTGTTACGTGAGAATTGAACAGTGTATGGCTACGGAAATAAAGAACATTTAGAATTTTGGCAAATTGGACTTTTAATTCTATGAACCCACAAGTCACAGTATTCTTGATAGAGAAATACATTACTACTTAATTATCCATTTTGTCTGTGTATGCACGTATATGTGTGAATGTGCTTATACATTGATGTGTATAAATGTTTATAATATTGTGACTTTGTGGGTTCGTAGAATTTAAAGTCCAATTTTCCAAATGTTCTTTATTTCCGTAGAAATACACTCTGATAGATAGGGTCAACATGATAAATTCAATGCCATAGCCAGGATTTGAACCACGGGTCTCCTGGTTTCCGTCCAGTCTATCTATTAATTAATAATTAATTGATATTAATGTCAGGGCGGCACATTGGCCATGGTAGCTCAATGGGTAAGAGCAACTGGATGGAAACCAGGAAATTCGGATTCAAATCCCAGCCATGGCATTGAATTTTTCATGTTGACTCTATCTATTCAAAATCTTAGCCTATATACGGCTAGTGTGAAGAAATGATTAATTTCCTTTTTGATCTCTTTGCAAACTGGATCAAGGTTAGTGGCAATTCTGCATGAAAAGTAACATGCATATGAGCATACATATATGCCCATATCATATATTATAGATACCATTTATAGATAAATAAAAATTAAAATAGTACTAATTCTTCATCCAAAATCTAAATTAAGAGGAAACATTTACTGTTTTATTTTATATACAGTCTATTTATTGTCTTTATTTATTCAGTGGTCTGCAATTTGTAATAAAATTTCAGTATCAAGATAACATCTTGAAAGGACAACAGAATACTGTACCAGAAGCAGTTTACTTATAACCAAACATCATACCTATGACGCAGCTGTGACTGCCACATAAAGGCTGATGAACTGTCTACCCTTTGTAAAATTAGTTTTGCCACAACATCTCGGGAATGCACATCTATAGTACATACAGTCATAATCTTTTGACGTTCTTCAGCAGTCAAATCCAACAAAAGCAGTACAATAAGTGCATTCAGCTGAGCTACCTGTAGAATTATAAAATAACAAAATAAATTTTCTGAATTAAAATAATAAGAAAAATATTTTTAATTTCTCTATAATGCATGTAATAAGCAGAGGAGATAATTATTGCACCCTGACCAAAAATTTTACACCAAGATTTCATGGAAATTTGAGTCAAAACTTGAGTTTTGAGATTCCTTGGATGCATCCCAAAAAAGAATTTTTAGAAAACACTCATGTGTGAGTGTGTACGCACACTCATGTGTGCATGAACGTGTAACTGTGAACAGTACAACTCAAAAACTGTCAGTTAGATACCAAAGATGGTTTAAATTTAAAGGGATTCCACTAATGCCACTAAACAATACTTTTAAATTTTTCCGGAACATGTTTCAGAGACTATGTGCCCCCATTGTCAACTGGACATCGACTGGTTCTCAGTGGTGTAGCTGGTGATAGTTTGTCATAGGTCTCCTCTAGTGGCGGTTTGAGGAACTTGCTGAACAAATCTTTCTGGGGGACGTTGAAATTGAATACTTTGTTCCTATTTTTTGAAATGAAGGATTTTTTTTTTTTTTTTTTTTTTTTTGTAATTTACATCCTCCAACGTTAAGTCATATCAGACAGTGAATGAATTGGGTGAAATGATGCTCAAATGAGTCCAGGGTCCATGGAGCTTACAGTTACCTGACATTCGTCTTGAAGGATAAGGGAAAACCCCGGAAAAACCTTATCCAGGTAACTCACCCTGACCGAGATTCGAACTCGGGACCTCTTGAACGTGAGGCAGACATGCTACCATCTACGCTACTGAGGCAGGAAAAATGAAGATTTGTTCCCATATGGATAGTTCTTGTTTTCCTGATGTATTTTTTAGTAGTTTTGGTTCTGGGTTTATGTTGTTTTTTTCCCAAAAATGCATGGCGACTGCTGATTTTTCTAATTGTTTGTATTTTATGTTCCTAAAGTGTTCCTTTGCGGGCGTTAAACACTACACATTTCATTTCATTTTCCTCTGTGTCTGTTCTGTACACTTAAAGAAGATATGGATGGAAACTGCCTACTCCATGGCCCAACCTTTAGTCAATGTACCAACATAATAAAATATTGTAGTGCGAGAGAGTGAATGGCTCCAATGCCAACAGCTTAACATATCTAAGATTCCAATCAATTACATTTGCGATTATCAAAATTTCTTCACAGTATTTAAATATTAGTTTAATTTATATCTTGTGAAAAATGTTTAAAATCTGTTAATCCTTAAATGCTATTTCCAGTGAACTCGATATTAAATCCTTTAATGGTATGCAATACCTTCTATAGCTACTATAGGTATGTGGTACATAGAGCATAATTAACATACATATGTACAGAACTACAGAGGTATTTTTTAGAGCTGGCATGTGATGTAATGTTGCGCAGAAGTTTATGGTCGAGTCCTCTTGTCTACTTATAAGACAAAAGTGGTGTTAGGTCATTTAACCCACTAGCTTTATCAACAGGCTGCTGGTAGAAGCAGAGATCTTATCCCAACCATTGATTTGCATGATGTCACTTGCGCACATCCGAGCAAGGTCACGCTCCAGCTATAAAAAATACCTCTGTACTTAAATTATTTGTATGTTGTGAGTTAATTGTTCAAATTATTAAATACACCAGTGCATAATAATGTTTTGTGTTAGCCCTTTACTGAGCAAACTCATCTGGAAGCAGTTACCTGTTTACGATTGTAGTCCTTAATGGCATTCTCATAACCCTCTTCCAAACGAGCAAAGGCAAGAGTCACCTCAGTGCTCCACCAAATTTGAGTACCAACCAGAACAACTTGGGCTGCATACATGAAAATCCACTGATCTCTTGGATGTTCCAGATAAGCAACAACAGCCACTTCAATATTTGCCCTGAGGGTTCCTCTCATTGTTTCTGTCAATTTGGTTAGCCATGTTTCTACCTAAAATATAAAGAATAATTAAATATTCATCTCTACATTCTTTTATGTCCAGGAACTCTAGAAGTTTCCATATGACTCCCAAGAGTGCTGCAACAATGGATAATCCACAAGACAGGATTACTATTATTCATGTGGTTTAAATCTAACAGATTGATTATTAAATCTTATCTCTTATGTTCACATTACTTTCTTGTCACTTTTTTTATTTTTATGTAGTTGCCACAAGCTTTTGGACAAGGCTTATGTTTCTATTTCCTCTAAGAAAGCTAAAGAAAGAAAACAACATAAACAAATACATTGTTGGCAGCTAAACCCAAAGAATTGAGGCATTGACATGGGGAAGGTAGTAACTGCCAAAATCAACTTTTTTTTTCAGGGGAAGCAAAAGAACAAATTTATGAACACTTTTTCACCAATAGGAATACAGAAACTCAGAAACTGGTTTAAATGGAAGGCATACACTCTTATCATGTTACATATGAAATTTTGGAAGTCTGGCACAGATTAGTCCACTTCAATGAAAATTAAAAATTCACATTGTTGTCGCGGCAACGAGCATAAAAGTTTCGTCACAAATAGATAACAGACTGCAGATAGTGTTTCACAGTAATAAAGAGCTTGCATAAGCAGTTAACGATAGTGCAGCTAGTGTACACAAAGAGCCGGCAATAAACATAGCTGAGGTAAAGGACTTGCCAGCACAGATAGGATCTCACGTTTGGAAGGTTCTAGTGATATCTTGATTGACAGAGAAAAGTTGTTTTCTTATTTGTATGAGAAACCTCTCGAATTTATGAATGAGATATATAAGAGATTGTGACATGCCAGCGGACAGTTGTAAAACAGTGAGGCAAGCAGTAAACAGCTGTAAAGTGTTGTTGTTGTAACAAGAGCTGTTTGTTATTGTCATCGACCTTGGTATTGTAGATTGTGATATGTGATGTAATTCTGCTGCTACACAGTGTGTTTCTACGCAAATAAAGAACATTTTGAACTTCGGCAAATTGGACTTTTAATTCTACGAACCCACAAAGTCACATTATTCACATTTTGGCAGTTACAACCTTTCCCATGTCAATGCCTCAATTAATATACCATGCATAATATTGCAGTATACATATGGTAAATTAAACTTGTGTAAAATAAAATTTTATGTGTAGTCATCTTCTGCACCTTTGGTTCAATGGTAGAATGCTTGCCTGCCAGATGATTAGTCCAGGTTTGTTTTGCAGCTGATACTCCATTGTATCACATCCATATTAAGAGAAATGTATATTTAATCAACTCAAGCTCTACTTTTATAAAGTTTGGTGCCTATTTAACAACTTTTTGCTTTTTAGTTATGCTTTTCAAAGAAACCATGCACACAAAGAATTTTTCAAAACATGCTTGGCTTAGTGAGGGATAGGGGCAGTTGGGCAGTATTCTGGGTCTATGCAGCTACTACCGCCAGTTCATGGGGGGCTTTTCCAACATCACAAAGCTTCTCACTTATCTGATGGAAGAACCCCAACATTACATGTGGATGGTAGAGGTCGAGAGCATGCTCCAGCTTTTAAGTCTGCACTTTGCAGCGCGCTAGTTTTAGGGTTCCTCCAAACAGAGGTCTATTTCATTGTAAATACTGATACAACTGATTGCAATATTACAGGTTTGCCGTCCTAGGTCCAGGACGGAAGGGAGCAAGTGATAGTATACTACAGTAAGATTCTCTCCAAGGTCAAAAAGAACTGTTGCTGTGATACTCTTGGCGTGAGGTTCTGACAGTAGTGAAGGCATTGAAGCACTTCCATAAGGACCTGTACAATCACCTATGTGACACAGGACTACTGGCTTCACTTTCCTTCCAAAGAAAGTCATGCTAAGGATGTTTTACACCCAAAAAAGTCCATTGTGCTTAGCTGGGACACCAGAGGCCAGCATGTTACTCCTAGACCATGGAGGATGACAAATCTAGAGGTTCCAACTTTACATCGGAAGGGAAGGAGCCATTCTCATGAGAATGCCTTATCAAGAAGCCCTGTCCGGACAAGGGGTCACTATATTGGGGTAGAAAGGATTGCATCACAGCTGTCTGTGTGGTGTTGGTGGTGCTTGCAGATGGATGGAAGAGTACAGGCCTGAGGAGGGAGAAACTGGCTAATGCAACATGGGACCACTACTCAGAGAAGTGGGATCAGGAATTAGGCTGCACTGGGAGGACATTGCACCCAGGAGCGGTGAATATAAATCTTACTGGGTTCAACAGGACTTACGGACAATAAAGGATAGCATATTTTACATTTGGGAGTCACCTGATAGGAAGAGTGGAAACAGCAGCTGGTGCTTCCTCTGTATAAGAATGAAAAAGTCTTAAAGGCAGCACATGCTTCCACGCCTCGGGAAGGCATCTTGGATCCAACCAAATGAACAACAAATACTGACAAAAGTACTATAGTTTGAAACAATGGGCAAATGCTGCTAATGTCATGTGAGTTTATGGCAAGTAGTGGCCCACAGACTAGGAGCTGTGCAGCAAGCAGCAGTAGCAGTAAAACAGAGTTCCTTTTGCGGGCATCACCATCAACATTGCTCAACTGTATCCAGTGTCCAACAGAAGCATCAAATATCTACTGCTGGACATGGATTACTTCACCAAGTGATCCAAGATTTGAATTTGAATTTCACTTTGTCTTTGGCAACATATACATGTTATGAGACATGTTAAACTGTATAAATACAGTGTATACATAAAGTCAAATTGATTACATACAATATTGTGACTGTGGGTTTGTAGAATTAAAAGGCCGAGTTGCAGAAATTAAAAATTTCCTTTATTTTCGTAGAAATACTCTTATAGATTACAGCAGCATTACGTTACATACACCATCAGCCTACCAAGGTCGATCACAATAACAAACAGTGACAGCAGATTACATCCTTAGCTCTCGTTAAAACGATACAGCTGGCTGTCTCTCATTTCACAACACTGTTTCACACTAACTCTTTGCGAGCCGCCACGTCCTTAAATACCTATTTCGTAAATTCAAGATATTTCTGGACCAAACAGGAATCGAATGTTTTATCACGTTCCATTACCCATGCTTTTACTGCAGCGGTTGTTTAGTGTTCCCCTGTACACTGATCTAAAATAGTCGTAATTATTTCTTAGAGTATAATTATGTATACCATGGTTTTTTGGTTCTTCATTTCCTTGTAAAATAATTTTTATTGTTTCATATATATGCATGGAACAGTTAAAATACCAAACTCTTTAAATTTTAATTTGCATGTCTGTCTGCTATTTGCTTTTGCCATTATTCGACTTGCTTTTTTTTTTTTTTTTTTTTTGTAGTTTGAATACTTTTTTTACTCCTGTTGCTGTGATGTTTCCCCATAAAGCTATCCCATATTTTATGTGTGAGTATATAAATGCATAGTATACTTGTTTTAAAGTTTCATAATCCATATATTTTCCTATTGGTTTCATTATAAATATACCTTTATTTAACTTTTTGGTTATATGATATATATATATGGCTTCCAGTTTAATTGTTTGTCTATTATTATGCCTAAAATTTTAGTGTGCTGAACTTCCGGTATTGTTTCGCCATCTATTGCAATGTTTATATCATTTTTACTATAATTTCCTAATTCAAAATTTATCCATGCTGTTTTGTGTGCATTTAGAATCATATTTAGGTTTAAATAGTGCTGTTTTATTATTTTAATTCATTTCATTGCTTTCTTTTCCACCTACATTGCTGACTTGCCTCTAATTATTATTGTCATATCATCTGCATATCCAATTCCCAAACCTCCATTTCTTAGTATTATTTCAAAAATATCATTCACATAGGCTAAAAATAAAAATGGTCCTAGTTTATAACCCTGTGGTACTCCTTGCTTAACTGATTGAAAATGTGATCTAACTTTCTTTATCATACCCAAGCCATTTCTATGGTTTATTTCCACACACTGTGTTCTGTTTTTCAAATATGATACTATCCACTTTTGAGCTAATCCTCGAACCCCATGATTTTCTAATTTATTTGTAAGTATATCTATATCCACACAATCAAATGCTTTTGATAAATCTAAAAATATAGCTATTACTCGTTCATGGTTATTTAATGCATTAATTATATTACTATTTACTTTATTTATTGCATTTATTGTTGATTTCTTTTCTTGGAATCCAAATTGCCATTCTGATATTATATAAAGTCTTTAAAGTACATTTGTAATTGTTTTAGGAACACACCCTCTATGATTTTTGAAAACGTGGGACATAAAATTACAGGCCTATAATTTACTACATTTGTCTTGCTTCCCTTTTGTTTATATAGTGGTCTAACAATTACTTCTTTTAGCCTATCTGGAAAAATGCCTTGAATTAATGAAGCATTTGATATATGACCATTACTTTAGAAATTTCATGTTTAATATATTTTACAGTTTTGTTAGAGAACTCGTCCAAACCCATTGATTTTTTTAGGCTGAAGCTTATCAATTTCTTCTAAAATATTTTTTTCTGATATTTCAAATAAACCCATTGATTTTGTTTTACTATTGTAGGTGATGTTATTACATTAGCTACTTGATTCACTGCTTGGGTATTGGATTTTTCTTGATTTGTGATATTTGTATAATAACTGTTAAATTGATTACAAATCTCTCTAGGGTCATTTATATCTCTATCATTTTCTTTTAATATTATATTTTCCATTTGCTTTGTTTTACTTTGGTTATGCATTTTATTTACCAGACTCCATATTGTTCACGTCTTATTTTCTGCATTTGCTACCAGTATCCTGTTATACATCATCTTTGCACTTTCACATACATCTCTAAGAATTCTATTATAATTTTTAATGTAGTTGTATGATCTCTCCCCCATATTTGCATGCTTCAAAGAATTTAGAAATTTTACCCTCTCCCATGAAATTTTTATCCCTTTTAACATCCATTTTTTCTGTGTTATACCTTTTGCTCTTGCCTTAATTTTAACCTTTTTTATTGGCATCTCACTGCTTAACCTCTTTTGTAGTATACTATTAAACCTTTCAAACTTATCATTTACATCTACAGTTTCATATATCTGTTCCCAGCTAACCTTAGATAAATAATCTTTTAGACTCTGTAAATTATTTATATTTATTTTTCTTTTATATTCAAAATTATTTGGTAGTATATCTTTTTTAAGATTAACTTTTAATATCTGACCATAATGATCCCCTATTTCTGTGTTAATTACTTTAGTTTCCCATTTATATTCCATTAAATTTATAAAAACATTGTCTATACAAGTTTTTGTTTGTTTAGTAATTCTTGTTGGTTCTTTTATACCAATTTTTAAATTCAGCCTAGTTGGGGTTTCGGTGAGCATAATTTTATCAAAAGTTTCCTTATTAAAATCAATATTTATGTCTCCCATGATGATTTTAATCTTATTTCCCAAATCCAGCTTATAAAACTTTCTAGTTTTTTTATAAAAGTTTTTTTATTTGCTGCTGGAGCTCTGTATACTCCAATTATTACCAATTTTATTTCTTTTAAACTAATTTCCAAAGCAGCTAATTCACATTCCAATTCCACTACAAAATTGGTACAATCCAATTCTTTACATTTTATTGACTCATCCACGAAAATCGCTACTCCCCAACTATTGTGCTCCCTCCTACAGTAGTATGCCTGTAGTTTATATCCTTCATAATTCTTTGCTATTATTTCCTCAGATTTTAGCCCATGCTCTGTAAAAACTATCACATTTGGTTTTATTTCATTTAATTCTATAATTGTTTTCTTATTGCTAATATATTGTACATTTTAATGAAAACAGATAAAATCCCCTTTGCATTTAATAATTTTATATGGTACCTTTAATTTTTTTTTTGCATTTCATGTATCTCATCTATGTTTTGCCATTTATTTATTTCAGGAATTTTTTTGCCATCATCTGAGCAGCATTTTAGTTTCCTAGTTCCATTCATATATTTATCACTTTGTTTATCATTTGACTTAATATATAAGAACCCTTCCTATTCAAGTGTAACCCATCCCTACCTAAACAGCTTTCATCTAGATGTCTATTTGGATCTACATATATTGCCCTTGCTGCCTTACATGCCCATTTATATCTATTATAAACTTTTTGCTATAATCTCTTCTTATGATTACACCATTTGCAATTATAGTTGCCCCCGGAAAACACTTTTTTGCACACACACTCTTGAACTGTAAACTTCCTCCATAATTTAGTTTGCACATTTTCCTTTTCTCATGTTGTTTGTGCCCACGTGTAACACTACTACTTTTGCTTTGCACTTTTCACTGTCATTTTTTATAATGTTCGGCAGGTATTCTGCCTTTACACCTCTAAAAACTTTCACTTTTGCATCACATCTACCCAACTCTGGCCAGATGAAAAGAGATTGAAAATGGAGGCAATTGCCTTTGAAACTAGTTTCTCATTAATAAATATAAAAAAGTAAGTGACGAGTATCAATAAACCAACTACAAATAGTTTTTGCGATTAAATGTTATCTGACTTTTTATGACCAAAGGAAAATTGATTTGTTTCAAACAGAAACTGGTAAAATATTTGCCCATGGCTTTTCTAAGTAATTAACTAAAAACTTCACTAACAGTGTAAACACAAAGTTATTACAAGGCAGAAACAGCTTAATATTTTAAAGAAAATTATAATAATACATACCGCTCCAGAACAGTCACAGTCATGTTTGAATGGAACAAACTCTCCATCTTTAGCCCACATAGCTTTGGCACTTTTAGTGCCTTCTTTAAACTTCAGTTTTGCCATTGAGTCATACAGTTTACAGAGATGCCTGAAAGAAAATATTTGTGTAGTGCATTATATATTAAGTTTTGTGCAAATTTAAAGAAAAGCCAGTTAAGAGAAGAAACTTTATAAAAGTATTAACTTGTGAGTTCAGTCAATACATTACTGAAACCAAATTTAGACAAGCCATTTTCGTTAAGCATATCAAGCTTATTCGTACTAAAACAAATGGCAAAGCTTGTTCATGCAGACGTTCTATTAAAAATTTATTATGGATTAATATGCCTACATCTTTCAAACGATATTACAGTATGGGGACAAAGTGCAACACTATACACAAAAAGGCTATTTACATTACAGAAAAGAGCCATAAGGATCATTTAGGGATTAAACAGACAGGAATCATGCAGAGAATATTTTAGGAAACTAAATATTCTAACACTATATTTATTATATATAGTTGAGGTAATTATGCTTGCAAAAAGAACAGAAAACAGCGATAAAATGAATAATCAGGTTCATGAATACAACATAAGGTGCAATTCAGATTTTCACCTACATTCCCATAGGTTGCAAATGTACAAAACCAAGCCATCAGTGGCTGCATGTTTGCTTTATAACAAAGTACCACAAAATATAAAATATATAAAATGTATACATAGATTCAAAAGAGAAGTAAAAAAATACTGCATTGCTGGAACCTTTTACTCCTTAGACGAATTTACAAATAGTATTTAAGTCATAGCTATAAAATTATAAATATTTAGTAAGGCAACTGCTATGAATTACTTTGTAATTTTTACAGCAGATAATAAATGAATGAATGAATGAATGAATGAATGAGTATAGAATACTATAAATTATTCAACAGTTCAACGTTAACCTCAAAATTTGGTACACTGTGCATTATTCATTTATTTGGAGTATGCTATTTGCTTTCTTTATTACTTTTAACAATAATTGTTAATATTTAGCTGCCAATTGAAGTCTGATATTCATCTTTGGGATGTGACAAGTGTCATGACCATAGAGATTTATGAAATGCTATCTGACTGGATTATAGTAAGGATTCAGGGATAGAAACTACCATTCAATCAATTATGGCTTGGTTGCTCTTCCTGATTTCTTTTGTTGTCTTTACTAACAGTTCTTGCTACTGATGTGTCAGAGCGGACAGACATGTACTCAACATTATTTATATCTGATAATTTAGTGAGAAATTTATGTAATGACATAATTCAATGTTTATTAATGAGAGTAATTGGTATTTATAAAATTTTCATTACATTACATGGAAAAAATGCTAGTTTCAGAGAAGAAATTATAACAAGGATTGTCATTTAGTAGTGCCATTTCCTGATCCATGCTATCATTACAGCAAGTTTCTTCTTCTTAAGTGATGCAACCCAGAAATGTGCCTCAAAGCTGAGGTTTCAATATAATTAATTTGTAGAACAAGGAACTACATTTTGTGCAATTACCTAAATTATAGCTCAGGAAACTGTCCCATGTTATAGATTTACGGCACATAAAAGAACCCCAAGCCTCATAAATGGTCTAGCAAAATTAGTGCTCTTTCATGCCAAATATAGAAATGGGACACTGAAGAACACAACAGTTAAAGAGCATCCATTAATATAAACTCAATTTCAGTTTTGGGAAACTGTGAACTAATCCAGTTCAGAGAAAGCATGGTAGAGGGAACTTTTGCATTGAAGATTGCTTTCCAACAAGGCCGACTTAATGATCCAGTGTGAATGTCCAAAATGCACATGGAGTAAATGAAGTGTGCATTGATGGAGGGAAAGTGATGAACAATGTAAATGGAGGAAAAAAAGGGGGAACCCCAGAAATGGCAGTTGGCAGAGCAAAGAAGAAAATAAAAAATGTAATTGCATTATGTTTGAGTACGGGTGTTACTAAATATTTTAAGATTAATTAAATGTTTAGTTTTTGGGTCATAATATTTTCATAAAATTACTTAAATTGGATACATTAAAAATGGCTTACTTTGGTTTGGCCAAGTGAAAAGCTTTATCCCTATGTGTGCATTAAAAGTCCTAACAATCTCTGTAACAGAATATTCTGCAACATATCTAATGCTTAATGAACAAATATTCAATAACAAACTAGTGCACTATAAATAGAATTATGAAGTCCAACTTTCAAATCAAAAGTAATTCTTAAAAATAATTTTCTATAAAAATAAGTACTATTAATGCAGTTTATTTACTTTGCTACCAATTCTGGTTGGTTTCCATTGGAAAGGATATCAAGCAAATCTGCAGATGAGATAAAGTAGAAACGTGGGAATGACAAGCGTTTTGTTTCCAGATATTCAGACAGTGCTTTCTCACAGATTATAAGCTGTTTCTGGAGTTCTTCTAGCTTTTCATAGACACCAGGCTTATTTGTGGCCTTTACCACATTTAAAGTTTTCACCATATCACTTAGTAACCCCTGTAAAAGAAATAAATGTTGTTTAAACCTCATACATGAACAAATTAAATGTATTATCTTCCACATTATGCTTAATAAAATTATTGTAAAATGACCTAGAAGCTATGTAAGCTAAATCCCTTCTTTAGCTCCTTGTATTTGCACCTCCAATAACGCCCGCCTCGGTAGCGTAGATGGTAGTGTGTCTGCCTCACGTTCAAGAGGTCCCAAGTTCAAATCTCAGTCAGAGTGAGTTAAACTGGATAAGGTTCTTTCCGGGGTTTTCACTTATCCTGAAAAATGAATGTTGGGTAGCTCTAAGCTCCATGGACCTCGGACTCATTTGAGCACCATTTCACCCATTTCATTCATCGTCCGAATATGACTAAACATTGGAGGACGTAACTTACCAAAAAA
The DNA here is from genome assembly GCA_030765055.1 of Mantis religiosa. Classification (NCBI taxonomy): domain Eukaryota; kingdom Metazoa; phylum Arthropoda; class Insecta; order Mantodea; family Mantidae; genus Mantis; species Mantis religiosa. The sequence continues at coordinate 27,235,617 of CM060958.1, forward strand.
AACAACTAAAACTGCCTGCTACATAATTAATACCTATAGAGGAAAAATAACAAATCTAATCCTAAACATAAATGACTTCACTGTGGATGTTGGATGTTTCCACCATTTTTTATAAAGAACTCAATAACCTTTTTTTTTTTTTTTTTAGTTAATTGATGGAAATTAATCATTTCTTAATACTAGCTGTATATAGGCTAAGATCTTTGATAGAGTCAACATGAAAAATTCAATGCCATGGCCGGGATTTGAACCTTGGATCTCCTGGTTTCCGTCCAGTTGCTCTAACCCATTGTGCTACCTTGACCAACGTACCGTCCTGACATTAAATTCTCCATTTTATTCATATATTTTCCCGGTAGACCACTAGGGGCTTAACCTTTTCCTGAATGTGGCCACTAATCAATCCAAACCTACTATTAGTAACTTGGACCTGCAAATGAAACCATCTTCAAATGCTGACACGCTATTTATAACCCCTACCATGAAATAGAAATAATAGATATTGCTAAGAAACTTCCTAACAAAAGCTCCAGTGGCTGGGATGAAATTATCCTGCTCATGCTGGTAGCCTGCATATCTGATCTGCGACACCCCTAACATATTTAACACTAGTATTCAGGAGGTCATCTTTCCCATCTGCCTAATATAAGCATTGTATGCCCTCTTCATAAGTAAAGTAATGGACACCTAATGAATAATTACAGGCCAATTGCCATCCAAATAATTTGAGAAAGTAATATTAAAGAGACTAGATAACTTCCTAAACACAACATTTTCATTAACAAGCAGCATGAATTTAGAAAGTGTTATTCCACAATCTCAGCAGTTACATCATTTGAGGGCATGAGAAATCAAATAACATCAAAAAATAGCATCTATTTGCTAGACCTGAGCAAGGCAGTTGAATGCATAATCATAAGTTACTTTTAGATAAATTTGAAAACATATTTTTGTTTCAATTTGATGTTCCTAAAGTGCTCTTTGACTTTGGTTTTTAGGTTTCTTTTAGTTTGACCTATGTAGCATTTTTCACAATTCTTACAACTTATTTGGTATATTCCAGATCTGTTAATTGGTGGGATTTCATCTTTTGTTTTTGAATTTAGAAATTTTAAAACTGAGTATCTATTAGTAGGTGCCAAGATAATATTTTGTTCCTTAAATATATTTTTGAATTTATTAAATGTTTTTTAGTGGTATGCAAATGCACTGAATATGCTGTTGCTTTCTTTTTCTTCAGCAACTGTGGTTGCTTCCTTAATGGTTTTCTTTAGTTTATCCTTTTTAATTTTAAAATTTTATAATTTATAATTAGGTTATAGCTATGACTTTTTATGTAATTTTCTCATTGTGTTGGCTTCCTGTAAACTGGAATTTTGATTTTAATTGAATGAATGACACAAATGAATTTTGTATCTTACTGATGATATTTAGGTCCAAGAAAGAGAATTGTCCATTGATTTCTTTTTTCTATTATGAATTTGATACTCTTTTCTTGCAGAATGAATAATTTTAATAAATCACCCAAAAGCATTTAATAAATTCAAAAAGATCTTTAAGGAACAAAATATTATCTTGGCACCTACTAATAGATACTGTTTTAAAATTGGTAAATTCAAAAACAAAAGAAGAAATCCCACCAATTAACAGATCTGGAAAATACCAATAAGAATTTTGAAAAATGCTTCAGAGGACAAACTAAAAGAAACCTAAAAACCAAAGTCAAAGAGCACTTTAGCAACATCAAAATGAAACAAGATGTCTGCAGCAGCATTTCATTTTTTTTAAAAAAAAAAAAAACCATAACATTGATCCAAATCCAAAATTACTAAAAGAAGTGATAAACTGAAACAAACTGATGTGAGAGAACATATTCATATGGATAAATAAGGACCGAGTAATGAACTTTGAAATCCCACGAGTAGATAATTTGACATAGAAGTTCACAGTTCCACCACCAGAGAGAAGAGAGCAGTTAGATGTTAGTTGGATAGAGGCTGAAAATGGAGGTGAACGCTTCTGAAACTAGTCTCTCAATAATATAAAAATATAAGTGACAAAGTGTCAAAAACCTGACTACAAGTAGTTTTTTCAATTAAAATGTTATAACTTTGACCATGTCAGATAGCTGTATCAGCTCTATTGACAATAAAGATATCATCATGATAATCTATGCTGGACAAAAATACCAAGATGTTCACAAAAATATATGCATATGAAACGATAAATCATAATTCATTTCTGATTTTCTTAACCTCTTTTCAACAGTCTTCTAAGTTCTAGAAATGCTGTGGAGCCTGTAAGTGAACACCTTTTGTTGATTAAATAATTAATGGAATAGTTGAATAATTTTAAATAAATCACAGAAAATGGGACTTTAAATGTTTTTACCCTCTTTTCAACCCTTAGATATTTAATAACAGGGGTTCTACAGTTTCTACATGATATAGAAATCTGTCATCAATGTTCACTAAAATAAAAGCAAAACTGGAGAATATGAAGATCCCATTCCCAAGCCTTCAGTTTGAAGATACAATACATTGTCTGAAACTGTTCAGAAAAGTAATTTCTAATGTTATCCTGGACATAATTTTCTCTTTATATCATTATTTATCATACACTGGTAATTAATGTTTTTGTTGCATCATTTCTATAATCCCCTTTGACTTTTGGGGTTTTCCAGGATCTTTGACTTGAGAAACATGTGGTGTCATTGCTTCCTGAGTTGAACAATTTCTTAACAATGGTTTTATCAGTTTTTTTACTATTAAATACATTTACATTCACTCCCACTTCAGGACTCTAGATGCTGTGTAGAACATATAATGATTCAGATTAAAGAAACTCTCCCTACCCCAGCTGGGAATCGAACTTGGGACCTCTTTGTTGAAAAGCTGGAATGCCAACCACTCAACTGCAGAGGTAGTTCTGTAATGAACTTGATTATAATAGACAGTGGAAACACAACAAAATTGTTTGCATAAGGGTATTAAAAGGTTTTGGTGTAAATATTTATATATAGGTTACCATTATAAGATGATCCAATATTCTTTTGTTTTACTGTGTTTTCTCAACTGCCAAATCATTATCATTTATGCATATTCTTTGAACTCTAATATTCATGGCTTTTATCTTATTTCATGTACGTATATTTTCTGTAGAGTAGTATAATGACAACTATTTTCTTCTCATCATTCTCAATAAAAGGTCAAAGACACCTTCTAAACTTTTTCATCTACTCTAACATGTTAGTATTCTAATATCTGGATCTTGTCAATTATTTTTAATGTTTTAGTGATTTATACCTACATTGGAATTATACACTGACCTTATGGCCTATCTGTTTTGGAATAAAGTGTTTTCCATGGTGAAAAGATTATTAAAACCAGTTGAGTGATTTCTGAAATTACTCTATATATTTATAAAAATATTTTCTCTTAATAAGACTATTATGTGTTTCAAATGGGAAGAATTCTGAACCACCACCTCATTACTCTCACTGTTTTCATATTTCCCTCTCTCTCTTACACAGTATCCTAGACCATTTGGGTCTCCTTGGCACTAAACATAAAGGAAACCCAAACTGAAATTTTCAAACTTCCGTAATAATGTAGTTGTTGAAATCATAATTATGTTTTAAGTGCTATAATTGTAATTACAGTTTATGAAATACCTATTTTTCTAATTCAATGAAACTGACAGAGGTGCATCCATAATAGTTGTAAATGTCACGTATGTCAACAGACAATTCGTTATTGTCATTGTGTTCATCGTCCAAGTATTGCAAAATCTCCTCATGTACCATTTCTTTCCAAAAGTCCTTTTGTAGTTCATCTACATGTCTCACACAGTTTTCCCAGTCTTGTGTTACCTTGTCAATTTCTTCGTGAATAAGTCGTTCAGCATCACTCAGTTTAAAAGTATTATTTCTATTATTTGAAGCAAAAGGTTAGAAACAGTGATGTATTTATCATTTGAAAGTAATGAGTCAGTAATTCAAACACAAACATCACTTAAATTATCCTTACTTGGACATGTTTCGGAGAACGTTTTGTCCCCATCCTCAGCAGTTATCCGACTGGTTGGATCCGTGGTTTCTTGAAGTGAGCTGGTTATCTGTGGCGGCATCTGTTGTCTGTGAGATTAACTTCCAAAGAGAGTTTTCAGGTGGCAATTCGAAATTTAAAGTAAACTGTTTGTTAAATAATTAGCAGCTTTTCCCAAACATCGAGTTCGGCTGCATTACTGGCTGATTTTAATAGTTTTATATTTGGTGCAATTTCATGATTGGCAGACCAGAAATGGTGAGCTATTGCTGATTTTTCTATTTGTTTGTATTTTATGCATCTCATATGTTCCTGTAACCTAATATTTAAACTTCTTTTGGTTTTTCCTATGTAGAACTTATTGCAATCTGAGCAGTTGATTTTGTATATACCTGATTTCTTGTTTTCAGGTACTGGGTCTTTCAGGTTGTTGCATAATAAGTTTTTTAAACTGAATTTATTTATTGGGGCTAGGGTGATGTTGTACTTCTTGAATATCTTGTTGAATTTATGATGCATTCTGGGATGATATGTGAATTTTCTGAAGTGTGTCTTGGTTTTTGATTCTGTTAATTTTGTGGTATCCAATATGTGTTTCTGTTTCTTGAATTTCCAAATTTTCTTATCTATTAATTGTTTACTGTATCCATTAATTGCAGCTATGTTAATCATGTGGTTATATTCTTTGTTGTATTGATTCTTTTTCAATGGGATGTTGACTAGTCTATATGCTAAGCTGTCCAAAACTGCATGTTTGTGGGGTGTAGGGTTGTAGCTATCATTCTTGATGTAATTATCTGTTTGTGTTGGCTTCCTGTAGATGCCAAAAGATATGTTATTTAATTCATGGATTATCTTCAAATCTAAGAAAGGTAAGTAGCCAAATAGTTTCTTGAGATGGATTCAGTTGGTGCTTGTCACTCGTCACTTATGGGAATGCAATATCACATCATTGCAGGATTCCGATTGGTTACTCAACTAGTAGCGTTCAAAGATAAACATCATGCCATTTGAAACACATAATGGCATAGATTTCAACACCTTATCTGAATGTTTGTTTATCAACTCAAGTCTCAGATGAGAATACTTCTGAATATAACTTTAGAAACAGATTCTGACCATACATATAAGTATTAGGTACCTTGAATGTACTATCAATTGAAGCAAATCTTGCAGTATCTTCAGGCAGCTGCTTACGGATATCTTCTGAACCAATAAATATAGATTCAAGATGTGCCCATGTTCTCTGAACATCAAACCAAATCTCAAGGACTTGGTCAGCATTAGAGAGCTTTGATTGCCACTCAGATACTTCTTTAAAAAAGTAGCCAACATATTTAGAGCTCATCATGCCTTGGAGTGCTCCCTAAAAGAAATAACAAACAATGTGTATTAAATATCTTTTATATATTTATATTTACATAGGTGTGTGTGTATGTGTGTTCTTTAAAGCAATAATATTACTTATTTCTAATCTGGTAGATCAGTATGAACGAATGAACGAACAAATGAATGATTAAATTCCTGTATTTCCTTAAGTGGAACATAGAACCTCTGAACCGTGCAGCCTCGAGGCCTGTAGGCAATGGTTGAGAATCAGAGGTTCCCTGATCAGGGAGATTTTGGGATGAGTGATCAGCCTAACGCCACATAGATCAGTAGGTATATGATTTGCTTTACACTAGCCATTTATAGGATAAGGTTTTGGATACATAGTCAACATGAAAAATTCAATGCCATGGCCAGGATTTGAGTAATAATAAGAGTTTAATGATGAAACTGGGATTTGAGTACTTACAATAGTAACTCACCACAAACTGTGTATCTCGGATACGAGAGCCCCTAGTGGTTTACTGGGGAATATATATGAGTCAATTGGAGAATTTAATGTCAGGATGGCACATTAATTGCTCAATGGGTAAGAGCAACTGGATGGAAACCAGGAGATTCATGGTTCAAATCCAGCTATGGCATTGAATGTATAATAAGTGCACGTATGATGTTAAAGTCATTGTAGTGAAACTGTAATGGAAACAGTACAAATAAACATATCTAAATATATATATCTACTGTATATAGTAACAGAGCAGGATGGTTCAGGTGGTTTTATCTGTGGCCCATATTCGAGAGCACTGGTTCAATTCCCATGGCTGACCTACCTGACCCATGGGTTATTTTGCAGTTTTCCCAGGTTGCAAGGCAAATGCTGGTTAGGCTAATTACAGCCCCCAAATTTTCTGTCCCTCTATTTCAACTCCATTATCATTTCATCTCTTAGCTGGTGGTCTCTTTCAAGGCAGAAGTGTCGGCAGATGTCTCGGCACTGCATAGCAGGATGATATGCTCCTGGCAAACCCCTTCATCCTACAGTCTCCAGTCTCCAAGCCAGCCTAGTGAACCTTTCAGGAATGCGGTCAGTGGGATACTGCTTGCAGTTGTGCAAGCCTGCCGGGAATATCCCAGCTCTCGCAGCAGCCTCCAGTCTCCAAGCCAGACTGTGGACTGTTTCAGGGCCACAGTAGGAGGGATGCCAGCTGTTGCTGGGGAGTTTCAAGCTGATAAATGGTTGGGACCCTCCCTTTTCAATGTCGTGACTCTTTGGAGTCGACCTCCTCTGTCTCCTCTCACCTCAACCTTCCTTCCGAGGATATCCCACTTGGGGGCATAGATCAGTCTGCTTGACGTACTGAATCTCTTTTGTAGAATTCTATCCTATCCTACCCTACTGAATATAGGTATAGTAGAGAAAATAAAAATATGTATTTTGGTTTCACTGGACCTCAAAATATGCATTTTTGATATTTTATATCAAATGTTTGGATAGAATACTATTCTTCCTCTTATATCCAGTAGAGAAGTAAAAGTGACTGAAAAATCATCTCATTAAAATAAACTGATATCCACACTTTGTGTACACACATAACCTCAATCTGTCCTTCTGCCTGTATTTCAAGCATTGTATTTCCCACCTATCTGTAAACATACATGAAGTTGTCAGCCTTATAATATGAATACACTTAATGTACAGCAATCACCTGATTATCTTCCAGTGTCTCCATCATTTCCTCATTAGGTCTAAGAATCTGAAGACCAGTTCTAGGATGGATCTCCAAATCAAAAATTGCAACTGACCAGTATGTATTCACATCTCTCAGGACCTTTTCCATTGCCATTTCCTTTACTGATTTCTCTACTACAAATTTTACCTCCTCTTCATATTCGTGGAGACGAAGTGCAAGCAAATCAGCTAAGGTTGTTCTGTCATCCATAGTGAATTTCATCTGTAAGAATAGGTACACAAATGTTTACAAAGGTTAGAAAACAAGTAATAAAATAACTTTTGATAGTAGAAAGAATCAGCAATAATTGTTATTTTTTATTTTGCAGTACTTCAGCATATTCTTTAGTTATATTTTGACAATATTTCTATTGCTTATCTTATCCTAAGTACAAATTGTAGTCTAACCATTTATTCCTCCCTTGGCTCTCCTGGTTGCCTGGCTCCCTGGCCTTTGGCTCATCTGGGGGTGCACTCTCTCTTGACTCCTTCTCTCCTCCCTTTTCTTTCTCTTCTGCTCCTCTTTTTCTCCTATTCCACTTCTCTTCCATCTTCTTTAAAAACTCCCCATGCTCTTATTCTTCTTTTGCCCCTTTCCTGTCAGCATTCCCATAGCTACTATCTTTTTTTTCCATTTTATTCCATTTTTCCTGCCAAATCTTAATTTTCTACTCCGCTATTTCTGTACATTCTTTCATATAATCCATGCTCTCTTCTCACCCACATAGCTCACACACCCCTTTTATCTCCCCCTTAGCCTCTTCAGAAACCGTGTTCCTGTCCTCATCCATGCTATATATGCCTGCATATTAAAATGATCTTTCAAACTTTGAAAATGGTATATGTCATATGTAAAAGAATATAGAAAAGTTGGCACACATTTTATTTATTTTTGAATCAACAAGAGCATCTTCTAATCATAACGGATGAGATATTTAAAATTTCTACCTTTAATTGCTTCATACACCCATACTGCTTTCAACAAGCTGCTTTCAGTAGACTGAAGCACACATAAACCATTCAGAAGAATTGCCAATACAAAACTTATGCTAATAATAAAAGTCTGACTTGCTATATTACTATCTATCCACTATCATTTATATCTCTCCAACAAATTACTCTTGCCATCTTTCATGGTGAAGGTTTAACAGCTAGCCTCTGGTTCCCAAGGTCATGGATTCAAACCAGACAGAGGATGATCAGTTTTTTTCGGGCATAAACATCCCAAGCACTACAATAAAATATAATTATTTGTCCCAAACTTCACTTATAATTTTAAGAAAATTGATGAACTTTCCACAGAATTCAAAAGTCTAATTTCCAAAAACTTTTTCCGCATCATCAGAAATTAGTCTCTTGAATTCTGTGGAAAGTTCTTCAATTTTCATAAAAGATAAGTGAAGTTTGTGACAAATAATTATATTTTATTGTAATATTTGTTACTTCACTGTTGTTAGCTTCTGTTTTTTGCATATTAAACCTTAGCATTACTCTTCAAAAGGGAAGCAAAGCTGGTGGTCTTTATAATAGATTTAGAGTATGTAAAAGAACCTCAAATCTAGGTTCCATAAATTAAAACTCAATTTCAATTACAAATTACTCTTATTAAAAATTTATCTTTCTATTTTATGTTAATCAAGAAAAATATTTGCAGTAATAGTTTAAGCTACAAAAGCCCATTTTAAAAGTTATTGCAAGGTCTTAGCAGAGTGTTGACAATCAGAGAACAGTGGTTATTACGGTGGGAAAGGAAAATTCTGAGAAATATATTTAGAGTGATAAGGGACTTGGATGTATGGAGAATGTGGACTAACTTGGAGTTACAGTGCCTATTTGGACAACCAAATATAGTAGTGAAAATTAAACAAAGAAGAATAAGGTGGTTTGGCCATGTGCAGAAAATGCTGGAAACCAGTGTAGTTAAGAAGATATTCATAGGAAAGCTGGATGGCAGAAGGAGAAGAGGAAGACCCAGGAAAAGATGGGTAGATGCTGTAGAAGATGACTTGAGAAAGTTGGGGGTGTAACCAGATTTCTATTCATTGTAGATTGAATATTGTGTACCACTTTTTCAACACAATCTTTCCCCAACTCGTGCCAGTTTGTGCGGCTATCAGTTTCTTCAGATCACCAATTGTATCGCCTTGATTATATATTGCTCGCACTTTCTTCCCTCCTCAAAAATATGTGCAATGTATATAAAGAGTTAATAATAATTACTCAGAAATATCAGATAAGCTAATGCAATTGCGATAAATATATAATTTGATTGTATAATCTGGATTACATTTTACTCGAACTTTATTTCGTAGTCAATCATTGCAGGTTACCTCCAGCATATCGATAAATCCTTACTTCCTTAATTAATAGTTTCCATTAATTACATAAAATTTCTCACTCCTGCACGTCCACTCAACACTATCAAAACTTTTTATCGTCCCCGCATCGTTTTTCCACCATCAAGATTACAGAACATATCTTTATGAAGATTATTGATTTTCTGTTACTATCCAAAACTTTTATATTCACCGCGACATTTTTCCATCATCATGAAACAAGATTATTGATTTTCTGCCCCTAGCAACCGTTCATTTTTTTTTATATTGTCATTACATGGCCCGTTAATAGTCAGATCAGAAAACAAGAAATTCCAACTGGATATTCATATAAAAAGTTCTAACTAAAACTTACTGTTACAAGGGTTAAAGGCTGGGGAAGAAAAGCGGAGGACCAAGTAGAATGGAAGAGGGTGGTTAGGGAGGCCAAGGGTCTACATGGCTTGTAGGCCATGAACTATCATCATCATCAATGCAGAAACGTTAAGCATTAGTGACTATCAAAAGTATAAGAATTGAACGAAGCATAGAGAAAGTGAAGCACAAGTTAAAATAAAAGTGAGTCAAGAAAATGTTGACAAATTACTTCACTCACACTGTTTTTCACAGGACATGTTTCACGAGCTGATGATGGGAGCAACAGCTCTTGAAACCTGTCCTGTGAAAAACAGTGTGAGTGAAATAATGAGATTGAGATTGTTTATTCACCAATTGTAATAGTTCTACAAAGTTTTGTCATGTGAAGTATACATAAAGTTAGTTACAATGGGGAGTGAATCAAGAATATATTGACACATTGCTTCACTCACACTCAATGTGTCAATATATTCTTGATTCACTTATGTTCTAATTTGTGCTTCACTGTCCCTACGCTTCTTTCAAGTTTATACTTTGACTACTATCTATATTTACAATTTTCACTCTACAGTTTTAACCATTATTTTAAACATTATTTGTTTTTGCAACTGTATAGAAGGCATTCTTAATGAGATAATATTTGATTTGTTTTATTTGTATTTGTTCTTTCCCTATTTCTTTAATCCAGTGAGGTAAACGATTGTATAAATCTTTTGCCTTAGTTTCAATACATTTATTTTGTAATGAGCCTCTTCTATTTCTAAAGTAATTTTCCTTTGTTTTTGTGTTATGTTCATGGATACATGTATGTTTGTCTTCTTTATGTGAGGTTACAACATATTTTAGACATTCATATATATACACAAGGCAGCATTAGTACCTATACCTAATTTCTTAAATGCTGTTCTGCAGGTGTTTCTTTTTTGGATATTTTTAAGAATTCTTATAGCTCTTTTCTGTAGCCTAAATATGTTTAGTATATGTTTCCTCCCTGCTTATCCGTATAAAAATATCCCATAGAGCAAATGTGAGTGCATAAATGTATAATATACTTGTGTTGTGCTATCTTCATCCATGATTTGTTTGAGCTGTCCCAATGTATCAATATTTTCTTGATTCACTTTCATTTTTATTAGCGACTATATTAAAAAAAAACACAAGAATAATGAAAAGGCAATTGGGAATTTAGTTAAAGAAGTGATAAATTGGAATAAAAATTCCCATGATAAAATAGCTCTGGCTGTGAATGACATTATCACCAATTCTAGAAAAGTTAGAGTTGATCTGGGTAGCTCAACTGGTTAGGTGTAGGCCTACGGACTAGGTTGTGAGATCAAACCTAACCCAGACCAATGATTTTTAGCATGCTTAAAAACAACATAATTAATAGTTCAATATATAATTGATTTAAAAATGTAATTACTTATAATAAAAAATCACATTCCAGATATATGAAGAATTTCACAGCTTAACTTTTTCAAAATTTTGTCACTTGGGGTATTTAAATATGACTCAATCGTCATCAGCTTTCAAGTTTCTCACTACTTTTTAGATTTTTTTTTGGGGGGGGGGGAAGTTAGGTGCAATTAAGCAAGACATTCATTTTCTATTTGAACCAATCTCTGATAAAAATTTCAGCTAAATTGCTTGTAACCAATTTATGTATGAAGTACATTTGAAGACCTGTCTCAAGACAATTGTTATTGGTGTTGAAGACAGATAGATAAACAAACTTATATAATTTTGAGTTGAACTGGTACTGCATGCTCCATATATTGCTAGTGTTTACCTAGAAAACTTAAGTTAGGACCTACCTAACATCCTTAGCTAATTATGTGTTTGGATGAATTTAATTAATTAATTAATTTAATTAATCTCAAAAACTATTTGTAGTTGGTTTATTGATACTCGTCACTTACTTTTTTATATTAATGAGAGGCTAGTTTCAAAGGCAATCGCCTCCATTTTCAGTCTCTTTCCAACTGGCATCTGTTGTTGTCTGCTCTCTCTCTGGTGGTGGAACTATGAACTTTTTTGTCAAGTTATCTACTGGTGGGATTTCAAAGTTCATCACGCAATTCTTATTTTTCCATATGAATATGTTCTCCCATGTTGTCAATTTATTTTGGTTTATCACTCCTTTTAATAATTTTGGAATGAAAATCATAAAATTGATCCAAAACCAAAATTATTAAAAGGAGTGATAAACCAAAATAAATTGACAACATGGGAGAACATATTAATATGGAAAAATAAAGATCGCTTGCCTTTGAAACTGGTCTCATTAGTATAAAAATGTAAGTGACCAGTATCAATAAACCAACTACAAAGAGTTTTTGAGATCCTTAGCTAATGTTGCTGTTGAATTTTGATTTGGCAAATTCCTTGGAGGCAATAGGGACATCTCTGTTGGTATCTTGATGAACTTCAAGTTTGAGTTCTCTTCAAAGGTGGTGTCAAATAATTGAAGCATTTTCTTTTTTCATGAGTATATTTTCCTATGTGATTAATGCAGTTGACCCTGAGGTTGGATTTCTTGTTCTACATCAGAATTCGCATTCCCTATCGCCTCCAAGGAGTTCAGCAATTCAAAATTCAACATGGACATTAGCTGAGGATGTTAGGAAGGTCCTAACAAAATGCATTCTAAGCACACTAGCAATATATGGAGCACTGAATACTAGTTTGACTCAAAATTATATTAATTTTGTGCTTCATTATACCACAGTCCTTAAGAAAATGATACTTAATAAATACCTTTATAGCATCCATTAGTTGATGCCAATGTCTTTCTTTTATGGCAGGATTCTGCAGCTCTGTAACTGCTCGTAAAGCTGTCAACAGATTCTTTAACACTCCTTCTAGCTTGAGGTACACATCCCAGTCTCTCATTGCCTTGTCCAATCCTGTTCAACATTAAGATAAAAATTTGAAGTGTTGAATTAATATCACTTTCTCTACTTATTCTTCCACAAATTACTCTTTTAAGCTTATTTTTATATCTATTTTTGTTAATCAAGATAAACTTCCATTGTGTGTTTATATGCTTCTTTAGGCACAAGAAGGATACAGCAAGCTAAAGCAGCACATGTTTTAAAAAACATTTGCACATAATGACTTTGTAATTCCATGATTTTTCATAAGCATGACAAGAAACAAGTACTGACTTACCATTTGAAAAAAGTAAAAGTATTTCAAAATTCAAACATATAACAATGTATATCCAAAAATGCTAAATGCCACCAACATGTTTGACATAGAGTCAACATGAAAAATTCAATACCACAGCCAGGATTTGAGCCATGGATCTCCTGGTTTCCGTCCAGTCGCTCTAACCCATTGAGCTACCATGGCCAACTTACCACCATGATATTAAATTCTCCATTTGGCTCGTATATTTCCATGGTAGACCTCTAGGGGCTCTCGCATCCGAGATACACTGTTTGTGGTGACTTACTATTGTAAGTACTTAAGTCCCAGGCTTCATCATTTAACTCTTATTATTTTAGTTAGTTGATGGAAATTAATCATTTCTTCACACTAGCTGTAAATAGATTTATGATGGATAGAGTCAACATGAAAAATTCAATGCCATGGCCAGGATTTGAACCATGGATCTCCTGGTTTCTGTCCAGTCGCTCTGATCAAATTGATTAAATCCCGGCCATAGCATTGAATTTTTCATGTTGACTTTATCTATCAAAAACCTTAGGCTATATACGGCTAGTGTGAAGAAATGATTAATTTCCATCAATTAATTAAAATAATAAGAGTTAAATGATGAAGCCTGAGACTTAAGTACTTATGATAGTAAGTCACCACAAATGGTGTAACTCGAATGCGAGAGCCCCTAGTGATCTACCGGGGAAATATACAAATGAAATGGACAATTTAATGTCATGGCAGTAAGTTGGCCATGGTAGTTCAATGGGTTAGAGCGACTGGACGGAAACCAGGAGATCCATGGTTCAAATCCCGGCATTGAATTTTTCATGTTGACTCTATCTATCATAAACCTTAGCCTATATATGGCTAGTGTGGAGAAATGATTAATTTCCATCAATTAACTAAAATAATGTTTGACATAGATTGAGTGCTTTAACACTCTTTCTCACTCTTTAGACGTTTGTCAAGCTAGGCTAAGAAAGATCAGGTTCCTGAAAAACATCCTAAATGAAAGCAAGGACAATCAAGGCAGCATTTGTAACATCTTTTCATCCCCTTTTTTCAACTGTGAACCAAGCCAATTTATTGTTATTGCAAAGCAGCACAGAGTCGCAGTGTTGCATTTTAAGATAGTAAATCATGATTAGCGGGAAAACTAGACATGATACAGGATAACCAGTGACATTCATGAAAATCAGGAGAACTTATTTAGTCATAAACACTTATTAGATGCTTTGCCGCAAAAAATCATGCTGGGTAGTGTAATTACAAATACCAGCTTATGGTAGTAACTAAAGCCAAAGTGTCAAAGCTAAAAAAGGAACACAAAGATGTCTGACACAAAATAAGTCTCCTAAAATGCTAACCTGAGATCATTAAAAAACGTTTGCTTGACATTTATAAGTGTACCACTTGCAAACCTCAAACAAACTAGAGAAAAAATTCCATGAAAGTTAATGCTACAAAAATAGTTGCCTGAATTAACTGTTTATTTTAAATATATATATTTTTTTTTCTTTGTGATAAGTTTCGGTCTGTCTGCCTCCTTTTCCAGCTGTTACAACTCAATTTGTTCAAAATTAATCTACTAAGTTAGTATGACAGATTAATGCCAGGAGGAAGGTGAGAGAGGAACAAGAGAGAGAGAGAGAG